>CM046349.1:13300197-13635459 GCA_025403435.1 Artocarpus heterophyllus
CTATCAAGGATTTGTACTTGTTTCTCCTAATACGCTAAATCAAAAGTTATTCCTAATGGCTCATAACTTAAAACATGCAAGGAATTTGGAATGTATTTTTTGAGCATGGAAACATAGAAGACATCTATACATTGGATAATGGAGAAGGTACGGCCAATCTATATGCTCTATTACCAACCCTTTCAAGGATTTCAAATGTGCCAACAAACCTTTGGCTTAATTTGCCTCTTTTCCCAAATCTCATGATGCCCTTCATTGGAGCAACCTTCAGTAATACGTGATCTCCAACAAGTAAATTCTAAATCTTTTCTTCTTTTGTTTGCATAGCTTTTTAGTCTACTTTGTGCTATCTACATTCTTTCGTGTATCTTTTCTACTACCTTAGAAGTTTTCTGTATCGTCTCTAGACCAAGTAATTCCCTTTCTCTAACTTCATCTTAATGACCTAGAGATCTATATTTTCTTCTATATAGTGCTTCATAAGGCACCAATCCAATTGTCATTTGGTAACTGTGCAAGTAAATTCCATTAGAGGAAGCTTTTTATCACCTCTCTACAAATCAAGCATATAAGCTCTTAACATATCTTCCAATGTGTTTATTAACCTCTTAGACTGTCCATCACTTTGAGGATGAAATGATGTACTAAATGCAAGCTTTGTTCCCATAGCACTATGTAGGCTCTTCCAAAAGGTAGATGTGAACTTAGGATCTCTATTAGACACTATTGAGATTGGCACTCCATACAATTTGAATATCTCTTTGATAAACAGTTGAGCATACTGATCCATATTATAAGTGGATTTCATGGGAAGAAAAGGGGCTGAGTTGGTTAACCTATCCACAATCACCTATATGGAACTATATCCTTTTTGAGTTCTAGGTAATCCAACATACAAAGTCCCTTGTAATGTGTTCCTATTTCCACTTTGAAATCAATAAAGGTTTTAGTAATCCCGCTAGTCTTTGATGTTCAATTTTAACTTGTTGACAAGGTAAACATTTACCAATAAACTTTACTAAATCTTTCTTCATTTTAGGCCACCAATAATGCTACTTTAGATCTCTATATATTTAGGCCACCAATAATGCTGCTTTAGATCTCTATATATTTGTGCTACTTGGGTGTACTAAATAAGGAGTCATAAGGGCTTCTTTCAAGACGTCTTCTTTAATTGCCTTAACAAACAGTATACACAACCTCCCTTTATATTTTATAATCCCATCATCACTGATTAAGAAGTTTGGTCTCTGTCCCGCATCAATTTTGTTTCTCAACCTAATCATAATCTTGTCTTCCTTTTGACCTTCCTTAATTTTATCTTGTAGTACAGGTTGCAATATCAGGGATTATTATTCTTCCTATTGAAACCATTTCAAGCTCCAGTCTTTGCAAGCAATATTGGCTTTTGAATGACATGGAAGGATGAAATTGGTTTTCTACTTAAGGAATTAGCACCTACATTTGCTTCACTAAGATAGTAATTGATTACACAATCATAGTCCTTCAAAAGTTCCAATCATCTACGAATAATCAAATCCTTCTGGGTAAAGAAGTAAAGGTAAACAAAAAATCCGACAATCTAACAAATTCGATTTAACCACCCTAATAAAATCTGGAATAATCCGAATTTTATGAATTTGAGTAAGACTTTCTATTAACCCATCTGATTTGATTTTTCATTTGGTAGGTTTATGTTGAATTTTTTATAATTCAAGATCATCCAAATCCACCCAATATAAAATATATGTAAAATACTTATTATAAATGTTATAATTTAGATATAAACTTATACTTTTAAAAACTTGTTTATAGTAGCATAGTTTATAAAGGCTTCTTTTCTTGGATTTCAAACTTCTAGTTTTTTATTTTCTACTTTTGAATGCACATTACACGATCTCTTAAAAAAATTAAAAAAATTAAAAAAACTTCACCACTTTCCACTCTAGTATGCACACCATGTTTGTGTTTTGTTCACAACCTTATCTATCTATTTCTTCACTTTAGAGTTAAAAAAAAAAAAAAAAAAAAATTTCTGTCTCATTTCATTCGTTTGAGTGAAGATTCTTATAGTTGGAGATTGGCAATTGTGCAATATGTTAGTTGTGGTTGATATTTATTAACTAAATAGATATAATTTGTTTTCCTAGTTTTTATTATGGTTTATTTGTTACATAAGACTTATGTATTTAAACTTTGTTAGATATCAAATATGTGATGAATTTTAGTTTTTTTGTATATTTTTTATTTTGATAAATTGTTATTGTGATTTTTTTTCTTTTTTAATAATGCTTCATCCTATCAACCAATCACATCCACCCGAACTTAAGTAGGTGGGTTGCTTTTATAGTTTATTATTAAAGCACATGATGCTATTCGGCTTCGACGTTCTAAACCAACGCCTCGCCATTCTAGTTAGTATCTGGTTGAAGGCTCAGCATATAACTTCTCCAAGTGCTTCATAAAGCACAATGTGGGATCCTCATGAAGGGGAATTTGGGGTTGCTTGAATTTCTTTGGAAGAAGCACACTCATAATTTCTAGAGTGAAGGGATGAAGGTAGATAATCTCTTTTCCCCCTGTAGGCATCGAGCTTAGTCTCTAAGTCCTTGACTCGTCTAACTAGTTGTCTTATTTAGCCTACAAGAAGAACTAAAGTGGCTTGGACTTGTTGGTTCAGCCGCTACTGTTGGGTGGCTTGTGAATTGTTGGCAAGTTGGTTGACTAGCGGTATGGCAATGAGGTTTGAGTTGTGAACTCAAGTTGCCATCCTTCTGAAAAGAAATAGCATCAATGTCTGCCATGTGCCGTCTTGGTAGCAAAGTTGAAGGCCTTTCGAGTTATATCTTTGTAGATATATCCCTTGGTTTTGACCCTGTGTGGCATGATGTCTTCTCTCCCGGCTACCCATTGAGTTTGTTCGCTTGTTTTGATTTTCTCCAGCAGCCTCGTCAGTTCCCTCAAGATTCACCTACTGGCCACCATTGTTATGGTTTCTAGCATGTTCCCTTGGACTGTTGGGTCATCACTTGTATTGTTTCCAATTCGGCCTTGAAGTTGATCAACGGCTGTCAAGATTCTCTCCAGCATGTCGTTCATCCTTTTCACCTTTTGTTCCAAGATGCTGGTCTGCGAGGGTTGCCTTCCGCTCCCTTGGTTCAACGGCTTTGCCAGATCTTGGCCTATTTCACTGTAAAGATTATTGTTGTTCTCTTTAGTACCAATGCTTTTGCCAGTTTTAGTGTTTTTATTGCGTGTGGTCACTATGATTGAATTTCTTCAAGTTCTTTTTCTTGCCAATGTAGAAAATTGAAATCGGAGGTTTATGCCCTTCCTCTACCGCCAATTGTTAATGGTAGGATTTTATCAATTAAAACTCTCAAGCAACATCCTCACCACGATGTGAATCTCTCTCAATTTGTGAGTAAAATAAATGCAGAAAAATAAAGAAGACAAAAAGATTTATAGTGGTTCACTCTTTAAAGACTTATGTCCACTTTGAAGAGAACGAGGAAAATTCACTCTTTGAGAAAATACATACACTAATTGTTCAACGTCACACATAGACTAATTTGTGGGTTTTAACCCCTAATTTATAGCGCTTTACAATCAATTGAAATAAATAAATAAATTAATTAATTCGTGAAAATCGGGAAATTATCTCATTCTATTTAAATTCGGTTCTTTTTTTATTTTTTTTTAATCTTTGTGATCATCTAGATCCTTATAATTGAGTAATTTCCTTATTTGAATTCAAATTAGACTGTTCATTGAATCAATTCATTACGACATGTCAACCGTGTGCCGTTTGGTTTAATCTCGTTAGCCTAGTAGGGCTAATAAGTCTTGATCATTGAGTAAACTCAGCCTCCACACTGGAACCACATTTACAAGCCCTAGTTGGCCTTCGAACTCGGCCTAATAGATAGCCGAGATTACCTGTAACAAAAACTTATTTTCTTTTTCAATCTTCTCCCTTTGTTCTAAAAATTTATCTTTAAATTTTAAAAAATTATTTCTTTTGTTTCAATTGTACTTTATGAATAGGAGAAAAAAATAGAAACAACGGTACAGCTACTCCTGAACAATTTATGAAAAATCTAAAATAAGAAAAGGAGCATGTACTTTAAAGAAAAATCAAGAGGAAGTACTGATTTAAGACCAAAAAAAAAAAAAAATCAGAGTCAAGGGATTCTTGGAAGAGTTGCAATTATAAATCGCTGCTTCTTTTTATGGCTCATTTAAAAGATTCTAACGATAAATTTGGTTTAATATCAGCGCAGGCTGCAGCTGCTACTGCCGGACCACCCACAAATATGTCAAGGTCATAGATCAGAAGGCAGAGAGATTTTCTGCTTCTAAATGAAAGTACCAAGATTACATGCACATCTATATGGTTTCATTCTTACGTTACGTATCTCTTTTCATTTTACCAACAACGAGAAAAATGTACCTTATTGTTATTATTATTTTCATTTGCTTGCTCCTTCATACACTCCCTAAAATATTATTTTTCTTTTCGTTTTTGAGGAAGTAATATGGATCCATAATTCTGCTCGAATGAATCTTTACTATTTCATACTCTTTTCGCTCTTAATTAAGCAGTTGATCTTCACAAAGAGGATACAATTTGGAAAAGGTAGAACCGTACGTTATTAATTTTATTGATTTTGTGGTAATTTACTATGTTTAAAGTTTGTTATGTCCGTTTATATAAATACATACATAAACACACCCGCGCATACACATATGAAATATGAAAGCTACAATATCTTCACAACTTTTAAGATTATATTTGCAATCACAAAGGGGGAAACTATACACTACACATTTACATAAAATATACATAGCGGGTCTTTACATCAATGCCATAAATTCTAGGATTAGAATGATTTATGCCACAAGGAAAAAATATTTGTAGAAAATTCACAGCCATGTCACACAATATATTTAAAAAACAAAATATATCCTTAAGCTATATGGTTCATGTCTCTATGGTTTTTTTTGTTAAAACGCTTGTTGATCAAGATGTTATTATTGTCTACAAATCTAATTTTGTTTAAACATCATGATAGTAAATGCAAGAATTTTTTGGGGTGTGGTAAAGTTCAATCCACTAGATTTTTTTGTGGCATTTTCCCTAAATATCTCTATACATAATTACATACATACATATATGGGACCCCACTAGTTAAATCTTTAAGGTTATTTACCTTTTTGTATACTGTGTTTTAGATTTCTTTAAATATTATACTTTTAATTTTTTATTTTGTCAAATACATTCCTTCATATTAGGATTAATATACAAATTTATATCTTTTTCTAGTCAACTTTCAATTATAACTTAAAAATTACCCAAAATATCCTCACATAAAAATAAAATAACTTTAAAAATTAAAGAACACTTTGAACTAAGAATTTTGACCTAAAATGTCTAAAACACCCTTAAAAATAGATTTTTTTATGTGCTTTTGTTTTTGTTTTCTTTTTATTCTTTGAAAGTTTTATTTTTTTTCTTATGTGAGAATATTGGTTATTTTAAAGGTCAAAATCAATTATTAGTCTGGACAAGGTATAAATTTATATATCAAATTTAATTTAAAAGTATGTATTTATAAGACCAAAAATCGAATATATGATATTAGAATAAACCTAAAAATCTTGCTTCTCGTCCAAGGTATGCGGGCGCGCAAATTAAATAACACAAGAAAATATCATATATTTGAAAAGAAAAACCAAGCGGAAAGAACCGACGAATAAAAATAAACAAGCTTTGATATCGTTGGAAGTGGTGCAACAGCTAGCTGCTGTACATATATGACCGTGTCCCAAACCCAAAGTCTGATCACGTCACAAAGATGAGTCAAAAATCTGGCGAAGGGTAATACAAGACGTGGAACCTACGAAGCACATACAAGCAGGCTAAACATGCTCCACGTTTAATCAAGCTTGAGACCCAAACGGACACGTTAAATCCTTGCATTCCAACACCAGGATGTCATGTACAAGCTGGCTTGCTAGCTGCTTTATTACTCTTCAGCTAGTCAAAAGGGTAGTGGGCTTTTTCTTCTTCCATTCAAATTCAATTCAATTCACAGAATTAAGAAAAATGGCAGAATCAAAGAAAGAGCGTTGACCCATTTATCAGATCAGATTTATCAACCGCTTTTGCTTTCCAATCTTGCAAAGCGTCAAAACAGCCCTTAAACCCACAAGTAGTCGCTCGTTGCGCGTAAGCCATGCACGAGCCACGCACTTCCCAATCTCGCCACCCCACTCGCATCGTGGCTCTCTCTCTTTCTTCCACCTGGCCATGGCTTTTCCCTCTTCAAATCCTATTTTCCACTCTTTCTCACTATATTAAACCCAACCCTCCTTCTAATAATTCCCTCATATAAACATATCCAAAAAAATGAAGACCAAAGTGGAAGAGAGCTTCTCGGACTTTTTCGAGAAGTGGGTTTCTCAGCTAGAAGAACTCCTACAACAACTAGTTCAAGTCTCCAAACTCAATATGACCACGAACGATGATCATGAGGTCCGAGCCCTGGTGTCAAGAGTGACGAGCCACATGAAAGCATACTACACGGCGAAATGGGTGGCCGCCCACCAGGACGTTCTGGCGTTTTTCAGCCCCGTCTGGCTGAGCCCGCTGGAGAATGCCTACCAATGGGTCACCGGGTGGAAGCCGTCGACGGTTTTCCGCCTGGTGGAGTCTCTGAGGAAGAGCGGAAACACGACGACGTTAAAGAGCCTGTCGGAGAATCAGGTGAAGAAAGTGGAGGAGCTGAGAGTGAAGATAAGGCTGGAGGAGGAGAAGGTGGAGAGGGAAATGGAGAGGCAGCAGGTGGCTATGGCCGACAGGAGGATAGTGGAGCTTGCAAGGCTGGCGAGCAGGAGGAGCGGCGGCGGAGAGACGGCGGAGGGGATGGTGGAGGTGACGCTGAAGGGGGTTTTTGTGGGGTTGGAGAGGGTGATGAAGGCGGCGGATTGCGTGAGGCTCAAGACATTGAAAGGAGTATTGGAGGAGTTGAGCCCTTTGCAGTGCGTGGAGCTCTTGGCTGCCACGTGTATGCTTCAGCTTCAGCTAAGGCACTTGGGAAAGAAGAGAACTATTAGTAGCAATATTATTATTAATAATGATGGACAAAGCAATAGTACCAATGGGAGTACTTATAAAACATCATCGGCTTAATGGGATCATGATCATTTTGTTTTTTGTTTAAGAGTTTTAGTGCGTTTCAGCGGGAAGGTAAACACTCGTCTTTCTTTTGTTTTTTTGTTTTTGTTTTTCTCAATTTATGTATCGTTTAAAGATTAGGGAAGTACATGACTGCTGAGTTCTCTCCAGTATATATATATATATATATATATATATATAGAGAGAGAGAGAGAGAGAGAGAGAGAGAGAGAGAAGGAGGGGGATCCTTTTAACTGGTTTTGTAATTGTATGTGTAGAATTAACTGCTTGTCTGGCAAAAACGGAGAGGAATGGATGTTGGGAGAGGGAAATATACGTCAAAGCTTATGGTTTTTGGATCTTTATCGTTGTGCTTGTGTTATAAATGTGGAGTACTCGCTCTAAAGTTGGAAAAACTTGGCATCGTTTTCTTTTTCTTTTTTTTTTTGGATGGTTTTTTTTTTTTTTTTTTTGGTGATGATCGTAGTTGTTAGTTGTTGGGAGAAGAAGTAAAATGTCATTCTGTCACGGAGTACAAGAGGTGACGTAACAGTTTAATTAAGTTAATTAACTGAAAATTTGATTAAAACATGCATTTAGGATTTAAATTAATTTTGAAAATATGAAAAATTTTAAGTCCTTTTTAAGACAAGCAAACATAATTATTAAACAAGTAAACATAATTATTAAACAGATAAGAACATTTTAACAAACATTAAATAAGTAAAAAAACAATTAAAGATGCGAGTATGGGTCTCACTGACCCACAACTTGTGCACACACATAGGTCTGACAATATAATAATACAACCACAGTCCAAGTAAAACGAAAGTTAAAATATTACATGCCTTGATATAATAATATAAATAACCTACTTAGTTTTCCCCTACTGCTCCTGAGTTCTGTCCGAAGAATCCTCTTTGAACTTAAGTGGAAATCCAACTAGAAGGGGGGAAGTTTGAAAACAAATAAAATATGAGCGAAAGGCTCAGTAAGACTATGTTTTAAGAAATATTAAATTCAAAAGGTAATATTATTACTCAAGAAATCATTTAAGAGAAAATTTAAATAAACAAGTTTAAACATAACCATCCTTACCCAAAACAGTTTATTGGTCGACCAGAAAGATCATCATTTTCTTTTCCTAGGCAAACCATATGAATAACACCACCGTAGTGGCCCGCCTGGGTTTTGGGACATGCCCTCAAAGTCGTACGCTACACGACCCGCTCTCTGTTATGGCATCATGCCCATATATCCATTTTTATCATTATTCAAAACTCATTTATTAGGTATTTTTATTTACATTCATTATAAAAGTTTATTTTAGTCCACGGTTTATAAAAACTAACTGGTAAAATTCCTTTTTCAATTAACCATTGAAAACATTTTGGTAAAAACCTTTTTGAAGGCCAAATAATTTGAAACTAGGTTACTAAAGAAAAGAGGTAGAAGTCTTACCTCGATACTCATGCCGATGCCCTCATCATAATCTCGGTCCGTTATACGTTAGCTCCACGGAACCACGAATGACCTTAGATAAAACTAGGTCTATCAGTATCTAGTTCAAAATATTCTACGTTGCTAAACTATTTCATGGTGTCCTAGTGTGCCATTTGTATTAATAAAATCATTTTATAAAGTTAGAATTTTAATCGGGGTCCAAAACAGTGAAAACGGATGAAAAATCACAAATTTTCTCCTTGTTTGGTCGGCCTGTAGGTCTCCTTGGTTTGGCCGGCCGAACTGTGCAGTTCGGCCTGCCGGAGGACTGGTTCGGTCGGCCAAACTTTTCCAGGTTTGGCCTGCTGAAAAGATGAATCCGGCCCGCCGAACTGAAAAATTCTAGAATTTTCCAGCCACGGGTTCTCAGCCACCTCGTGCTCAAATCTTTATTTCAACCTGTTTTTCTCAATTCTCAGGCATGGAAGTCAATCATAGATGATAGAAAAACATAATAGAACACTTTTAAACTCATTCAAACAAGATTTACACACAAAATCCCAAAAATTTGAAAATAGAGAAAAATGAAAAATCTTGATTCAAATCCTTTTTTCTTCAAACCAACCTTAGATCCTAGTTGTTCTAAGTTCCTCTAACTTAGATCAAAGGTTTTCTAAGTTCAAATAAGCTTAAATTTTCAAAATGCAAGAAAAATTGAACAATAGAAAAAGTTTTGAAATTTAGAAACTAACCTCGAATCAAAGCTATAAATCGTGTTTTCGGTTGCCAAATCACGTTTCCGAGCTCCAATCCACTAAACCGAAGCTTGGGGTTTGATTTGATTGAAAGATTTTGGGAGAAAATGGGAGAGAAAGAGAGAGGCAGAGTGAGAGTGGGAGAGACGAGCGAGAGAGAGAGAGCTGAGTGAAAGAGAGGAAGAGGAAGAGGTATAAATAGAGAGTGAGAGTGAGAGTGAGTGGTTTTACTATGCGAAAACTATGTGCCACCCATGGTTTTATAAAGCCAAATATTTTTTTAAATTTGACAAATTGTTTTGTTTTAAAGACTCAAAATAACATTTTGAAAAATAGGAAATTATTAGAAATCATTAAAATAAGAGAAACAACTTTAAACTTAAAATTTCACCAAATGATCAAATTAAGTTTAAAATTTTCATTATAGCACACTAATTTACCATTTTAAATTCTAATATCATTTAATAAATTTTGGGGCGTTACACATTCTAAGAGGAGTAAATTCTGAGGAGCATGACAAAAGATTGTTTCATTCATCACCCTCAACAACACTTACGCAAATACAAATATTTTTTTTGTATAAATACAACCATAACCCATAGCAGATAATTGCTTAAGAAAGAGCAAAAAAAAAAAAAAAAAAACAGGGTATGTATGCATAAAAATATTTCTGATGTTATGAAGTTACATATACACATAATATACTATCATGTGACTTAATATACTACAAGTAAAACTATATTTAAATACATATTATTTACAACATGTAGTTTTTGAATATAGTTAAAAAGCATATACAACGACATCTCCAACAAACATGTATTTAATGACATTTAAAATAATAATTAATGGCATCTATGTAGACGCCGTATTAAAGGTCTCTTTTTAACGACAATAATTAATGTCATTAAATTATTTAACGACAAGTAGGAGATATCGTCAAAGTCTTGGAGATTTTACGACACCTCTCATAGATGACATCTTGACCAAAATCGTCTATAAGGAATGTCGTAGAATCCCAAGGCTTTGATGGCATCTCCTACTTGTCGTTAAATGATTTAACGACATTAAACTATTGTAGTTAAAAAGAGAGTTTTAATACGACATCTATATAGATGTCGTTAATTATTATTTCAAATGCCATTAATGACATCTTTATTGGAGATATCGTTGTGTATACTTTTCAATGATATTCAAAAATTACATGTTGTAAATAATATGTCGTTAAATGTAGTTTTTCTTGTAGTGACATATCATGAGACCTATCATGTCCATAGCGGCTGCATACCGACCCATTTATTAGCAAATAGATTCACACAATGTCGTAGGTCACGTAAAAGGCTAATATTTTTCTTAATATTTTGTCATATAGTTGTGGTCAGGACTACATACACACACATGATATATATGTGTATGTGAGCGCATATATATTTGTATATGACGAGTTATAATACGATCGTAGTTCAATATCAATGAAAAGAAAATAATGATAGTGGTAACGGTATGCATAATTTTGATGTTGGTAAAGTCCGTTATGTAGTATGCAATATATATGTATCCAATAAATATGAACATGAAGCTTAAATCTTATTGTTCTATACAATTTGGTGATTGATTAAGTTTACTAAGTTTGTGTGTCTAGAGGTACCGGATAGGGTCGAGTCGTTGTTTTTATTTTCATGCAACTTCAGCGGTAGGTAGTCCCTTTGTCCGTTATCAACTCCTGGTGTTTATAATGCAGACTAATCACTAGTCATATTATAAAGAGTATGGCTATGGGGCATCATTAATGCCCCTGGGCCACTCAAAGAAAGGAAGAGTATATTAATTATGGGTCCCATAATCAAACTCAAAAATCTCCGATAACAACCATATTGGCTTTCAAACTCATACCTTTGTGATAACGTGGTAAATCCGATATATTGAATAATTTTTCTCAAGAATACAAATCTTAATTTTCTTGCAGCTACTTCAAAAATCAGAATCAAGCAAAAAAAGTAGAAGTAGTTGTAGGAGCGGGGGTGATTTCTCTACCAACCAACTACCAATTCAAATTAGGAGAGAGAAGATATTATAATAATATTGAACTAAATTGGTTATATCTTAAAAATTTTCGAGGACGTTTGAATTATATAAAAGAAAGATGTTTAGTGGCTCTCTTTGTCACTTTTTTTTGTTTATTTTTGTCACTTTTTATCTTTTGCTCTTGCTATATGTCAGCATATTTTCTAGTAAAAATAAGGATAAATATTACAAACTATTATTTTACCTTTTATTACAACTTGTCATTCTATACTAAAAAAATTTGTATTTAGAATTTATCATATAATACTGTTAAAGTAAGAAAGAAAATTCTTGAGTAAACATCACACGAATACTTTTAAAATAGGAAAGAATAGATTTCTTCTCTTTCTACCAAAATAATTTACATACTTTTAAATAAAAAGAACATTTATTGGGTAACACACGTACATTATGCACATAAAATTAATTGGGTAAACATCCTATAACCATTATTTTTAAGGCAATTTCTTGAGAACCAGAAAGATATCCACCAATAAGAATCTGTTTTTTTAGCTATCAGATTTATAGTTAAAAATAATTTGGTCTGATGGTTTTAAAAGGTGTATCTCTGGTGAAGATTCATACAAAAGAACTCCCTTATTTTTAATAGATATATATCTATTTTTTCCTTTTGACATCATACAACATGGGATTTGTGGATATATACTAAAACCAAACAAATCGTATTTGTTCCCAAAAAACTTCGTATTTGTTTGTGTGTGTGTGTGTATATATATGTAGATGTATATGATCTTAAAAAATATTGCAAAGCACTTTAATTGCAAGTCAATATGTAAATTAAAAAAAGAATTGATTAGGAAAGCTAACGTAAAAAAATTGTTAAACAATCAAATGCTCAACAAAAAATGAGTACCATCATTTTTTTAAGAATAACAAGGTAAGTGCACGAAAGAGTAGCAAATAAAAGGTGTTGTACCATTCTATTTAAGAATTTAAGTGAATGTTCCATTATCAATGAGGAATAACAATAACAAAAAAAGCTAGGAAATAATTTTAGTTGAAAGCATTTAATGTTCTTTACAAGAGTATAACTATTGATTTGAAGAAGGTCTAAGTTCGTTAAGGTAATTGACTAATGCTTTATTGAATGCAAAGGCTCAAAGAAGACAAGTTGTGGTCTAATACACAAGCAACACCGAAGTAAAGAGCTAGTGTACGAGCAAGACCGAAGTAAGGAGTTTGTAAATGCACAAGGCCAAGGTAATTAGGAGCTTGTATACGAGCAAGACCAAGGTAAGAAACTAGTACGCGGGTAAGGCCTAACCAAGGACCAAACATATGAGCAAAGCCCTATCTCATCACTTTGCATTGATACAATAAGATGTCATTACACCCCTCACTAATCAAATACACTTTCATTCTAAAAGAAAACTTTCACCCAAAGTTACCGTCTTTGTACATCTGAATCACCCAGGGTAACTAGTCATGAAATTACCTCTTTACACGTTTTAGACACATGGAGAGAGGGAAGAGATACAATGGGGGAAATAAGGCAACAAAAAGTGAAGGATGTGGGAAAGGAGTTATCTCTACATGGGAAAACGAGACAGCGTCACCAAAGATGGGAATGTGGGAATAGTTGTTATAGCATAGGAAGCAGTTTCTTGTACGGGGATCCTTCAATAAATAGAGAAGAAAGAGAGACGAAAGGAGGGGTTTGGAATCTAGAGTCTTGAGAGTCACTTTAATGAAATTATTTTAAGAATTGTATCGAGTGCTTTGGGTTGAGGGTGTAATTGAGGAATCTTGAGGGTGTAAGTTCAAAAAATCATAATAGAGAGCAACATGTGGCCATAGATCCTATTAAGCTGATCTACTATAAATTCCAGTGTCTGTTTTTATTTTTCATATTTTATTTTTTATTTTAGATTTAACATTAATTGTTCTTATATAATTGTATTTATTGTCCATCTCTTCAAACATTTACGATCTTGGTGTTGACGAACTTTGATCGTCAACAAAAAAATGAAATAATGGTTTATGATTACGTTTTGCTTATTTTTTCTTTGAAAAATGAGGAAAAGGTATCGGTAACATTATATATATATATATAATACATATAAAAGTATAGTTTTCCTCTTACAATATCTGCAAATTAAATATTTATAAATAGATATCCTATTGGAAGGCAGTGAGGCAGAAAATAAACAAACATTTTGCTGACATACACGCATGATATGTCAGCTTTGCTCTTCCCACAAAAATTTAATGTTGCGTGATTCAAGCTATCAGGCTTTTCTGTATAAAATTATATTTAAATGGGAATTACAAGAGCAAATGCAAAAAAGTTGGCTCAGCTGAACGAGTGCAACATATGCACCATGCAAGCCGTTTTTCCTTGCTATTGCAGACTGACCACACCAGGCGTTAAACCACCCTCTGGAGCTTAAGCTACGTGGTTGTTTAATTTGTATTACTCCTTTTTTTTCTTTTTTTTAAATCATGATTATTTGGTCAATTGGAGGAGTACGGGAAAGTAACGCTTGCCATTTCAAAAAAAAAAAAAAAAGGAAAAGAAAGACAAACCCTGAGAGAGCTAAAAGAAAGAGAAGAACGTTAACACTTTGCATCACTTTCTCAAAGAAATGAAAAAAATAAAAAACAGAAAAGAAATAAAAAAAAGGGGAGCAATAAAGAGAAAAGAAGATAAAAGGGAGGAGGAAAAAGAAGATAAAAGACTCGCACCACGAGAAAGTTGAAAGAAACCGGAGGCACATGGGGCACGGACAATGAATATGAACTTCACCACATACAAGAATGATTTCAGGTTTTAATTTATAATATCACTGTTGATGCGTATCGGAGTTCGGAGGCGGATCAATACCACGTATGGCTGCACACGGTGGACTTTTTTTCCTGTTCGGCTCTGCCTGATTGGGTGGACTTGCAATAAGAGGAGGGACGTTTCGGAGGCAAGAAAAAGACAGGTCAGTCAATAGACAAGGGCTCTCTGATGCTCAAAGCAGGAGTTGCTCGACAGAGAACGGGAACTTGTTAGGTGGGAAAATGTATGCATGTTGAATGCAATAAATGCACCCTATTTATAGGTTGCCACTTGGACCGAGTATTAGGTGTGTTTTGCCCATGGCCTATGTGTCACATTAAGGCGTGTCAGATGGCAGATGACAAGTGTTGTGCCCTCCACTTGTAGATTGTTTCCCATCTAACGGCGAATTGTCCGCCATCTGTTGGCCAGTGATGGCTAGCAGTAGTCCATTCACAAGTGAAAAGAATCCAACCCAAGCCAGTGTCTGATCCGAGGAGGCGACCAGTTGCGGTGCGGCCCGAGAAACCTTGAAACGCACCTTGAACAAATGATCCAAGCTCGTTGGGATCAATTGTTAGTTCTCCGTAGCTTTGCTGAGCTTCTTAGCCGACCACCTAAGGCCCTCCCGAAGTAGTAGTGATTGAGATAAATGTCTTGTGTAATACCTTTGCAACATATAATATTTTTATTTGCGCACGCAAATGTTTGTGCAATTGTACTACTTAAGGGCCAGTGGTGGGAGTGTGACACAATTGCCGCTAAGTGTGGCAACGATAGGGAACATAAATTGGCTCTGATGTCGTTTGTTGGCTTTCCTTACCTTTACATGGTTTAATCGTTCATTCCTAGGGTGACTTTTACCATTTTGAAAGGCCAAAGCAATCATCTACTTCACTTTCGCAATATGCAAAGAGAGGAGTAGCAATTGGACGTCCAAGTTTGCCTCGGGATGTGCACAACTCTTTATTTTATTTTATGTTTCTTTTTTTTATTTTTTATTTTTAGGACAATTTTTTTTGTGAAAACTGAAAAAAAAAATAAAAAACTCACACGTTGTTATTTGTGTTTCAACCGCAAAATTTACCAAACAAAATGATTTCATCAAATCCAATGGTTTCAAAATGTATGCCATTGGTGGGGTTTCTACAAAAAAAATTTCCCATTTTTAGTTCAAATCTCTAGTTAAACAAGGCAAACAAGGTGCTAAGTTCATTGCAAATCAAGAAATGCATCATGCTTTTAGTCATCTTCATTAACTTATTGCGATAAATTATAATCTACAATGCATTCTAGGGGGACACTAGTTACAAAAATAGTACAGATAGAACAAGCCTCACAAGGTTGTACATCGATTGAAAACTGTCGGTTTTGATCACACTGAATTGGTGGCTTTTGTAATTTTAGAATGTAAACCATCAATCAATTGTGAAAGTGAACTCGTTAAAACAAAAATAAGTTTGTTGATTTCTGTCAGTCCAATTCAAGCTTATATAGCTTTTGGCTCGCGATCAGATACCTAAACATGAAGATATTCAATGACTTGGGCAGGTTTTCTACATGACTAATGCTGCATTTGGTAGCAGGGATGGAGTGAATAGAGGATAGAGAGAGTTGAAAGGATGAAGAATGTGAAGGATGGTGATGATTATATTTATCCTTTATGTTGTTTAGTAAAGATGTTGGAGGGTTAAAAGGATGGATGAATGAATATGCATTGGATGAATGAATATGCATTTAGTTATTATATTGTCCTTTTTATCATTGTATATAAACTTTTTGAAGGATAAAATAGTATTTTCAAATCTTTAAATTATAGATTGCATGAATCTCTCCATAAGTGAATGAATGCAGAATGATGGTGCCATAAATGGAGGGACTTATGTCATCGCTACAAGCTGGCTTGTCATTGCTAAAAGTTTTTTGGCATCAAAAAGTCATCGCTAAAGATTCTTCGTGAAAAGTTTTTTTTAGCAACGACAGTATGTCATCACTAAGTTTTTGTGATGACATGTCATCATTATTTCGCGAGATCACAAATCCAGGCAGATGACGTTATTAAGGATTTTTAGCGACGATATTTTTGAAAATGTTGTCGCTAAAAGCTTTTAAATTTTTGAAAATTTTAAATTTTATTGATGATTTAGGTTTTGCGTATAAAGTATTATATCGTCACTAATAGTCTTTTTATTTTTTTAAATGCACAAAAAGTATTAGATTTAATTATAATTAAATGATTTTTTGTTTTGATTTTATTTTGAATTAAATTTTGATTGAAAGAATATTTATAAATTTTGTAAAATTAAATATAATTGAAATGTAAAGAATTAATAATTAAATAATTATACGATAATAATTAATAAATATCGTATCATTAATATTAAGTAACATGACACAAAATACGACATACGGTTCTTAAAAAAAAATGAAACACACTACATGGTCTAATAACATGTTAAAAAATAAAAATAAAAATAAAAATAGCACGTCCAATAGTATACAAAATGTCTAATCACCAAAGTTTACATTTTCTTGATCTTCTTTCTCTTCTTCTTCAGCACGAGGGACTATAGACGCCAAGGGTGGAAGTACGTTGGTAGTGATTCAGGGATTAGCTTGCCTCAATTGATTAACTAACTTCACGTTGCTAGTATAAATTTGTGTGAGCCAGTTTTGCCCCTCCGAAGATGATAGAGAATACCCAGACCATGAACTAGAGGATGTGCAAGTGGAACTCGACTCTCTCTAACTAAGGTTACCTTAAGAATGAAAGGCAATCTAAAATAAGTTAGAAACTCGTACACATGTATGACTTTAGTGACTGTGTACTATAACCTTTGTAGTATGCTTGTTACCAAATTCTTAAATATCAATAAAAACAGTGTTGCCGTATTTTGAAAACTCTTATAAGTTTTATTCAATTTCATGTAATTATTTTATCTGTTATTTATTAATTTTTTACTTAAACATCAAAGATTAGTTCTTTTTGTTTTAATAATTTTTATCAGTACATGTTAATCTAATTATTGTTATCATTTTTTATATAATAAATTTGTATTTATAAAACCATCACCTAAATAATTATTATATTTTTATACTCAATAAAATTTAATTATTAATTATTAATTTCTAATTATTATTATTTTTGTGTTTAAATAATTTTATAATTATTAACCGCTTAACTAAGCAATTACTATTACTTAAATTTTACTTAATAATTGTTAAAAAGTATTAATTTAATTAATATTATCAATTTCAATTATTAACTATTTTTTTTTAATTAGTAAGGATTATTATTAAGATTATTAATTACTTAATTTTTATTAAAATTATTAATTTATACTTAATTTTAACTAAGGATATCAATTTAAATTATTAATTAATTTTTTCTTAATTAGTTAGGATTACTATTAAGATTATTAATTACTTAATTTTTATTATTAAGATTATTAATTATTAATTAATATTTTATTTTAATTACTTTTAATCAAGAACTTAGTTTAAATTAATTAACATTATTATTACTTACTTAATTATTACTTAATTAAGATTATTAACGTTAAGATTTTTAACTATTAAGGTTCCTAATTAACATTAAAACTTTAACTTCTTTTCTAATTCCAAATATAACCAAATAATATATTACACATAATCACATATTCAATTAAACATAACAAAATCACATATTACACATAATGAAAATTGACAAATAACATAACATAATACATTATACATAATCACATGTTCAATTCAAAATATTAACATAAATGCATATCACATATAACCACATAACAACATAAACACATGTTTAATTTTACACATAACTCATAATACACATATTACACAAATTACATATTTATCACAAAATCATCATAACATATTTAATTAAACATATTAACACAATTTCATATAATAACAAAATCATATATTACACATAATACTTGAACACATAACAAAATCATAATCACATAATAAATTACATATAATAAAATCATACATTACATATAATCAAATACCAAATTCAACACAATTTCTTAATTAATCACATTTAAACTAAAATCCAAAAAAATAACAAAACACAATACAAAAAAACTTATTTACACACCACAAAATTCAGGGTGGGTATAAAAGGAGGATGCAGCGGATGATGACGGTGGTGGCACCAGGTGCAGCAGACGATGAACAACGACGGTATCAGCAGTAGGGAAAAAAAAAAAGAAAGCGATGGGCGGAGGGAAGAAGAAAAAGGGAAGGAGGAGAAAAATTTAGGAGGGGATGGAGGGGGCATGCGCTAGGGAGGCATAGAGTTGATTGGCAGTCAGGGGAAAAAAGGAGTGAGAGAGGAAAAAGGAAAAAAAGAGAGAGGAATTCAGAGAGGGGTGGGGGGCTAGGTGCGGGGACAAGGACAGTTGGGTGAGGATAGGGGCGGGCGGCAATGGGCTGAGCTCCAAAGGTCGATGGTGTTTAGGGGGTCAGGGGGCCAGCAAAGATAGAGAGAAGAGGCTAGAGAGAGAGAGAGAAGGGGAAAAGATCGATTAAGAATAGGGAAGAAGGTTGGTTGGAGGCTGATATATTAAAGATGTGTCATCGCTAAAGTCAAAACGCCATTGCTATAAACATACAAAACGATGTCGTTTTAGTTAAAGCTATTAAAATAAACTTTAAGCAATGACAACACTTTTAGCGATGACATATCCTAAAATATCCTCTCACCACCATTTTTTACCCCTTAAAATTTTAAGGAAAATTAAATTTTAGGTTTTTAGTGATGATCTTTTGGTAACAATTGTTGTCTAGTTGACCTCCAAACTTTTAGCAACAACATTAATTAATAATGGAACCAACTGTCACTTTCTAGCGCAAGTAGATAATGTTTCGTGGTAGACTTTTAGCGACGACAAAACTCTAATTTTGTCGTGAACTTCCACAACACTTGCCACATAGAATTTCTGCAAAACTTTTTTCGTCGGTAAAAGTGGGCTCGCCTATCCTAATTTTACGATTTGGTTACCATTCCCTATAAGACTTGTAGCAACAAAGATGGATTTTTGTCGTCGCTAAAAAGTTTGTCGCTAATGGGTTGGTTTCATGTAGTGTTCCTCCACCTCTTTCTCCAACCGAACAAGAGATTGGAGCTCTTCCTCCATCTCTTGCCTTCACTCCATCTCTCCTTCCTACCTAACAGTGCACTCACCCTGCTACTACACAATGTATTGGAGTATGCATAGGCAAGAAAGGTCATGATGGGGATGGAAAGCTAAGAGGCCAGAGATGGGGAGCTCTCCTATCCTCTCTTTTGTGTCTTTTCGAGATATTACCCCTCCTTGTTTGTAACTTTGATCAGCTTGGTGTGTGTGTGTGTGTGTGTGTGTGTTGGTGGAGGCGGTAGTAAATTGGAGTGGGAGGAGTGCAGGGGGTGCAAAACTAAAATGGCTTGTCATTTTTATGATAAAATGGTGTGCCATTTTATTAATACTTAAATATTGTCACTTATAATAACAATTTATGATGCAGGAACATTTTCTTATTTTTTTGGTTAGTTCCTTAGTTTTAAATTAATGTTAATGATGTTGTCATTTAGCCCAAGTGTAGTGTTGTATTTTTTTTTCCTTCCTACAAACCAAAACACAAAATTTTCGCATTTGTTATGAAATAGGGCATTTAAGTTGAGCTCCGATTATAAATCCATAAGATTTGATCTTATATTTTTGAGAGAACACAGTCTCAACTCTAAACTCAACCATGGATTTGCTTTTGCTAACTTGCTGATAGTGTGTGCTAAGTGGTAGCTTCATTTTGATGGCCAACACGGGTGATAAAAGAAGAGTACCCATCGACAAAGATCATGGGTTACCACAGATGTAAATTGTGAGTTTATCAAGTTCGACGTAGTGTGAAATTCAATAAACAAAGTCAAATATCTATCGGTTTTAGCTATGGGAATGGTCTGGCCCAGCCATTGGCGCCATCCAGTCGCCAGAGTTGTAAAAGTCGTTATCTAACAATCCTAAAGCAAAGAACGTCATTGATACAGTAGTTAGAGTGTCCAATTGAACCAACGACAAATAATCCAAAACGAATAGCGAAAAATAAGTTGGTAATAGGGAAACCATATCTAGAATTTTTTAGAAGTTTTGATGGAGCCAATTTCAAAGCTAATTCCAACTCTTTAGTGGACAATTGGAATTCGAGGTATTTCAGGTATGCCAAAACAACCCTTAGTTGGAAACTATGTGGAAACATACCCTGTAGACTTTACGCTAGTATACACGGAGTCCTAGACAGCAGTTTTACACCTTTGTCAAAAGATAAAACAACGGTTAAGCAAACCATTGTCCTATCAAGCAACGTTATATATCGCTTACATTAGACGATGGTTTCTAACTATTAACTATATCATTGGGTTGACCAAAAAAGACACGCTAGAGGAAAAGCCATCATCTAAAGTGTTTTGTTGGGAAATATTAGATAATGATTTCATAAAATGTTAATTAATTGGCCAAAAAAAATGCAGATTTCTTTTATTTTTTCACGAGTGGCCTATTCCCATGTATTGTCATTTATGTATTGGCCTCACAATTTACGGATAACAATTCATAAAACAATATATTATAAAATTCAAAGATAACCAAATACAATAATAAAAGTTCAATAAACATGTGTGTGCATAATATCCCTATTCTTCAAGCACCTCCAACAAATGAGCATGGTCAGTATAATATTGTTGTTATGTCATGGTTTTTGTCCCTCATACAATATATCTCATATGTATTTAACATAAAACAGCAGCATTTTTTGTCTCCCTCTTGCCTTGGTATACTTTAAAATTTACACAAAGATTTTCTTTTAAATATTATTCATTCATTTTATATTAGAAATCAATTTGTATATATAGTAGAATAGTACTTTAGGTAGTAGAAATTTGGTATCTTCTTGAGGTGGATTGAATGTGACATGAGTTTTTGTTCTCAACTTCTGCTCATTTAAGATCCTAAATACACTAGTAAAAAATACAATCAATCAAAAGATACATATATATGCTATAAATTAACCATCATAATTAATATAATTAACAAGAATAACTTACAATTGAAGCATCGTTTATGGTCAGAATGTACTTCATTGACAAGTAAATCCAATCAAATTGCCTTATCTTCTTTGGAGTAAATAAGGGACAATATCCAATAACATCTAACATTATAGGGTAAGAAATAACATTGGTTAGCGTTTGCATGACCCAAAAACTCATTAAGCATCATTGTTCATTCTTTAATGCTAACCTCTGCGTTGCCTAGCACATCAGAGTTAATCATTGGGTGACCCATATTTGTTAAGACCTTTTCTCCTCTTACATTCGTGCCATAAATAACTGTACAAAAAAAAAGATTTTTATTTGTTACAAGTAATAATTATAGTTAATAAAAAGTATAGTGATAGTTTTATACCTCATGTATGCCGTAACACTTCTCACACAAATTTGAGTAAAGTGAGTGAACCAATAAATGTCCTAGACAGTGAGAGAAAGGCGCATGTAAGAAACGCTGGTCATGTCATAAGGCTTATGAATTATAATCGTGCTTAAGGCATCCATAGATTGTTTGGAGTACCTATATAAGCTTGCCATACTTGGGGTAATCCTTGACAATGTTTTGGTTGTATTATCTCCACTGTATCATCCCTTACTTGTCTCTTTTTCTCCCTTATTTTTTTTTCCATGATTTCCTTGATCATTTCATCCATAGATTCTTTGTTTGACTGATGTTGTTGGCCAATCAAAGCTTTACTAAGTTGACTTAACAATCTAATTTAAATCCATGACATGGGCCAAGCTTCAAATCCTCCAAGAGCATCGCTCACAACCTTATTTTCCTCTATTGGGAAAGTAAAGGCACATTCTTAATATAATACGTATTAATTATTATGCACACTATACCTTTTACAAGTGACATATAGTAAAGAATATTTGTGGGAAGAGGATCCATCTATGTCTTTCGTCCTGCAATGATGAATAAATGAATAACCCCATCTCCCTCGGTTATCGACAATGTAAAAAGAAGGCAAGGGACACCATCATTGAGACTTAATGAGGGCCGGTCCATAAGTGGTGTTTGCATTGTATAAACTATGCAATTTGCCTCACACTACTGCGTTTTTCCACTATCAGAGCTGCATTTTCCTGCCCATGGGATATGGTGGTATTTCCTTTAGCTTGGCTTCTCATGAATTCTTCAAGCTTGAAGAACCTAGACTCTATCATTGTTACCTTCTTACGTAGTTCGATCACTTATGTTGGAGCTTGTCCTGCTATTGGAATGAAATAATTAGAGATTGCTTGACAAATTGAGATTGAGCATAAACTCATCCCAAATGTTCTAGATTTCCCAATGCAACAGTCAATATATCACTTGTCCCTTAAGAATGGAACGTGTCTTATGATTCTTGCTCGACATAGTCATCCTATAATTATAAAATAAATAAATTTCTCAATCACAAATTAAAATACTATTAATTCTACTATTCTAAATGTTAAAAACATCAAATAATTCACAGTTTATTTAACAATCTCTTTGCATCTCGGATTTTTAAATGCTCTATCCTTTTTTTTATGGGATGAACTTCCATATAACGTGACGAGGAAGAGGTATTAGTGTGGTGTGTTCTTATTGCATTAAAAGGTGAAGTTGCTTATATTTTGTATTAAGATTAAAAAGTTTGTAGCAACAAAATAAATAAATTTACATGCCCATTCTTTCTTCACATTCCTATTTCCCCAAGAAAGATTGAATGAATCTTACTAGTAACCAATTATGCATTGGATTTCTTATAACTTTAGGCACCTATTTTTTGCTACCTATATATCTCTATTATAGATGTCAAGCAAGTTATTCCCCTCTAGCTCTCAACGTCGTCTTTTGTCCCTGTACTGCATTCAATTTTTACTAGTAGATATAGTCATTGTCTAGGATCATTTATGCCTATAACAGACAGTGTTATGCAAATTTATTTGTACTATTTTTAGTTGAATAAATTTTTATATAAAAAATAACATCATGCACTAGAGTATAAAATAAAATAACACATCGAATATATATTATTTTCACATGACTTTTTAGTGGCAAATATAATGGTATTTGCATTGGATCCTAAATTTTTTTTTTTTTTAAAAAAAGGTTGTAACCGTGTAAACTATGAGACTATGAATTTGAATTAAGGGTGGCATACCTATTGGCCATATAAAGGGAATTATAACAGATACAATTTTCAAAACTAATTGTAGTAAATAGTAGGTTTTGAAAATATTTGTAGTAAGTAATAATTTTATGGTGTAAATAATTTATTTATCCTTTATTTACAATGTAAATAATGCTAGTTAGACAGTGAATAAATTTAAGATACAAATAATTTATCTACCCCTTTGTTTATAATTTAAATAATTCTTATTTACAGAGTAAATAAATTATTTATATTGTAAATATGCTCTTTACTGTAAACATTCTTAAAACCAGCTACTTACTTCAAATAGTTTTAAAAATCTACTATTTCTTTTATACTCTCTATAAAACTTTAATAGAAAAAGGGATCAAAACCTTCATGGGCTCTAACCACCAAAACTTCCATGTTATGAGTCTATTTGGAAGGGCTTGCTAAAAGCTACTTTTGACTCTCTGAGTCCAAAGTTGTTTTTGAAGTATTTGGATGATCTGACAGAAATGCTTTTGTCATCCAAAAGTGTTTCTAGTCAAAATCAAAAGATATGCCTGCTTAGAAAAACACTTCTACAATAGACTTTAAACTTGTACCTTGTGTTAATAATATATTATAAACTTAAATATAACATTTTTTTAGATTATTAAAAAAATTTAAGACCAGATAATTTGACCTATTAAACTCTTTTGAAAATATGGTTCCAAACACTTACTAAAAAGCTATATTTTTGCCTATCTTCTTTTACTTTCTAAAAACAAAGCAAAAGTTGTGCCAAATGAGCCCTGTATATAGGGGTGAACAAAAAATTTGAGAATTTTAACTTACTCAATGAAATATGAGATAATTTGAATCCCATAAATTTGAATAAGAATTTATATTAACCCATCCAATCTGATTTTTTCCTGGGTGGATTTAGTTTGAGTTTTTTATAATATGACATAATTCAAACCTACCCAATGTACCATATATGTATATATATAATATTATATATATATATATTGAAATTTTAATATAATCTTATACTTAAAGTTTATAGTTTATATAGACTTCTTTGGTTTCAGACTTCTTGCTAGTTTCTAGTACACATTAGACAATCTCTTTAAATAAGACATTTGTTGTCCTCATTTTTTTTATGGTTTGTTTGTTAGTTTATGGCTTATGTGTTTGAGTTTGTTTTGTAAATTTTTATCTTTTTGTTGGTTTATGATCTTGTGGTAATATTGAACTTGGAACTTTGTGAGACAACCAATATGTGATGAATTTTAGTTTTTTCTTTATATATTTCTTATTTGATAAACTGCTAGTTTGAATTTATTTTCTTTTTTTTATAATATTCAATTTGATCAATCCACTTAAATATTTATTAGACAGTTTGCTTTTAAAAGTTTGGGTTCATTGGGTAGATTATATTTAAAATCAAACCACCTGAACTTTAATTGGGTGGGTTGAAAAATCCTTAAAATTCACCCAACTTATCCGATGTTGATCCTTACCTATATATGTCTCTATCTACAAATTTACTTATTGTACACCCCTATAATTCCAATACTAACCCCAAGATTATTACTTCCTCCTATTTTATTTTTCCCTTTCACACACCACCATTTTAGTGTTTATTATTTTAACATTCTTATTTCTCTTTCTCAATCTTATTGTTTTTCTTTTTGTTAAAACTCTAGGCATGAAGAATTTTCATACATAAAGTCAATTTGTAAATTAAAGGATTTATATTTAATATATTTCATTGAAAAGTATTATGTCTACAAATTGCATTTAAAAAAGAAATAAACAATCTGTTGGTTTTCTAAAACAATATTAAAAAAATATGTAAAAATATGATAAAGGTACGAAATATATTGCTATAGAGTATATTAATTTAATGCTTAATATATATATAAATATATATATATATATACGATTTATGCTTACCCGATTGAAGTGAAGAGGTTGGAAATCTTCTTTTAGGAAACATTCTCTATACGAAACCGCCAACTTACTTATCTAGTCGTACACCATATGGACAAAAGTGTGGCCATAGAAGAAAATTAGGGTTTCTAAAATTACTCTTCTCACTTTGGTCTCCCACTAATCTCAATGCATGAGCAAAATGAGACTAGGAATAAAGAACTCTTCCACTCTCTTCTCTCTCTCTACACACCTACCTCAGGGTTTCTTAGTACAATTTTTGTAGTCTTAATAAGGCTTTCAATTGTATGTAGAATGCATAGAGGAGGCCACCATTTATTAAGAATGTGAGACCCAATTAAATATGTAATCTTCCCTTTTTTTTAATTCTAAATATCATATATTTAATTAAAAGTAAGAGAGATAAGTTTCCCTTTCCTTTGTGTATGTGGTGCCAATGAGGGAAAAAAGAGAGAAAAATCTGCTTATTACCCAATCTAATTTGTTTCCAAATTTAAATTTCTACTTTTGAATTAAGTTACGTTTATCAAAATTGGAAGCTTCTAAAAGAGGAAATTTGTGAACAAGTCTTAGATTACACAAGGAACCCTTCCATGTGCAGATACAAGCGACACACAATGGGTAGGACCCAGTGTGTGACTTCCAAAGATAATTGCTATTTAAAATAATAAATTTATTTTGAGTGATATTTATAGGGTGTTTGGCATGGTGGTGAGAACCATTAGTTGAAATGTTTTTACTATAACATATGAAAGCTTTACACTGTAATAAATTTTTTTTACTATAGCATGTGATAGCTTTATACTGTTCATAACTGAGATAATAATCCTAACTGCTCTATGCCAAACACCCTATTAATTTAGAATTTCATAATTCTAAAATAATAATTAAACTAATAATTTTACTTGTCCAAATAGTATTTACAAGAATGACGAGGAAATTAATATACCTATAATTCAAGCTCTAATTAAACAAATATATTAATTAAACTTTTTAATTAATATATTACATTTTTATTAGTTCCAATGTTTTTTTCTTTTGAAGGAATTTATTAATTCTAATGTTATTCTACTAAAAACTTAGAATTACACTCTTAAAATTACAGATATAATTACTCATACTCTAAAGTTGTCCGTTTGATATAGCCATTAATATAAATTGATCCTCCACAAAAAAAAAATTATAATTAGAGTTAGGTAAAATCTATTAACCTATCTAATTACTTATTTATCCTTGAGCGCTATTGATTCTCTAATGAATAACAAATTCATGAACTTAATTACGAATCGAGTGCTCATATTATTTAAGATCTGAATCAATAATCAAGAGAATTATTTATTTGTTTCTTATTAGAGAAGGAATAGGTTGTGTCTTGTAAGATTAACGTTCTCAGTTAATCACTTCACCATGCCTCCAAATACAAGGGATAGGATTAGATTCTCAAATCCATAACAAGTAAATCAAAAAATATAATTATGTGAATAGGAGTCTGTCGATAATTAATATTATCTTATATATGACTATCAGTCAAAATGATTAGAACTTGCAATATTTAATGGAAATTATTTAGCTATTCATAACACATTGTCTCAATCTTACATAATCTTATTATATAAAGTGCATTTATTTAACGACTTGTTATATTAATGGTTCGAATAAAACCGTTTTATTCTTAATGAAAATGACATGCATAGTAACACTTAATTAAAAATTTCATACTTTAATTAAATAATTAATCATAATAATTAATTATATATTACTGACCATTTTCATTGTTGTCTTTAAATATTATCCTCTTATATTAAACACACATAGTTTTTGAGATCACATAGATAATTATGAAAAGTTTAAATCAACAAAAAAAAACCAAACAAACAAACAGTATAATAAATGCATTAGATATAGACAAGGAATTGTTAATTGTGATAAAGCCAAACTCAAACCTTATTATCAAACAAAACAATTTAATGTACCTCCATATGATTTTTCAAAATAGTCGGTGAAAATTAAAGTTTTGTCATAAATATCAAAATAGCAAGAATATATACATTAGGAGGTTTCTTATTAAGGGAGATGATATATAGGTGTGTGCGGAAAGAAAAAATGTATAAATTTCTATTTATTAAAAAAGTTAATTCTATAATTAGGTCAATTATATTGTCCTTTTTGTCATTTTATTAATGGTTGTTTTGTAATATGAAAATTTATTTCAAAAGAAGATGCAAATAGTCAAGTCAAGTGAGAGCTGTAAAAAGAACTTCCTATAAAATTTTTATCAATGAACGAAATAAAACTTTTTATTGATAAATATATGCCATGAAGTACATAAATGTATTTACTCTAAGAAACTAATCCTCACTTCCTCTCAAGAAAGTTTTCGTCCAAATTATCATTACAAATTGAAGATACCCTAGATGGGTTTCTTGAGGAGTTGTTTGATTGGATTTACACAATAGATGAATATTTTGAGAATGTGGACATAGGGCTACCCTCCAAAATAACCATGTGTTTAGCAAATAAATTTAAACTTATAAGTTTAAGACGTGAACAATATAAAGCAAGAGTATGCTACAATGTAATACTCTAACATGCTATAGTATGCTACACTGTAAGTCTTCTTAGTTGTTAGAAAATTTAGAGGTATGTAGTTTCTTGTTGAGAAATTGTCCAAATAGAATAATATACCAAACACTTATTTAATTGATTTTTAATGACATATGAGTTGTTTTTAATGTATTGAATTCTGGGTTCAAGTCTCATAAATAATAAAAAAAATGCAAATATATCAAGGGAAACCTAAAAGAAATGAAAAAAAAAAAAGAGGGAAAATGCAAGGTGCTTGATCAATTCTATTTTTCAAGAATCAAGCTAAATTTACACAAAACTTGTGCCAAAAAAAAAAAAAAAAAAAACTGGAAAACACGAACAATCAGTATCAAAGTTGCAGTTGTAGAACACAATGACCGTTTCTTACAACCTTATGGCAAGACGAAACGCAAATGCTGAAATGGGGTGAATGTAATAGTGTTGGTCAGAGAAAAGGAGAATATTTTAATAACAAAGTTGAGGATTCGATTCACCTGTAAATAAAGTTTGGAGGGAGCAACCGGTTCAACCAGTAGTGGAAGGCTTTGGAATAATGACAAAATAAAGAGGGAACTGAAAGCTATGGGTTGTGGTAATGGTGATGGACACGAAACTTGGTCCGGATCCCTCCTGACAACCGTATATGAGTCCCTGACTTCTCCCTCTCCTAATGCGGGGTAAGTGATTATTGGTATCACCGTCAGTGTGGTACCTACAGATGTAGAATGTTTATTTTATCTTATTTTATTAAAGAACTCAAACTCAAAATTCGACTTTGTCTAAGCTTTTTAACCTTTCTAACTCTTTATTAAAAATAACTGTTATTAATATTAATTGTCTTTAAATTTTGAAGTCTATTTTATTTTATTTTTGAACTTTAAAATTCATCATTTTATTTCTTAAAACTTATATAACTTTTCATTTTGCTCTTTGAATTTTAAAAATCACTACTTTATCTTCTAAATTTTCAAAACTCACTTTACCCCATGAACCTTCAATTTTTTCGTTCAAATAGATAGAATTAAGCCTACATGAGTCGATAACGAGTCACTTATAAGAGAAAAATATTTTATCACTTCTAAGTTTTACTTTACATTTACATTCTCATTTAGTGCTTTTTTTTTTTTTAATATCTAAACTCTCATTTAAGAATGATTTTTATTGTGTAATTTTTATTTAATAACTCGATATTATTCGTCGATATCTTTTCATCTTTAATATGTAACCCATCTTTTTTATTATTCACATTTCGATATCAACAAACAATATCGACTTATTAAATGATTTACACATTAAAAATAAGAAAAAAAAAGTACAGATAAACTTTTTTCTCAATGAAAGTTCATTTAAAAAAATAATAAAAAAGAAAGTTAAAAGTGAGAGTATAGACGTGAAACAAAACTTAAGAGTAATAAAATCTTATTTTGTCCTTGCAAGTAATCTATGTACGAATCATGTAGATTTAATTCTGTTTATTTGAACAAAAAATTGAATATTAAAAGGAGTAAAGTAATGAGCTTTGAAAGTTCATATAGCAAAGTAATAATTTTTAAAGTTCAGATGGCAAAATAAAAAAGTTTGAAAGTTTAAAAGATATACAGACGATTTTTAAAACTTAGAAAGTAAAGTGGAGAAACCGTACACCTTACGGGCTATTGGCGTTAATAACCTTGAAAACAATGTTGGAGTGGGAAAAGATTTTGTTGAAACGTACGCTAACATTGACCGATTCGAAGTTCTTCATGTGGAAAAATTTACCGACAAACTAGAATTCACAACAAAAAGAATTCAAGTACAGGAGTGGATAGCTAAAGCCATATACCCTTAGAGGAAGGCCATGATGGTTTGGAAGTTACTTTGCTTGTGATTTTTTGAAGAGATAGTTACGTTATAGAACAGTTCTAAGCAACATGGAAGAAGACGAAGAAGAAGAAGAAGATACACTCCTACTATTACAACGTCTACACAGGAAAAACGACTGAAAAATGGTAAGAAAAAGTATGACCAATTTCACATTTTTCTTCTACAATTGACGGCCACACCTTGTTCGGTAGAGAGTAAATTCTACCAAATCAGATAAAAGCATTTATGGAAATTTACACCAATATGAAAAAATGACGTGTTTGTCATTTCTCACTCGGCAATTCGATGGATAACAATGCAAGTAAAAATAAAGATTAAAAATCTATGGATAATATAAGTGAAACAAACTGACTTGTTCCAAAGGGGTCTGAGGCATCCCAGCACTTTTGTTAGAGTTACATCCCAAAATTTGATCACCAGAATACATATATCCCCCTCGCCAAAAAAAAAAAAAAAATAAATAAAGGTAAAAAGAATAACATACATACATACATCTGGTGTATATTAATTTACCACACCCAACTCGTTAAAACATTTATAGTTTTCCCATATTATTCATATCAGAACATGGAGGAAGAAAAAGAAAAGAATATGAATGGAATGGGACCAAGGATGATAAAGAAAAAAAAAAGGGGATTAAAAATGCCAAATTAAGCAGGGGAAGCACAGATAGAAAGCTTTTTTTTTTTTTTTTTTCCTCTCTAACATTTTGATACAAAGACTGACTTACAAACGACGACGACAACAACATCAGAGTGAAGAGATTTCTTCAAAAGAGGACCGTTTATTAGGTGGCCTCTGCTGACAAAATCTCCAATTCAGCCCACCAGAGCGGAGAAAGTCGTGGGGTGGCTTGGTCTGGTGAGATCGCAATCACTTCCCTCAACTTGGAAGTGATTTCTTTCATTGTTGGTCTATGTCGCGGGTCTGGTTGGATGCAATCTTTGATAACCTCACAAATCACATCCAGCTCATTATTCTTGAACGACTTGAGGCTCGGATCAATCATGTGGCTTATGCTTCTCTTGTCATTTAAATAATCAGCAGCCTGCAAAAATTCATTAAATTATCATCATTTAATACTTATCTACTCACCAGGGTTCTGGCATTAGCTATATGATATCCATCATCTAATCCAAAACTTACCCAGTTCACTAGGGATCCTTGTTCTTCTAAATATGGGAGCTTTCCGGAAATGATCTCAAGCAACAAGATTCCAAAGCAATATACGTTTGTTTCTGGATCGGCAGAGGGGGGCAATACAGAGTTTTCTTTATCGTCATCAGTTTGCTGGTTTGACTTATGCTTTGTTGTGAAACCAATCACTCCAATCTGAGAGAGGCAGAAACAATTTTGAAAGTTACAGAAGCGCAATTTAAGTAAAGGAAAAGGAATCATAACCAATGCGTGAAATGAAAGTTAGCCACCTTCGCTGCATAATCATCAGTTAAAAAGATGGAAGTTGAGTTCAGGTTAGGATGTGCTACAGGCGGATTTAGATCATGGTGCGAATACTGGAGGCAGTAGGTTGTTCCCATTATAATCCTCATTCTTGCATTCCAATCAAGATGTTCGACTTCTTTAACTGAAAAACACATTAAATAAAAATTTTGATTATTCGATTTTGCTAACATTTTGACTTCTACTAAAAACTGGAAATTATAAGTATAAAGGAAATTACCATGCAGATGCTCAAACAGGGTACCATTTGGAGCATACTCAAACACCATCATCCTAACAAAGGGCTCATCCTCTTCGCAATAACCAATAAGATTGACGAAGTTTTTGTGGTTCACCCTTGAGAGGATATCAATCTAGAGCAGGTTCAAAACAACAATGTAGGAAACTTGAGAAGAGAGAACAGAAAGGCACCTCAAAAGAGAAAAGTAGAAGATTTAGAGGATATGATTGAGTTTGATTCTGGCTAACCTTTTTTCGGTATGTCATTTCTGCAACTTTTGTCCAGTCTTTGAAAGAAGTTATCGTGGTTGATGCAACTGCAATCTCAACTCCACTGGACAGTGTTCCCTTGTACACAGTGCAACCATCAACTGTGCTAATGATATTGCTAAAATCCTCGCAGGCTGTTTCTAGCTCTGAGCGGTTCAACTTTGGAACTCCTGGATATAACATGGACACATGATCTAATTCTTACCATGTCGCAATTTCAACTAGGAATTATTTAGAAATTAACCCCATGCATCTTGAAGCAATAATTATAAGGCTAATATGAGACCTACAATAATCCACTAGTTCTACGATTTAATACTCCAAGCCAAGCAAAAATGCCGTCTACTTCATTAAACCATTGTGCAAGAACCACTTCAAATTTTACTAATATGACCATCGAATCACTGATCAATCTTATCATTTCACGATTGACTAAACAAATAACAATAAAAACAATAACAATACACACACACTCTCATGATTCATTACTTTGTGGTTGAGCAGATCAGCAGAATAGTTGTTTCCATTGCAATTTAGAAGATTACCTGTTATAAATGCTTTCTGCAACTGTCCACTGAGTCCAGTTTTCCAAGGACGTATGGTTTTCACAGCTTTGCTCCGGCACATGCAGAACATTGCTGCAGCAACAATGAGCAAGACAGACACACCTCCAGCAATACTCGCATACTTCCACATGTTTCCGGAAGAGCTGTCAGACAAAGGCGGTGTAGTTTGGTTCACAGGCTGGGGTTTTGGGTTCGTTGGATTCAAGGGATGATGTTTTGGAGAAGAGGCAGATGAAGGAAGTGGTGATGGTGCAGGAGATTGTTTCTTCTTTCTATCTGGCACAGCTCGGAAAGACCCACTACTTCGGGTCATTGGAAGAGAAATGACTTTCCCGGAAGATGGTTCACCACTTGCTGGTGCAGCTGCGAGATTACTAGCTTGTTCAAGCAGTCGACGACGTGAAAAACTGACAAACTTCTGACCAGTTTGGACCACACGAGGCTCAGATGCACCTGATAGTACCAGATAAAATGTCAATTGTTTTATACCTTTCAGAAGCATAATTTATAATATTCACACAGTAAGACTTTTCACTTACATTGAAGATTGTAACAGCAACTATGTCCGCCACTATGCAAGGAGTCCCTTTTGAAACTGAACCTTCAAAGAAAACCAGAAGACTTCAACCAACACAATTGATAAAGCATTGAATGTGCAAAATCAGAAATACTATAAGAATGATATTACTTCCCTGGAATGACATTATGAATTTATTCAAATAGCGCATCACAGCTCCTCTATTGGGGCTTAATAAAGAAATAAAGTAAATCCACAACTAAAAAAATTTTGAACATTTTTGTTTTTCTCTTAGTTCTCTTCATTGTGCCACAACTTTTTTGCACATACTTGTCAACGTCAACTGAGCAAATTGGGAATCAAACAGGTGCAAAAATAGCCAAAATCTTACCAGTGTTTAAGCCTTCTGCTCACGCCGCCAACTCCAGTGAACCCTGTTGGTGCGAGGTAGTCATCAAACTGAAATTCAGAGAGCAAGCTGAGCCTATCAAGATCGAGAGGAAGACTTCCTCCAAATCTATTGCCGCAAAGCAACCTAGTATGCAAAACAAATTCAATCTGTTCATCTATAAGTCCAACAAAAATAGTTAATGATTTGATATTCATTAGCTACACTCACAAGTGTTTCAGTGATTGCATCCTGCCTATTTCAGCTGGAACCGTTCCACTCAAGTTATTGTTGCTCAAATCCAGAAGCTCCAGCTCTCTGAGCTCTCCAATATCTTTAGGAATTGCTCCAGAAAAGTGGTTATTGTAAAGTACCCTTTAATACAAAAAAAAAAAAGAAGGAAGAATTTGATATTTTCAATAAGGTTCGAAATTTTTTACTTTTGCAAAATTATCAAAAATAACAAGGGACCTAATTCGCCATCCATTGTCTATCAGAAGAGAATTGCAAAATTACACCCCGTATATGCTGAGAGTTTCAAATAAAATGCAAAATTGCAATTCATAAATTAGAATAAAATTATAGCAATTTCTTAATACCCTTAAAGAGCGGTAAATTTAATTTAGATTGGTTCACAGAGCAATTCTCAAGAGAAGGATAATGGTCCAACAACCCACACAACATCTTTAACCTGTGGGATCTATTTTTATCACGTCTCACTCCTTTTTTTTGAACTTATATTGAGTAAATGATAGTATCAAAAATCTTTAAAATGATTATACTCTTCTCAATCTGTAGAATTTTATTTTATTTTATTTTATTTTATTTTTTTTTTGCATTCCACTCATTTGCAGATAAATCATACCTGAACTACCATTTCACAAAATTTAGTTTCTGAAACAACAGTTGACTGGCAACAGAAAAGAAAAAACTCAGTTTCATTCATAATACCAAAAATTAGTCTTTTAGCTACAAATATGTAATGTCATAATTTGAACTCTTACAGAGCTTTCAAGTGAGTAAGTTTCCCAAGCTCAGGTGCCAATGTTCCTTCCAAAGAAAGACCACTCGTATTCCTACAACATCAGTAAGCATGACATTAAAGACCAGTAGAACACAATCTAGTTTTCTAAGAAAAAAAAATCCTTAAGAAGAAGAAGAAGAAGAAGAAGAAGAAGAGGGCCTTACAGCGTCTGAACTTTGCCCTCTTCGCAATAAACACCGCACCACAAGCAAGGACTTTCATCATCATGATTCCAACTCTCCAAGGCACCGAAAGGATCAGAACTGATCCTCGTCCGGAATGCCAACAAAAGGGCTCCTATATTTTCCACACATAAGAATTTCAGAATCAAGACACAACAATTCCATTCAACGCCATTCTTATGAACTGTTAAAAAAAACACTTGCCTTCATCATTGAGAGACCAACAAACTGGAGGCGTTCCCGGGAAAAGAATCAGAGCCAAGAAAAACGAAAACCCAAATCGAAATGGGTTCCATCTATCCCCCATTGCGTGATGAAAGCCACGACGCTACACAAATTACCATACAAAATCGCCAGGTTTCTTCCCTTTTTTTCTTTTTCTTTTTCTCCCAAAAAAAAAAAACCAACGACGAATGAAAAAAAAAAATCTATCTAAACAAAAACTGTATATTACAATCAGGGTCCCTCATAGTTTAAGGATTTTTAATCGACCTTTAAGAGACCCTTTTCATCGATAAGTGTAAAAAATCACCGCTCAGTAATCTTCGGGTGACGAAGCTGGAAATTGCTCAAGGACGCAAAAACACGACAAAATGTCAGCAATAGTGATACGGAAATTAAAAAAAAAAATTAAAAGAGAATGTAGGGAATGCCCTCTTCATCAAGCAATCTCAGAAGAAGAAAAAGTGATAGCTCAGAACAGAGACAGAGAGAAAGAGAGAGAAACAAAAAAAAAAAAAAAAAGCGTGGGAATTTTACCATGCAGAAGGGACCAAAAAGGGTGCCAAGGAATAAATCCTTTTCTTGTTTCTTCCTTTGAGGTAGATGGGATATTAACAACAATAACAACTGTTGAAAAAAAAATGGAAATTTTACAGAAAAAAAGTAAAATATAATGAATGAATGAATAAATGAGGATTGAAATTTTTCTGGGGGATAGGATTAGGGGGTGGAGATTGGGAGACTCAAAAGGCAGCAATAAACTCACAATCTTTTTTTTACTTGAATTTTCTATTTTTTTCTATTACTGCCTTTTTCACGATGATCTTAGAGGACCCTCTCTTCGGCCATCTTTCTGGGGTCTCTCTCCGGGAACTCTGTTTTTTTTTTTTTTTTCCCTTTATCAAAATTTTCTCTTTCTTCCTATCTGAGTTTCCCTCTCTCACTCACTCTAGCCCAGCCAGCCAGACCCTACAACCTGTGTTTCTGTTTTACTTTTTTTTTTCTTCTTTTTTTTTGGTTTTGGGTATGCCAAAGGGACTCGTGGGTCCCCTTCAGTTATTTCCCATTCTCCGATTGGCTCCAAACACTGATAAGAGTAGGAAGGTGGGAGCCACTAAAGAAAGACGATTATTGGATTAATCGGCGGAAACGCCTAGACTCGTGACTTGGCGGCGAAGACAGTTTCGGTTACGCACATTATTAAGGTGTTTAAAAGGACAGTAGAAATTAAAGACAACTATTTTTACTAGCATATTTTTTTATTATTATTATAATATATAAGAGTTTTATATTATTTATAACTAAAATTATGATAAAAATTGAGTAATTTGTATTATTGTCAGACACCCTCTATATTGAGATGATTTTTTTTGGTGCGTGTGTGGTGGAAGAGGGCCCCACTTCCGATGTGATCGGACGCGTTTTCCCTTCTTAAATTCTACCGTTGACGGGGCCTACCCATTTTTTATCTTTATTGCGTGCTTGCCTCTCTGCCTCTCCATCCCTACACAATTTTTAATTTTTTTTTCTCTTTTTCTATCTTAAGGCTCCTATTTTTTTTTCAGGTCCTTTTCAATAGTGTTAATGCTTTGAATGATACTATATAGAAATAGAATAGGATCAAATCAAATGGTATTATCTTCAAAAGGATATATGAAAATAAACAGTTATGTTAACTACAACTAATAAAATTTGGCAACCTGGATATTATTTGGTCTTTAGGGGGCCACCAACCATTAGTTAATGAACAACTTAACAATATGGGGGAGCTTGTAAGTTGTATCTAACTTGGAATTTTATTTTTAACGTTAATCTCCGTTTCATTAATTGAAGTTTTTGTCCAGTCATGTGCAATTATATGCTTAAGCTACCATCAATGGGTTTGCATGCATGGATTAGAATGTATTTTTTTTTCCTTCTATTGTCATGACAAATTCAAAATTTGTTAATCTAAAGCCTATTCGGTTAATATATTGTGCAACGTTGAAACGAAGACTGTTCATGAGCGGTTTGGCGGGTGGGTGGCGGATGGTTTGGGATATATGTGTGTATATGTCTATATATATGTTCGCAAAATCCCAACCAATAACCATTCAATAGGGTTGCGAGCTTAGCAGGTTTAAGGCGGGTGGGAATGGGTGGCTTGACAGATGGTTTATCACCACCTTTCTTTTTTCCCTTAATTTTATAATAAGTTTAAAATTTATTATATAGATCAAACTTCCACGGTGTTAGTCTTAGAGGAATAAAAAAGGAAGATGGAAGAACTTATGATTAAACAAAAACATAATCATTAATAATCCATAGTCCTGGTTTCATAAAATGAAAACGTAATAAGAAAGTTATAAATGTACTCAAAGACTCAAACTCTCCACAAAATTAAAATGGCAACAAAAGTAAAAACAAAGAACAAAAAAAGTCCATAACATGAAATTACAATATTAAAAACAAAACATTTCTTCAAAATGGTTAAGAAAATAAATTTAAACTTAAATAATGTTTTTTTTTTCTGATGAGCTTCATAAGGAGAAGGCATTGCAGTGGCAATTTAAGAATAAATTATAATAATACAGTTGTGAGAAGTGGAAGAATTTTAAAAGAAAACATATTTTTATATGTATTTAAAATATCCCTTCAAAAGCATATGTATTAAAAAATAGTAAGTGGGCAGGTTCATACTGCCATCTAAAAAATCAAATCGGTTCCCACCCACAAAAGAAGTTGGGCGGGTAGAAAACTTGCCCAAAATGAATAGGTGATCATGTAGACCCGTTGTAACGGGCAAGCAAGAGTAGGGCTACTGATTTAAATGGTTTGAACAACCTAGCTTGTGATGATGAAACATGTTCATTTTTAAGTAAAATGGAATCAACTCATTTTTGCTCCATTAGTAGGTCTATTTTGTGCTCTAATATGCCATTGCTAATGCTATATTTGATAATATAAAAAATATAAAAACGACGTATTTGATATATTACTTATTTTTCTTCTAATGTACAATGCTATTTTAAATCTTATATCAACTCTTTATTATAATTATTAAGTGTTGGAGTGCATAAAAATAAATTTTTAATTTTAAATAATTTAAAAATAATAATGCTACGTGACTAATTGACAAGTTCTAAATACATAAATCAATGCCAAATAAATACGAAAATCGAAATATAATTTTTTCTTTGAAACAAAGTGCTTTACTCAAACAAAAGAAGCGGATGCCACAATCGGAGATGTTGACAAAACCTGAGCATGAGTAATTACAAGCCCACATACGAAAAGTATGAGCACTAATATTCCTAGATCTAGGGTTCCAATTGAAGGAAACAAAGACAAACTTAGATAAAAGAAGACTTACATACTCAACCAAGTTAAAATACCACCTTTCTAAGCAAGGGGGCGGGGAAACTAGGTTAAAGATGTCCACGTTGGACTTACAGTCACTTGCAATTACTATGGACCGCCAATTTTTATCAATAGCCACTTTTACAGCATCAACACTTCTATGGAGTTGTTCCAATAGACCACTTCACTTCGGGCACTAAATTCCCTTTAGACCAAGCAGCATCAACACTGATGAGAATAGTATCTGGAACATCTTTGATTAAGCTACCAAAAACCGTCTTGATCGTTTTCACCCATTGTTGACTGAATAGTCTGACTTCATAAAGCAGCTCTCCATTCCCAAAGAGCCAAGATTACTCCTCTTATAATATCATAAGGATGAGAGAGCATCTTCTCATAGAGCATTTTGTTCCTTGGTCTCCACAGGTAATCACAACCGAACTTGGCAATTTTGTTAAGAATCCAATTCACCAAATTAGCCCCACTTCTGCACTCCACATCTTCTATTCGAATGGACCATTGACTGGCAAACCACACATACTTGGCGACCCTACAATTTGAGAAAATGAGGAATTGTCTCCTCATGGTCCCAACATAATAAGCAGCTCCTGCTAGGACCCTCTTCCTGCCACCTCGTTTTATCCCTCGTTGAAAGGGAGTCAGTAGCTAGTCTTTACATAACGGACTTGATTCTCTCATGAATTTTAGTGTTCTATAACTGCTTCCACAGAGGATTAATCTGAAAATTTCCTTCGTTTACTTGATCCCGGGCCATGCCATAGCAGCTTGTCATCTCCTGGCTAAGCTCTTAGTTGAATCTGCAAAATTTGATCAACCACCTGCCCATCAAAAAGACTCTTGACTAGTTGTTCATTCCAACGCCTAGTCTCAAGATAGAATAGGTTAGAGACTTTAAATAATCCCATACTAGTAGTAGGATTAAAGGCAGCTTGTCTTACATCTCTATCTCCCTATGGCACCCAAGGACAATTCCAAAGGTCCAGACCCTCACCCAAACCGATTACAAAGACTCCCCCCTTGAGAAGAACATTCCTAGATTCAATAATGCCCTTCCAAGCCAAAGACACTCCCACATAGCTAACAATCCAAAAAGTGAGAATCTATACAGTATTTAGCTTTGAGAACCTTAATCCACAAAGCTTGGTTTCCACTCGCTAAGTGCCAATTTAGCAAAAGAGCCTTATTAAAATCTTCAAACTTCCTAATGGGAAGTCCCCCACTTTTATAGTATGTACTAGCTAGTTAGTTAGTTACTTAGATTAGTTACTCAATTGTTGAGCTGTACAATGTCTTTTCTTTCTTTTGGTTTCCCATTAGTAATCAGCTAGTTTTCTATTGTAAATTAATAGCTTCTTTTACACTCTTCACTCAGGTATATAAGCCCAAGATGTATTCTATTACACATGAATGAGAAAGCTACTTCATTTTTCTCTCCTTTGTTCATGCTCTGCTCATTCATTCCTCAAGAATCAAGATTCAAGATCGATGATCCAATATGGTATCAGAGCAATCATTCGCTGCTTAATCTTAATTTGATTTCAATTCATTCTCTCAATTCAAGCTTCTTCTTTATTTACTGTCTTTGTTGATTCACAATTCTCCGTCAATATCCATGGAGTCGCAAAATTCTGGGAACTCTGTTGTTGCAATTGGCAAGACCGCCATTGATGATTCTTCAAGCCCTTACTTCCTTCACCATTTGGATGGACCAAGACTTGCATTGGTCTCACAATATCTTACGACAGACAACTATGCTTCCTGAAGTTGAGCCATGATCATCGTTGTGTCAGTAAAGAACAAGTTAGGGTGTTCGTTGATGGTTCCATCAAAAGGCCTGAAGGTAACGACTTGGGTCTTCTTAATTCTTGGATTTCGAATAACAATGTTGTGATTTCTTGGATTTTGAACTCGGTATCCAAGGAGATTTCTGCTAGTATAATTTTTTCTAAGTCTACCTATGACATTTGGAATGATCTTAAAGATCGACTTCGACAAAGTAATGCACATAGAATTTTTTAGTTGCGTCATGAACTTGTGAATTATAAGCAAGATCAAAACTCTGTTGGTATTTACTTCACTAAATTGAAGACACTATGGGAAGAGTTGAGCAATTTCAAGCCCACCTGTACATGTGGCGAGTGCACATGTGGTGGTGTAAAAGATCTTAATTCATACTACCAAATGGAATATGTCATGGCCTTTCTTATGGGCTTAAATGAGTCTTTTGCACAAGTAAGGAGTCCATTACTGCTAATGGACACTCTTCCACCTATAAATAAGGTGTTCTCACTGATTTCTTAAGAAGAGAGACAGAGGAAAATAGGTGTTCAAATTAATGGTGGTTCTTCCAATAATTTGGCATTTGCAGTTAAATTTGACAGTTCCAAATGTTATGGAGGTGCCTCTCATACTCAAAATTCCACCATAGGGAGCCATAAAGGTCAATGGAAGGATAGACTTTTCTGTACACACTGTAATTTTCATGGACACACTATTGAGAAATGCTGCAAAATTCACGGATACCCTCCTAGATTTCAACGATGTCAGAAAGGTTCTCATTCAAACAATAATCATATAGCAAGTGTGAATCATGTCGCTAATCAACTTGCTTTTAAAGAACAACACAACAAGGATTATGGTAATGCTGGGAATTCTTCCTCCACTCTCAATCCTAGTTAATGTCAACAACTTATAAGTATGCTTTCAAGTCACTTAACTGCCATGACTAAGAATACTGAATAGCAGGACACTACAACAACTTCATATGTTGTAGGTACTTGCTTCTCAGTATCCTTTAGTCCTATGTTTTCAGGTCAATAGTTCTGGATTGTTGACTTAGGGGCCTCTAAACATATATGTTCAAATGCTAAAGAATTTTTGTTCATGAATCCAATGATGAATTCTTTTGTCACTTTACCAAACTATACGAATATTCCAGTCTACCTCAATGGTGATGTGGAATTAAGTCCAACCTTAATTCTCAAGGATGTTTTATATGTCCCACAGTTCAAGTTTACTCTCCTTTCTGTGAGTGCCTTAACAAAAAATTCTCATCGTATTGTTGTTTTTTTCTTCCCTGATCACTTTTTGTTTCAAGAAGTCAATTCCAAGAAGATGATTGGCAGGGGTAACAAGTTAGACAATCTATACTTGATGCAGGCTCCTTGTAGGTTTTACATACTGTTAATAATGTTTCTTTTCAAACATGGCATAATCAACTTGGTCATCTGTCACTAAGAGACTAGAAGTATCGAAAGATCAATTGTGCAGCAAGGGCCCTAGACTTGACAACAAAACCTTGTTATATTTGTCCTCTGGCTAAGCAAAGAATAATTCCTTTTATATCTCTTAATCATATGTCACAATCACCATTTGACTTGATTCATGTAGATATTTGAGGACCCTACCATGTTACTGCACATTCAGGCCATAGCTATTTTCTTACTTTAGTTGATTATTGTATTTGTTTTACTTGGCTTTACTTACTCAGATAGATATCTAATGTGGCAGTAATTCTTCCAAATTTTTTTACTGTGATTACTACTCAATTTTATTGCAAAATTAAAGTCTTCAGATCTAATAATGCTAGGGAGTTAGCATTTGACAAATTTTTTAAAGAGAAGGGTGTTTTACACCAATTTTCTTGCGTGGAAATGGCACAACAAAATTCAGTGGTTGAAAGGAAACACCAGCATTTATCGAATGTTGCTCAAGTTGTATATTTCTAATCTCAAATTCCTATTCAATATTGGAGTGAATGTATTCTTATCGCCACTTTCTTGATTAATCGAACTCCTTCTCCTCTTATCAATAATGGGACACCATATGAACTCTTATGCAAGTCTCATGTAGATTATTCATACTTCAAGGTGTTTAGTTGTTTGGCTTTTGCCTTTACACTATCAACTCATTGCACTAAGTTTAATCCTCGAGTTAGGGCGTGTGTTTTCATTGGTTATCCCCTAGGAATAAAAGGCTACAAATTGCTTGATATTCAAACCAAGCAAATATTTGTCTCCAGAGATGTCATTTTTCATGAACAGGGATTCCTCTTTCATTCTGTGGTATCTGTAGACTCCTTAATTGATCCTTTCCTAGATTTAGTTCTTCCTCTCCCCAGGTTTGACATTTCATCTACTGACTCTTTAATTCCTTCATCCTCTGACAGCTCATCTCCTCATAGTCCCTCTCTAGAACCACATGTTATCCCACCAAGAAAATCATCTAGACCTCACAAACCACCTTCTTATCTACAGGAGTTCCATTGTAACCACTCATCCCAATAAATAATATCACCAAACCCAAATCCTTTAATCAAATACTTATCCTACCAGTCTCTCTCACCTTCATACAAAAACTACATATTAAACATTTCCTTTCAACCAAACCTCAATTTTATCACTAGGCAGTAAAATATCCACAATGGAGAGAGGCTATGAAAGCTAAATTGGATGCTATGGAGGCAAATAATACTTGGTCTATGGTTCCTCTACCACAAAGGAAGCATACTATAGGTTGCAAATGGATTTTTAAGCTTAAATTCAAGCCTAATGGGTCTGTTGATCGCCATAAAGCCCGGTTAGTTGTTAAAGGCTATACTCAGCAAGAAGGAGTGAATTTCTTAGACACATTCTCACCAGTGGCAAAACTAGTTACAATGAAAATTTTATTAGCCTTAGCCTCTATAAATTCTTGGCATTGGATCCAAATGGATGTTAATAATGCATTTCTCAATGGAAACCTTTTTGAGAAAGTGTACATGGACCTTCCTTTAGGCTATGCCATTTAGGAGGAGTCTTCTAATCATACCGGGAAGTTTGTTTACGAACTTCACAAGTCAATATATGGTCTTAAACAGGCCTCAAGACAATGGTATGCCAAATTTTCAGCCTCTATAATCCAATTTGGTTTTAGTCAATCAAAGTCTGACTATTCCTTGTTTACAAGAGGTACAAGTACTTCATTTGTTGCCTTATTGGTCTATGTTGATGATATCATCATCACAGGCCCTTCCATATAGGTCATTAATTTTGTTACAGCTCATCTTCATAGCCAATTTAAACTTAAAGACCTAGGAACATTGAAATACTTCCTTTGCCTTGAGATTGCTAGATCTTTTCAAGGCATAGTTCTATCTCAACATCATTACACTCTCCAACTTTTGGAAGACACTAGTTTTCTTGCATCCAAACTAGCATCTATGCCTATGGATCCCAATCTAAAACTAAATGAAACTAACAGTGAACTTTTATCTTATGCTTTTCAGTATAGACGACTTATTGGTCGTCTTCTATATCTAACTCTTTCCAGACTTGACATCACTTATACAATCTACAAACTGAGTCAGTTTTGAGCAAAGCCTCGTCTTCAACATCCACAAGCTGTTCACCATCTCCTTCGATATCTCAAGAGCCATCCTGGACAAGGACTTTTCTTCTCAGCCTCCTTGTCCATTCAACTAAAGGCCTTCTCTGACGCAGATTGGGGTTCATGTCCAGATTCTAGAAAATCAACCAGAGGTTTCTGCATCTTTTTAGGTGATTTTCTATTATCATGGAAACCTAAAAAGTAGTCCTCAGTTTCTCAATCCTCAGCTGAAGCCGAATATCAAGCCTTAGCAGCAACAACTAGTGAACTTGTATGGCTACAATAGCTTCTATGTGATTTTGCATTTCTCAGCATTTACCAATTCTTATTTTCTATGATAATCAAGCAGCCATACATATTGCTCCTAACTCCATGTTTCATGAATGCACTAAACACATTGAGATTGATTGTCACTTTGTTTGGGAAAAGGTCACAGTTGGTTCCATTAAATTGCTCCTAATCAGATTTCAAAACCAGCTTACAGATACATTCACCAAGGCTTTGCCTACTTCTTTGTTATTTCTTTACTATCCAAAATGGCTGTAAAGGACATTTATAGTCCATCTTGAGGGGGAGTTTTACAGTATGTACTAACTAGTTAGTTAATTAGTTAGTTTGATAGTTACTTAGATTAGTTACTCAATAGCTAAGCTGTACAGTCTCTTTTCTTTCTTTTAGTTTCCCATTAGTAATCTGTTAGTTTTTTGTTGTAAATTAATAGCTTGTTTTACACTCTTCACTTGAGCATATAAGCCCAAGATGTATTCTATTACATGTGAAGGAGAAAGCTGCCTCATTTTTCTCTCCTCTGTTCATTCTCTGCTCATTCATTCCTTAAGAATGAAGATTCAAGATTTGTGATCCAATACCCACAGCTCTTAGGTTTGCAAATTGCACTCCAGCTAATAGTTGCCTGAAATCTTTTTCTCCATGGTACCCGTCCACCAGAATCTTCTAACTAAAGCATCAAGATCTTCACATAAGGTAACCGGGAGTCTGAAAGTAGACAAAGTGTAGGATGGAATTCCTTAGATAACAAACTCGGCCAATGTCGTTCTTCTAGCTCTCGAAAGCAATTTGGACTTCCACCATTCAAGCTAACGAAACACTTTTTCCTTTAGGTATTTGCTGAAGACTCCATCATCAGGCAAATCCTAACACAAGACTCATAGAGATGTTAAAAGTAAAATTGCATATCCAAAAGCCTAAGTAACTAGATTCTGATCCTCATCCCTTAACCGATTGTGGCTAAACCAATCAGGTAGATGCCACTATATAGCATGTAGAGACTCATATTTCTAAAGGAAACTTATATCGTTTCCCCTTTAGAAATTTGACACCAAATATAATATAGATATAATATATATATATATATATATATGGTTTATGACAAGATCAAAAATAGTAATTAGAGAATAACTTTCCTACTTTAATGCTAAAATTTAATATTCACACCATTTTAGTTGTCATCTTTTGACGTAAAACATGCATGATGATATTTAATTAAGGAGGCAGTCAGAGAGATCAAAGAAGCCAAGTCTCCAACTTTTTTTAAGCTAGAACTCGATTTCAAATATGAATAAAAAGAAATTACAAAAAAAAGTGGAGTGGCTACATCTCTCATCCTCTTATTGGACGTTAAATTTAATATTGATTTTGGAATTCAAGATGTAATTATTGATGCATAAGTTGTAAGGAACAACTCAATCATAGTGAGATTCTTTTTTTTTTTTTTTAATAGAATGGAAGGCATAGGAGTTCAAAGAGACAAGGACCCCACACTGACTAAGAATATGTGGTTGATCACTATGGATTGGCAATCATAATCTTATTGTTATAATTACTAGATTGCTGCGAAACTATAATTCAACTCTCCATTAATCCTCCATTATGTTGACAAATGATTTATCAGAAGAGTAAAATGAAGGAAATTATGTACACTAGTGTCCTCGTTAGTAGAAGATACAAAATGTACATCATTAATCTCTACAAGTGTGGCGTTAACTCATTGGCACTTAAAACAGGGGAAAATACCTCCTTGTAATTAATTAATCAAATCAACATTGTTCAATGTAAGAAATACACTCATCATCAAGTACGGCATGATAGATGCTTCTTCTAGCCAAAAAGGCTCTACATTATGAGCAAAGCATACCATGCTAGTGTGTGGGCTGCATTATTTGCTGGATCTGATGATGGTGATTCCAACAGTTAGCACTGTCTTTAATTTTTACCTACTGTGCTTATCATCCTCTTTGTCGAAGCTTTATCCCAACTCATGAAGTATGTCTCTTGGTTTTAAATTCCAATTTTAAATCCTATTCTTAGTTAATTATGACCATAATTATCATCAAAGATGTTGACCTCCAATTCCAGTATTGGCTCCATCTCTCCCATACTTTTATTGCTCTAGTTACCACATCCCTAGATGCATGGCAAATCCTTGCCACCTCCTATGTCAAACCCTATTGACACGCCTTCTTAAAATTTTGGGGCCACCTCAAAAGTACTCTCAAGATTTCTAAAAGTATTATGGAATTAATTTTGTAAATCATCACAAGCCTGCCTAAAAAAAATGTTATCCCCAACCCTCTCTATCCAATTAAAAGATCACATCATCAAATAGTCAAGTCATTTAATTGAGGAAAAAACCAAACATGTGCTTTGTTCTTTTTTTATTTTGTTAAAAAAAGAGAAAAGAAATCTAGAAGATAAAAGAAAGGAGAATAAGTGGGGTCTCTTCGTCTCACCACTTCTCATTATCAAGTCATTATTTTTTCTTTCTTTCTTTTCTTTTGAAAGTGAAAATCTCTTTTCTTTGAAAGTGAAAATAAAAATCAAAATGGATTAGAGAAAAACACAAGAATGTCCCCCTAAAAGAACACTTTTTCAAGATTGTCCTCTTAAAAAGATTTTTTCAAAACTACCTCTTTAATTAAAAAAAGTAATATATTAAAAATTCAAGTTAACGATCCTCCTTTAATTAGAAAACCTAATTTATTAAATGTCCAAATTATCCTTCCTTCTCACTCCCTCATATCATATATTACTCTAGTCACTGGCATAGGGTGCTGGAGCGTAACTTAGTGGGTGCCAGGGCAAAAACCTACTAAGTTCCCTCATATTTTCTTTCTAACAAAAAAAATACCAACCGCCTCCAGTCAATGGCGCTATGTGTCAGATCATAACTTGGTTGGTGTGAAGTAGGAACCTATCAGTTTCTATCACTTTTTCTTTGAAACAAAAAAAACCAATCATCTTTGGTCACTGGCATAGGGTGATAGAGTGAAACATCGTAGGTGCCGGAGTGGGAATCTACTAGGTTCCTTCACTCATACTTTCTTTAAAATAAGAAATTACTAACCGTCTCTGATCATCAGCGTGGAGTGCCGAAGCATAATGTAATAGGTGTCAGTGCAGGAACCTACTATGTTTCCTCATATTTTATTTGAAACAAAGAAATATCAACCACCTTATGTCATCGACATGGAGCGCCAGAGTATTACTTGGTGGGTATTAGATCGGAAACCTACCATTGAAATAAAGAAATATTAATTACCTATGTGGAGTTGCCAAAGCGGAACCTGGTAAGTGCTGAAGCAAGAACCTACCAAGTTTTCTCATATTTTCTTTAAAAGAAAGAAATACCAACCACCTCCGGGTGCCGGCCCTGGGGTGTCAAAGTAGAACTTGCCAAGTTTTGACGTAGAATCGGCCAAGTGCTGTCGTAGAATCCACTAGTTGCTAGCATGGAACACGCCAGGTTTCGTTGCAAAACCCACTAGGTTCTTAGGCTAAACATGCCAGGTTCTACCGTGAAACCCTCTATGTGCTAGAGCCATCGTGGAACTCATTAGATTCCATCGCAGAGTATGCCAGGTTCCATTTATTAATAAGTATGAAGTGAAATTCAACGCCTTTTAAAATATCACCCCTATGCAGAGGATTTTAGGAATCGACCTTGAGATTACAGTGTTATATGGGTGCTGATATGGTTAGAGATATTGATGGCAAAAAGAGTATTGCCATGTATGTTTATATGTTGGGTGGTACGGCAGTTAGTTAGGTTTTAAAGCTATAAAAAATCATTGCTCTATCTACTACTGAAGCAGAATATATTAATGTGATCGAAGCAAGCAAAGAAATGGTATCATTGTAGTCATTCTTAGCAGAACTAAGTCATAAGCAGAGGAAGAGCATGTTGCAATGTGACAGTCAATGGGCTCTTTATCTGGTAGAGAATCTTGTTTATCATTCTAAAACGAAGCATATACAAGTTTGTTATCACTTTTTCAGGTCGGCTTTGGAGGATGGAGCTTTAGCACTTGAGATGATTCATAGAAGCCTAAATCCAGCTGATATTTTCACAAAGACTGTTCTGATAAAGAAATTGAAGGTATGCAGCACAACTTCAGTTGGACTTCTCTCTTGAGGACAACAAAATAGAGGTTGTTGTATAGAGGAGTTATTAATTGGTGAATTAGACTCTAAGAGGGAGACCGTTAAGAAGTATGGGGCTAAATTTAATACTTTTCAGAATATTACCTCACGTAGAGGATTTTGGAGATCAACCTTCTTGGTAAGGTTGATAAGGTTGATGTGGGGGTTAGAAAATGGGGGTTTCTGTGGGGGTTGGAGCCAAGCCAGGTGTGCCCTAGTGTAAGGAAGGGTACGTGGCCACACGGTGGGATAGAACCAATGTGTAAGGGTGCAAAAAAGCACCACGACCCCGTCATGGGATAGATCCCACACTAGAGGCGCCAAAAAGCACTGTGGCCATGCACGGAGCATAATAACAATCATAAAGCAGATGTGCCTGACACAAAAAACTGGTTTTTGAGGGTTTCTTGTTTCCTAATTCTTGTAAGTCTATAAATAGAACCTAGTAAGGGCTTATAGTAATGTGTCTTAGGAATTTAAAGAGAGATAGTCTAGAGAAAAATACTTGAGAGAGTGTGTGTAATTTTTCTCTTGTAAATTTCTTCATCATTGTAGTGAATTATTCTGCAGTGACTGAAAGTAGACGCAGCTCTTATATCGAGGGTGAACCACTGTAAATTTTGTGTGTTTTAATTTATTTTTTGTACATATATTTTTTATTCTCAGTAGAATTAAGGCTTCTAATTCGCAACATAGTCTCGGACCCCGCGAGGTTCTATTCTAAAGCCCGCTAGGTTCCATCCCAAAACCTACCAATTTTGATGTGGAACTTGCTAGGTTCCAAAGCGATAAAGTATTTTAAACCAAAAAAAAAAAAAACTGCAAACCAATCAAACAACTACCTTGAAAAATAAATCCCAATAATAATCTCCATAATCAGATTTAAAATCAAACAATGAGATCTAAAACAAATTTCAAATCAAAACCAAAAAAGAAAAAATCGTGATGGAAGGCTGGTTGATGGTGGCAATTAGAAGCCCATTAATGGATGAAGATAGCTCGAATTCGCCAATTAGTGATGGTTGAACGCAACTCCCGATCTTCAACCACCTCGCCTCCCGATCATTAAGAAAACTACAAGTGACACAGAAATTGCAGGTGAAATTGGTATGGATTACTTAAAAAGATATTGGAGGCAGACTTTTAGGAGGATCCATGGTACCAGCTATAGGAGATCGAATAGACTTTTCCCAAAAACAAAAACAACAATAATAAGATTAAGTTAACAAAGGCATACAAATAGGACTGGCATTCGTTTAAATAAAAAAATAAAAAGAATTACAATATATCAAATTTGTTTTACCTGTACACCTGAAATTTGGGGATTATTGGCCATTGCAACACAAGTTCAAGCTCTAAAACAACTGCAAAACCAACAACAATAAGTATTACTGACATTAAATAAGATTCTGGAAAAGATGAGGATAAAAGTGATAACTTTAGCATTGCAATGCAAACAAACTTGTTCTTATATAGTTTAATTCACACATATAGAATCAATAAACGAAAATGATAAAGGAAATTTAACAAAGAAAAACGCCTAACTGAGCTTAATTCTTCAAAGAATACGACTTTTTGCTTCAAGAATACGAATGCAGGAAGTAGGATGAGGGGAAAAAAATCAAGCCTTGAAAATCATTAACAGGGAACAGTTTCAATCTAGGAAACAGTTAAACCAAAAGCCCCAAAATTGATGATCAAAACAAAAATTATATAAACCAAGAAACATACTGTAAAAAACGATACCTCAGTGAGGGGAATCGGCGTTACAGGCAAGGCCTAGGCCATCGCTACGTAATTTTTTAAGATCCATCGCTTGCCAGATCTACGAGGCCAAGGCTGATCCAACCACTTCATGTCGTCTTCTCCACAACAAATCATAGAGGCCGCATAATCTCATGGTGAATATGTTTGACAACGACAAACCGGTGCAGTTGATAGTGAATGAAAACTGCGTACTTTGCCATAACAAAGTGGGAAAAAATACTGATGAAGTGACAAGGAAAGTGAGCCAGATGAAGAGAGAAAGGATGGGTGGAGAGAGAAAGAGAGGGGAAAAGGGGCGGGAAGAGAGGGACGGAGGAAGATAGAGAGAGAGTGGTGAGAAGAGGAAGGAGAAAGAGAAGATGAAGAGAGAAAAAAAAATCTTATTTAGGGTTGTATTTTGATCTAGATTTTGATCTAGGGACAAGAATTTCAATTGATAAATTAAATTAAAAATAAAATAAAATTTTCTTTTTTCTTGGACTTCACCAAATCAAAGCTTAAAAGCTATCAAAGCTTTTAGCACCATTCTTATCAAGTATTAGGGTAGATACTTCAAGAACCAAATATAATTTCTTCTTCCATCTTTACTCTGAAATTGAGGGACAAAATTTGTAAATATGTTTAGTGTATATTTACCCATAAATGCATGTTTGTACTCTGAAAATTCATTATTCAAATATAGATTGAGCATGTCCCAAATTTTTTGATTTTGACATTTTGACCTCCTTTTAAAATTATGTTATTTTAAAAAAAAGTTTTAAATTGTTTTCGGCCAAAATGTAATTTTAATTTTTTTTAGCATAGTTGCTTTATGTTTTAGAGATTATGCATAATTGTTATTTGAATACTTAATGTGGCATAGTAATGATTAAATTGACGTAATGATATTAGATATATCTTTGTGCATGGTCTCTAACCATTTAAACGCGTGTTAAAGGTTTTGAATGTGTTGGAGCAAATGTCACGTTAGTCTCGGTTTGGAGCTAACAGTATTGATATGCTAATACTAACGTAACCTCTTTCTTTGGTAGCCATGATTTAAAGTTGTTTTGGCCTTTAATTATTCTTAAACATTTATAAAAATTGTTTCTATTATATTTTCAAAGTTATTTGAATATATATAATTTTAAGCAATATTTTTTTGACACTTGTATCTTTAATATTTTCAAGGCATTTGAAAATATGTTTTCAAAACAATTTCAAAAATAAAAACAGAACCTTGGTTCTTGTCTATACGGAATTTCTTATTGTTTTCAAGAAGAATTTTGAAGACAAAATAGAACATGAGTTCTTGCATTCACCAAGCTTTTGTGTTTTGAAGAGATTGCAAATTCAATCCAATATGTCGATTGGATAGTTGAATCTTGACCATAGAGCTATCAGAGTTCATGTCATACAGAGAGTATCTTAGGGGCCAGGTCTAAAAAACCCATACAGGCCACTATGTTGGTATTAATTAAGGCTTCTTTAAAGTAAGTGTTTTTGTTTTTATTATAATTTTCAGCAATACATATTTTTCTATTTTGATAGTGTATCTACAAATTATACTTTTCTTATTTAACTATCTTTGTAAGCCTTTTAAAATTGTATTTTTAAAAGATAATCCCATTGAGCCTTGTGCTCCTATTTATTGTTTTAAAACTTTTTCCCTCCTAGGTTTATGGTACTAACCATGATAGGGGCTGTGCTTAGTGCTATGAGGTGTAACCCAAGAAAGATTTAGTATTTATATTGTAACTATTGCATGTAACTATACTTTAGGGTTTGTCTTGATGTTGGTGTTTTTTATATTTGTATTTGAACTGTTCTGTAATTTATAGACTTTTAAGCCATGTACAAGCAGTAAATTTTTGCTATTATTACTGTTTATGTGTCGAGGCAATCAATTGTTTTTGTTGTTTAATCTTTGATTACTTTTACTTAATTTTTACTTAATTACGACCCTCGTTTTCGGGTTGTCACAACTTGGTATCAGAGTAGAGGCTACAAATTAGTCGAAACTAAACCTGTGTGTTTTAATAGATTTATTGTGATTTTACGCGTTTAAATAGTCGAGACAAATGTCGTTACATATACTATAAGTACACATTACAATTACATTTAACGGTTTTAAAAGTCGCAGAGTGAAAGTGTAGTAGATTTGTGATTTTTTATTGTACCTTGGAATTAAAAAAAAAATTCAAAGTCAAAATTTCTTTGAAGAGAGTAGGGATTTAGCGCACATAAATTTTAAGCAGAATTATAATATTTTAGTTTATTAGGATGCCAATATTTAACTAAACTATCATTAGTATTTATTTTGAATTTCAGTGATTTATGTTGCTTTTAAATTCAAATAAAAATTCTGGTCATGTGTTAAAAATGTTAAATTAAATAGTTCTGTCTATTTACCCTCATGTTGCTTCTCTTCTTCTTATGTCCCTAATTGCCATTACAAAATTTTCCCCTTTTTGTTCATGTGTAAGACCACTCCTAAGCTTTCATTCATTAGATCTCTCACTTCCCTTTTTCTTCTCTCTCATTCTCGTCTTTCTCTCTCTCACACACTCTCTCAAACTTCCAGCAACAAGAACATTCAACAAAATTAGGAAAAGAAAAGAAAATCAAATTCTCTTTGTTCTTGGACTTCGCCAACTCAAAGCTAAAAGTTGTCAAAGCTTTAGCACCCTTCTCACCAAGGATTAGGGTTGGTACTTTAAGAATCCATTTTGATAGGCTCTAAGGGAACACTAAATTAAACCTTGCTATATATTTCGTTGTTATTGAGTTTAATGGTGAATAAGGGTCATTTCTGTAGAGGATTGACCTCAATTAATTTGTTATCAATTTTCTAAATAAATAAATACGGGTTTTTAAATTAATTAACTAAATTATTAAAAATAAATAAAATCAAAACAAAGCAAAAGTTATGAGTTTGTAAATAATAATAATTAAACCAGTTAAAGAATCATTCTCCACGACAACAAAATATTACGATTAATGTTTATATAGTCACAACTTTAATCAATTTTTGTTGTTCCTAAAACATTTAATTACAAGGTTTTTAGTCACAACATGTTTCCATAATTAAAAATTTTATGACTAAAAGTTTTAGTCTTAACAAAAATTAAATTAAAGTTGTGACTAGTGACACAAAAACGCTGTGACTAAAGGTTTTGTAAAAACTATTGTGACTAAAAAGTTTTGTTTTTTGTAGTGATCGTTTGTACACGCGCGTTAAATCTTCTTTTTACAGCCTAGAAAATGTCATTAAAAAAAAATCAGTCATATATATTTGATATTTTGACAAAACTAAACTACATTCAATACAATTCTCTATTAAAAAAAAAAAAGAAAAAGTAAAAAGAGAGATTTTTTTTTTTAGTCTTTAAGAAAAAGGATCATGGATCTCATGATGAATATGCTATATGCATATCTCTTTTTCTCAACCCTAATTGGCTGTTTTATCTATAGCTTTTTTTTAATGTTTGTATATAAGTTTTTGATTGAAAGTTTTATTTATAAAATTTGCTTAAAAGAAAATAATGTGCACCGCAGTACACAAATATTTCAAGAGAATAAAGTAGACGATCGACTAATTGATTTGGTTTGGTACGACCCATGTGGGTATGTTAGAGATAGTCATCAACAAAAAGTACTAGGCAGTGCCAGTGCACAATTGTTCAAAAGTAGGTGCATGATACGTGGTCTGGACCTTCACAATTGTTCAAATCTTTGTACGTGACAAGACCACCATACTTCCACCATATATGAGTTAGATGCCTCCACATTAAAAACATGTCCATTTGATATTACTTAGAGGCACTTTAGGGTCCCTCAGTAGAATCAGTCCTGCATGCACATGTAACATGTAAAAATTAAGGGATAACAAAATGTTCCCACACGCGTTAAATATAAAGTAAGAGGGTATAACGGTGCGTTTATATTATGTGTAAATATAGCGATAACTTTGAAAAAAATGTAGCAACAAGAAATTCTTGTCATCTCAGACCTATTATCGTTACGTATTTTCAATATTCTCATATTATCAAAATATATAGTTATTAATACGGACACCCTCTTGTACTATCCTGCATACTAAATGTTAAAATTTGGGTGAAAAGCAGTAGAACCCATAAATTATATTGCTATATGATAACAAATAGCTGTTCAAATTGCTATACTTGACCCGTGCTTTAAGTGCTTTAGTAATATCGATGATGAATTGCTCTAATTTCGTGTGTGTGCCTCATGCTGATAAGCTTTTCTCTCTCTCTCTCTCTCTATATATATATATATATATATTTATGCCATAGTACGCGCAACACTAAATTTGTTTTGAAGTGTGATACTCAATGTTATAAGTTTTATATTACATTTATTAAGTGCTGCATAAAAACAAAATTTAGCATTGCACTAGCATATATGTATATAGAATATTATAATTGTGAATGAAAAATGTTACAAATGTCTAATGATTTGAAAACATTAACAGAGACATTTGTGTATGGGATTGGAATATTAAGGGTATTTTTTAAAATATAGGCTTAACTTCCCTTTCTTTTCTCACGAAGTCAAGGTTCGTATAGATGAATATATACGTGTGTGTGTGTGTGTATATATATATTAATATTACTTGGCTCTCATTCTTTCTTATAAGAAACCTTCAAAAGTAGCTAGTGTGCAATGAAATGTGGAAGCAAGTCATGTGAAATTAGCTAGCTAGTGGTTAAATTGGCTCTGAAAATGACTGATCGACTCCAGTTATGATATAAGCAAGTGAAGTTATATATATATATATTTCAAGAAAGTTCCGTCGACATACATTAATCAGTCTCAAAAAGTTACACGAGTGTGCCTTGCATGCATTAACATTTCAACCACTATAATTTTTATCGTGGGAGATATTAATTGTGGAAGAAACGAAAAGTCAAGATATGACAACATATGCATATGCTAAAATAAAAGTAATTAATTTGAAGTATTTATCTAGAAAGAAAATCATGGCCTATAAGGAAATTAACTTTAAAGGGTTTTGTAGTTTGTACATACTCATGGCCAAAAAGTCTTTGTTTAGGTGGGACGGAATTGAAACGTTGATAGAAAAGAGACCCCACCACGAATGGGACGAGTATCAAACAGAGGTCAAATAATTAATTACATAATCACGAGCTTTTGTGTATGTAAGCCATAGAGAGAGGAGAGAGGAGAGAGAGAGAGAGAGAGAGAGAGAGATGAATTTTATTGTTGTAATTTTTTTGTTTTTTGACAAGGAGCAACAGCTGTCAAAAGGAGGTGAGGAAGAAGGAGAAAAGGTCACATGATTTCATCCGTCGAAGAGGAATATCGATTCATCACCAATCGCATCTGTGTCCATATTAATGTGAGTCCTCATTAACTGCATCTCTGCAATATTTGATCTGAATAAATTACAACATAAACTCATGCAGCGTCTGAAAATTCGATCTTATTTCGGATTATATACTATCTGAGTTTTTATGACTTTGAGCTCTAATGCACCGTTACACTAATAGAATATTATTAGACATCCCAGAATCACAACTCTCTCTCTCTCTCTCTCTATATATATATATTTCGTGAAGGGCATGCAGTGATCAGAGGTCGGATCGGTCTGAGTATTAGGTGTGGACAAACGTATTTCTCATCATCTAGGTCAGTATCTTGGAAAAGGATCATTGCTATTAACCGCTACTATTTAGGCACGCATTCTAACTAATATTATTGGCTTGTATATATGTATTAATAAGACAGAAAAAAAAAAGGAAACAATTTATCGATTAGAATTTGCACCTCCTTCTTCTTCATCCTCTTCGTCTTCTTCTTCTTCTTTCGTTTTTCCTATCCTTTTTTTTTAATTTGTGGTACATTATCTGCACTCAAGATTTTATGCTTTCTTTTCTTAGTTTTTCTAAGGTCACTTTTTTCCTTCTGCTCGGTTATATATAATAACAAATCAGTGCAACTAGGTGAAGAAGCATGTAGTAGTTCATCCACTCAGGGGTGTTTCGATTTAATTTAGACGACTTTTTTTATGACTAGTTATTTATTTATTTTTTTGTTGATTTTTCTTCTTTTTAATTCTTTTCTGGAATTCTTTTAATTACTTGATAACTTTGGGATGACCCTCTCTTAATTTAGATTTTGAAATGGGAACTTATATATCAATCTGTGGAATGTAACTGTATAGCATGCACTGATGAAAGGATACCCTAAAATTGCTTAAGGGTCATCGCTGATATCTTATATATGGTCATAGTTATTAAAGTATAACTCTTTACTTTAAAATTTTTGCCTTCTTGTACGGCTCAATTAGGAATTTGTTACTCAACTTAAAACGTTGACACTCAGACGTCAAATTATTTCTATAGCAACGCATAGATATACTGTCTATGTAAGGGTTTCAAAATGTACAAATAAAACTGATGTTGATTTTCAAGGTTATTTAGTTTATCTTTTCCATCAAGTTGCTGACTATATTTTTCTTCCGATATGGGTTTTGACATTTTGACAGGACCTTAAACTTCTTTAGTTATATTTTTCTTTTTAATCTTTTTAATAAAATAGATTGCAGGTTTTTTTTGTGTTACTTAACAGATGCCGATCTAGTTAGAATGTGTTAAGTCTCTTTGCTCAATCCCTAGCCCTCCATTTCATCCAAAAAAGAAAAATAGTGCGTGTGTTTTAAAAGATTAAAAGCATAGCTATTGTGTGCGAATATATTACCTAGCTAAATATATCTTCACATATTTTCTTGGTAAACATACGCACTTTCCATAGAGCTCTTGGGAAAAACTAACTAGCACTTTTCCTGTAATATTCTTTTTCTGCATACATAAGACTGGCTATTCTTTATGCGTACTGGGTGTAGTAAACCCAGACACTTCATTTGAATTCCAAACTTACTCCCCTTAACATGGGCAGGTAGTACAGTTCGGATGTGCTGTTCGCAACCTAAAAACTAATAATTGAGTTCTCAGTACAGTTAGCTACATATATGTTCATACTTTCACCTAAACTGTTGGCTTTTTAGCAGCAATCACCTTAAATAATGGCCTACTGCCATATATTAGCATATGTTTCACCAATATTTGACTGCTTCTACAGTTACAACAGTTATGTATGATTTAATGCATTAATTTGGAGGAATTATTCTTAACGAAATTAATAAAACGTATTCATAATGTCCTTTGCTGATTGGGCACATATATAAACATTAACTTCTTCTTTGCCAATACAAGTACTCTTTTCCTTAACACACACACACACACACACACACACACACAGATATAAAAGTACTTTCTACATAAATTTGTAATCATACGAAGCAGTGAAAGTTAATGATGAGTCTCTAATATAGCAAATAGATTTCCATCAATTTCTTAAATAAGCTGTTACTTTGAGATGCTTAAGAATAATATCTTTATTCTAATCCCAATTTGTATAAATTTTTTGCCAATTAATTTTGCTACAACATTAAGTAATTGTCATATAGCATAAAAAAGTTTACTATACAGTATGTGCAAAATCCAGACCGCTGACTATGGATGGGTTTAGAACTAATGAAAATAAGTCTAATATATTTATGTAGCATCTACCAAAGAAACAAGAAGTACATATCTTCAGTGGCGGTGAAATTATTAGAAGCAAGTTTCAAGCCGAAGAGATCATCATCATGTCCCATCTCTCACCTTCCCAAAATTACTTGTCCTCAGTATTAAATGAAGAAGCTAATAGAACTCGTGAATTTTATGGTATAAGTGCAAATAATGGGAAAGGAATATTACATGGGAATTCAACAGCTAATAATAATAATTATTATGGAATTACAAATGTTGGGAGAAAGGAGAGAAAGGGTAGAGTTAGGCAATATGTTAGGTCCAAAGTGCCTCGGCTCCGGTGGACTCCTGATTTGCATCTCTCTTTTGTGAATGCCGTTGAGGGGCTTGGTGGACAAGAAAGTAAGTAATTGATCCATTTGTTTAAATCTTGATCTTTTAATTGGTATAATATCTCACACTGTGACTATAAAAAAAAAAAAAAAAAAAGGTGCTAATTATGCTCTCTTTTTTTTCTTTTTTTTTTTTGTGTGTGCTTCTATTAGAAGCAACTCCCAAATTAGTTCTTCAATTAATGAATGTGAGAGGACTTAGCATTGGCCACGTAAAGAGTCACTTGCAGGTAATATCATATTTGTGGATGATCTTGGCATTAACTAATATATATATAGATACCATCATGTTGTAATTTTAACAAAATTTATAGTGTTTGTTCTCCTAAATTAACGTATATTTAGTTCTCATTATGTTGTCAGATGTATCGAAGCAAGAAGCTTGACGAGGCCGGACAATTAGGTGCGATTATCTTTGTCATGACATCTTTAAATTTACATGAAATCTACGGTTTAATTGACTTTCTTGATATAAATCAAATTGTGGTGTGACTTGGTGAAAGAAAATAAAGTAATAAACGGGAAAATACTAATAATATAGCAGGTCGCTTCCTAACTAGTTGTTTTATTTAATTCACTTTTCAAGTAACAATGAAGAATATAGAAATTATAATCTCAGAGAGTCGCAGCAAATTAAGATATAGCCACGGAAGATTTTTTAAATATTTTTTAAATTTACAATAATAAATAGGGGTTAATGAGACAAATGATCCAATTTATGTTTATTGAATTATTAAAATATGACTTTAGTTTGTAAATATTTTACATTTGTCCCAAAATAATATCATTAAAATAATTACTATATAATTATATAGTATAAAATATAATGACATTAAAATAATTACTATATAATCAAGGATATTTTTAAGATATTCTGAATAATGTGTTGAATTTTAATTTTATAACAATTATTTGATCATATATTATAATTTTTTTCCAATAAATAAGGGATAATTTATAAGTTCCAAGTATTAAAAATTAAAAAATATATATAAAAAGAAATAAAGAATATAAATATTTAGTATGTTTGATAATGTACCTACATTTGTAAATTAGGAAACAATAGAGAATTCACTAGTAAAGAGTGTTGCTAATTGACTGTAAATTTAAATTACAATCACAAAATTTACACATTGCTTAAGATTATCTCCTAGAAAATAAAGAGATTTCCTAATTCAAAAATTATTACAAACTTCAAGCTATACGAATAAGAAAACTATGTATAACATATCCTCTCTCAAAATGGAGCTTTAATTGATTGGAAATTATAATGTTGAACCGTAACAACGAATCGATAATCACTAAGGTAATAGTGTGCGGGTGCAATAGTAGTAGTGGGAATAGGGCACAAGGGCGCAGGGAAGGGATGAATTATTGAGGGCACAGAAGCGCAGGAACTATGTTGCTTGTATGAGTGATAAAGTTACGAAGAAAGACATTGCCAATGAGGGACTGGTGTGGGCTGTTCTTTTTTTTTTTGGTTTATATATATATATATATATATATATATATTTTGGGTAGGAGCCGTTAAGGTGTTGGTCCTTGGAGCAATATGGCTTTGGCGATGAAAATGAAAGAAAGAAGAGACCTAGAACATAGGAGCACATAGAAGAATTAAAAAACTGTTAGCATTTGAATCGATTACTCTAATACCATATCAAAAATAAAAAATAATAAAAAAAGAGAACACAAAGATTTAACATGATTTAAGTATATGTCTACATCTACCTATTAGAAAAGATAGAGAGAAAGAATTCACTAGTAAGGAGCACGGCACACCCAATAAACCATATAAATTCAAAAGCATGCCCAATAGACCATATAAATTCAAAGGGTAGTTTTATTGACACACTTCTTTTAACCCTCCACATCCCTCTCTAAATACACACTTTATATAATTTTAGAATAATTAAATATTTATTACATACCTCTATAATTTCAAAACTACCCCTAGTATTTCCATAAGATTATTACTTCTCAACAACTTTTTTTTGTTTCACACCCACCATTTATTTTTTGTAATTTTAATATTTTTATTTTTCTTTCTGTGATTTTTTTGTTGAAGCTTTAAGCATGAAGCCCTTTTTTTTTTCATATCCTTGAATATTAAAAAACTCAAATCAATAAAAGAATACGATATTTGGAATTTTTTGTTACATGAGAAGTATAGTGTTTGAGTTATCATTTAGGAATCGAAATCTACTGTCCTATTTTCTTGTTTCTTTAAGTGTCTCTCTAATTAAATTTTGACACCTAAGTGAATTGCTTAATTACTTTTATTGTTAAGGTCTTATTTGTGTGTTTAACTTGTTGAGTTTAAATGATATGTCAAATAAATAGAATGACAGAGAGCCAAGAGAACAGAAAAATAGAATAGTAGATCTTGACTCATCATTTAGTTATTTGGAAAAAAATATTATTACATTGACTAAGACATCATCCTACAAAAAAGCAACGAAATTACATTAAACATCTCAAAAAAAAAAGGCAAAGAAAAAATTTAGGGAAAAAAAGCAATAAAAACACAAATATAAAGAGAGAGCTACAAGAAAAGAAACATCCAGTATATAAAATCATATAGATGCATATTATACGGCTGAGTGGCGGAGCTAGAAAAGTTTTGAATGGGGGCACAATATAAAAAAATTAGATATAACATTTTATTAAATAAAAACATAGTTACATATTTTAGGGATGAAGTGGAGAGAAAATCATCATTTTTTAAAAAAAAAATCTAGGCACAATAACCTGCCTCAATTATTTAGTAGGAAGACAGCAATATTTTTTCTGACAATACAAAGACAAATTTATAATTTTTAACACATTTTGAGGTAAAATTTTAAGATTCAAAAATTGAGTGAGGGCCGTAACGTGTGCCGAATAGTAAACATCAAAGAAACTAAACAAGAGACTTTAATAATTAAAACATAAACATGAAACAAAAACAACAATTTTCATACAACAAATAGCAAAAAAAGGACTTATCTTGATACAACTTTTTGGAATAATGATTAAAAGGTGAAGATTTTTTTCATAGATTTTAAAAAAGCAAAAGGTTATATAATATGAGGATGGTTAATTGGACATCTCATGCGGGCGTATGTAAAGTAGAAAACAAAGGATGTATGATTAGTTTTTATTTTTAAAATATAATTTAATTACATAATTAATAGGATGTTTGAAAACTTTAATTTGAATCAATTAGTTAAAATACTGTAGCAATAAAAGTTTTTACACCGTTTGAGTTCAAATTAATTAGTTTAAATCAATTCTCCAACTACATGCTAAGTCTTATCATAGTTGTTTTTTTTTTTTTTTGGTCATTTTATGCAAGGACTTTTTTAATAAGAAAATTTGATTGAAAGAGAAGTAGCAAAAGTTAAGTGAATATAACCACTTACAATCACAAAATGGATAAGTTAATCTAGATTATGAGATCTCCTATAATCAAGAGATTGCCTAAAAATTTTATTTAAATAAACTGAAGCTACTGATAAAGCAAGCATCGTATTATATACTATTGAAATACTGAAATTCTCAAATGATTAATCCCTCTAGGCTTTTTCTAGACAAATTAGACATTCCGAATGTAAACGAGGAATAATAATTTAATTTAATTTTTTTTAACATATCCAATATCACATTAACTATGTTTTTGGTCACCTATCTATTTAAACTAATTTGAATGATGGTGAGTTATTGTTTAGACTAATTTGAATGATGGTGAGTTATTGTTTAGAGGAGCAACTAGAAGCGTTTATTTGGTTTAAATTTTATGAGAAAAATACTGTATAGAACTATTTTTGCCAAACAGTCTTTTTCCCTTTTCAAAAGCTGGATAGTAACTCATTTAATTAAGCCATATTGTACTGAAATATAGAACATGTCGTGTGATGTTTCTGTTGATACAGTGCTATCTCCAAGACATCTTTCCAAGCATGGAACAGATTCTCAGCTGCATCTTAGATTAAGGGAGAACAGTACTACTATTGGCACTGATAATTTATATCAAAATTATAACGATCTTAACCTTTTTCATAGTCTTGTGAAGTCTTCTCTCCCTCACAAACCTTTAGATCTCAAATCCAACATTTTGAGGTATGATACTTTTTTGTTTAATACCTTTTACTAGGAACTCATTTTTTTAAGGAATATTTGACAAAATATTCTTACTTTTGTTAAATTTGAAGTCTTCTAAAACAAATCAAGAAATTAGTTACTAGTTTACGTGATTGAAAATTGATGAATTAGACATACATTGTTAAATTAATGGTCAATTGATCAATTCTTCAATAAGATTAATCAATAATCTATAAAATATCAATTTAACGACTAAGTGAAGTCAACTTTTTCAACAAAAAGGAAGATTTTTTTTTTTCCTTTTTTAATTTAACAACACTAGGGACACTAGGGACATCTGTAGACTTTAAGAAGGGCAATATCCATTTCTTTATTTATAGCCTATTTTTATTTGTTGCAGGTCAACAGCCTCCAAGCAAGTGCAAGTGCCCACAAAACGTAGCCGTTTTCTTGAACGAGAAAGGTGGTTACCACTTGAAACGATCAGCAATGCCAAAAGGATTAATCTTGGTGCAAATATCAGATTGGCTAATACTAATGGTAGCACTAGCTTCCAATCGCTAATGCATAATATTGGCTATACCAATGGGACAAGCCTCACTAAATTTCTATCAAGATCTAGCAGTTCCAAATCTATTGGCTTTGAACCAAATCTTGACAAGGCCCAGGTAACTAATTTTGGACCATCTTCTTTGCAAATTGTTAATAAACCTTACACACACACACACACACATATTTCACCCACACTATTATCTATTGTCTCCGTTCGTAATATTCCCCATCCCCTCTGAAAAAATTATATGACATGCTCAAATTCTTGTGGTAAAATTGAATTTTTATACAATCTTTAAAATATTTAAAAAATAGCCATATTGACATAATAATTATTATACTATTGTCATATTTTTTATTATATAATTGCATAATAATTACTTTGATGTTATCATTTTACCACAAATATAGAATATTTACTACCTGGAGCCATATTTTAATTCCACAAACATACTTGGACCATTTGTATTATTAATCCTATATTTTTCTTTTTTTCTTTTTTTTTTTTGGCTTTTGGAATGAAATGCAGTTGAATCCGGAGAAAGTTCTGAAGGAGGAAGAAACCATTCCTGATTTGCAATTAGGATTGTGCCAAGGAGGTAGAAGGGGTGAAAATAAGAAGAGTCATTATGGAAGCACCCAAGAACCTAGCACCAAGCTATCTCTTTCTCTCTCTCTTAGTCAACCATGCTAAATCGTTCATAAATTGGAAGAAGACAAAAAGTACCTCACAGAGATCCCCAAATGAAGATTGAGCCCTACTTTTACCAATTCCAATTCTTTTCCCCAATGTAACGAATGAGGGCCTGAGGCTGAAGTACTTAGCACCTTGTACAAGATCAATATCATCATATGTCTGACATTAATTTGTTAAGTACTTCTCTTTTCATACCCTTTTTTCCCTTCTTCTCTCTCTAGTTTTATGCCCATTTACACACAAGTATACATGTATATATGCGTCTCTATATGTGTGTCTATATAGAGAGACGCACACTATATTTTGTAATTGATGTCTGAGCTGAATCTTGTTACCCTAGTAATACATTAGACCAAGAAGAGTAATAAAATATGGCTTTCAGTTACAATCATGGCATATAATTTAGTATTTTACTTATACCACTTGATCATATTGAAAAATGTGATAGTCTTCCTTTCACAGAGGCCACTCTTGAATCATTAAAAAAAAAATAAGGCTTTTGCTGTCTTTAATTTGTCCATATGTGAATAAATATTTATAGGCAATTAAATTATATATTACTTTAATTGTTTAGTTATTCCTTTAGCGATTTTCAAATGAAGCCAGAAATAGGGTATCTGATTTGTGGAATGTCTTTATTCATAAACAAAACAAAAGATATTTAATGGGTGCTTGGTGCATTGAATCTTTTTTTCTTTTCAAAGCCACAGATTAGCTAGTCTTTCTTTATGTTTTCGTTTTGTTGCTTTATTATTATTATTATTTTGATAGAGTGTGGTGTACGTGTTTCTGAGGGCCACTACTTTCTATTTTCTATGTGTCTTCCTATATCATATCATATTATTTTATTTAATTAAGAACTAGCATATTAATTTTCTTTATTCTTTGGTCAAGCTCATTTTATTATTTTCTCGGTCAAATTCACAAAAGTATTCAAATTAATAGGAATTTTTATGGTGGAAACTGCATTTTTGCCTTCCGGGCAGAAATTGCTATTTAAGTGTTTGATTAATCTTTTAATAGTATGATCTATTATTAGAAGCAATTATATATCCCACATAATAAATTCTTAACGTGAACACTTACAAATCAAACCAAAAAAGTTAATCCAACGTTTAAAATTACAGCTTCAACTCATAAAGCAAAAATAGTCCATACCATAAAAGTTTAATGGTAATGTATATATAGAGCTCCAAATTTGCTTTTTACCTTGCGATTTAGTCTCTTTGAATATACACGGTATTGACCCTTGTCATGAAATGCTTGATCAATAATCAAGTTATCAGAAAAGTGAAACGCCAATTCATTCCCAGTGATGTGCTATTGATTTCCATATAATACTAGCATAATAGTGTTAGGTGCCTTGGAATTTCAGACCAAAAATAAACTCTTATATTACAAGGAACTTTGCCCATGTCACCCTTGCCTTGTGGCTATATCACTTCAAGGAAGCAAAAATAATGTGTAGCTAGCTGATGAAAACAAGAAACTGAGCAAACCTTGTCTGCTTATCTAACCAGTAACATGTTGCAAACGGCTCGGTTTCAAAGTCAATGTACTTTGGTATGATGAATGAGTAGAAAGGATAGGACCTCTGAACAAACGGCGTGGCCAAGATATCATGACAATCTTCCGTTATTTTCAAGCAAAACCTCTGAAAGCAGATATATCAAGCCAGAGACTTTTTCTGAGAATCATGTCATTTTCTAAGTTTTGGATTGCTTAGAAATGTGAGCGACAAGTTCCTGTTAAGGAGAAAGCAAATAAAGTTATGTTCTTTTGGTTGTAATTGAAGGGAAGGAAAATAAACAAAAGTTGTAGGAGAGGTTACCTCAGAATAACGAGAATGATCGTGACGCAAGTTAGAAGTCTTCACAATCGTTTCCCACTTGGTGCTTGTCGATGGTGTTTTTGATTCTGGCGTTTTAGCCTGTGATTTCAAACGTGAAAATGAGTTCCTCAAAGGGATTGAAGGGATGGTTCGCCAAAGCCAAGACTCAGAAGGTGATTTTGGTAAAGGTGGGGGAAGAGGAGAGGGGACCAAACTATAATTGGCATCCGCCAAATCTTCTTTAACAATCAGCTCACTGCCCTTATCTAGATTTCCTTTGGAAGCCAATTCCAAGGAGTCCAAGGACTTTGCTTCTTGACCGAGTCCTAGTTTGGACTCTCCCAATAAAGAAGACTGCTTACCATCAACAGGGACCAGTCCTTTTGTTTCTAAACTGCCTTGTTCCTCAACATTGTTTAGACATTTTGCAGATTCTGCAGAAGCTAGACACTTTGCAGATTCTGCAGAAGCTTCTTTCATTCCTCTGGCCAATACTAGCAAGTGTGCAAAGTCCTCGCCAGCAGAGTTCATTTGTCCCTTGTTATCAAAGGAACTTGAATTTGAATACAAAGTCTCGGTATTATTGACAGTATCTACATACAAAGTTTTCTCAACCACAGGGCTCATTGAAACTGACCCTTGTTTGTTCCAATCATTGGTTGATGTATCCTGAAACTTGTTGCTGCTTTTGCTATAGACGCTGAGAATATTTTTGGCTGCTTTGACACTCCCTTCGTTTGGAACACCAAGGAATGCTGATCTCCGGAAAGGAGACTGGGATGATTGGTTTCGGTAAGGAGATATGCTTGCAGCCCGCGGATTTCTCAAGGGAGATGACCCTCCTCTCTGCAGGTCACCTGAGTATGTCAACCGTCTAGACTCGCTGATCAACTTGCTTTCGACCACCTTCAGTTCAGCTGATCGACACCCAATATATGATTTTTTCTTATCATTGAAATCCATCTCCGTGCCCCGTGATCGTCTGAAGGGAGATAATTTTCCTCTCTGGAGGTCACCTGAGTATGTCAACCGTCTAGAATCACCAAACGGCTTTAGTTCAGCTGATTTAAATCCAATATCTGCTTTTTGTTTGTCATTCTCTACGGCACGTGAATTTCTCAAGGGAAATAGCCTTCCTCTTTGTAGGTCACCTGAGTATGTAAACCGTTTGGATTCACCAGCCCTCTTATTCTCAACCACATGCAGCTCAGCTGATCGAAAACTGCCATCTGATTTTTGCTTAAATGTAGATTCCCAAGCCTGCAAAAGGGATAGGAGACTCTAAGAAAATGATTATGCCAAGAGTTGAACTACAAAAGGTAGAGTGGAGATGAAGAGAATTTGTTAGTTACCTTCTTGACGCTTTTGCTGTGAGATTGATTATAAGCAGTTTTCCATGGTGATCCTGTCTTGACTTTCAGCCCGGGAACTGGACCTAAGAAGTTCAAGGAATTTTTAAAGCATAACCGAGGAAATAACCCGCAACCTCTCATTGATATATCCCTAGGATCATCATATCGATGATTAACTTCTTCTTCATCATCTTCACTTTCTTCTTCGCCGTCTTCTACTTGACAATCCCCGTATTGTGGTACCAAACTAGACCCTATTAAATCATTCAAAGTCCTCTTCTCCTCACCAATCACTTTCTTGACTTCTCTAGGTTGTTCCTGCACTACCGAAGCTTGCCTTTTCGGAGAATAAGAACGAGGCGCCTCCAATGCCATGGCCTTGGCTGCAGGCAAGAAGCGCTTCATCATGAAATCTCGAGTTTGTGGATCGGTTGAAAAGCTTCCAGACGGCTTCCCTAAGCCTGCGCCATCAGATTCACTCAGACCACTGGCGCTGCAGTTCAGGGAAACAGACTCTTTAGAAGATAGTGCGTCAACCGCATCAGAATAAACATCCTCTTCTTTGATATCCAATTCCGTTGCCCCTCCCTCATTTGTTGCCTCTTTTGAGTACTTATTAGACTCAACCACATTGGAATTAAAAGAATACCGTGTTTTGATCAGGGGCCTGGTGTCAGTTCTATATGCATAATCCGTATCCAGTGGTTGCTTTGTGACCTCATAAACCTTTCCCGGAGGAACCCTTGGAGTTATAGAAGTCACCTCTTTAGGCCGACGCTCAGGTTCGTCTCCATCTTTGCGCTGTCCTGGGATTTGCTCCCAGTTAAAAGGAACTGCTACAGGTTCAGTTACTTGCTCCAAACTAAAGTCTGGTTCAGAAGGACGATCTTTTATAGTTGTTGCCTGTCGTCTATTGGGCGAGGATCTCTTAACAACCTTTCCGTTGTCTCGAATCGGAGACATTGGTCTAGAAGCAATTCGCCTCACAGACATAAGGGGAGCACTGAAATTGAGTTTCCTTTCAGCCATCCTAATTTACAACTGAATCAAATTCTGTGCTAAAAATTGATCCTACTGAAACGCTGAAATTGCCAGTGGGCTGAACCGCTGAAGTGGTAGAAAAATAATGCTAAATCTCTTCACTCGCCAAATGTCCTTTTGAATTCTGCAGATGAAAGTTGCTGTAAATCAGACTCTTTGATTGAAGAACACGCAGAACATGTGAGTCACCGCCAGTGGGTCCTATTAGATATGACAGGGTAACATCAAACAAGAAAATTAGCCCATTACAATCCAAATAGCAAGCAATTACTTTTACATGTATAAACTAGTGGAACAAAGAAAGCCCTCAACTTTAACAAGATAGGAACAGAGGAGAATATGAAAATCTTATGAGTTTGATATGCTTCATAATTCTTGTGTCAGAAGAAAAAATACATTTGTATTCCCATAATTTGGGAATCCAGCAATCTTTTGTACAAAAACCATTAAAGCAAATTCAGACCTCTTTTTATTTTCTCCTTGTTAGTTGTTTCCTTCCATCTTCAGAACCCAGAAAATAATTGAGGGGAAACAAACAAGAGTAAAATCCTACCCAATTATCTGAGCTTTTTATTTATTAGTAAAGAAAAAAATAAATGAAGCGTTTTACTCTTAGAGCCAAACTTTACCAACTCTACAGACGTGCCATAACAAAAGAATAAGAAAGATTAACCATTTCAGCAACAAGACAAGCAACAATAAAACCTTAACTGAGAGCCAAAACCTCAGCGAAAAGATGAAATGTGACCGCAATCTCAAACTTGGTTAAGAAATTCTGTAGTGTTGTTATACACCCCCAAAACAAAATCAAAGAAAATACATTAGGAAATGGGAAAACCAGGATGATCCAAGGAAAACCCAGAATTCCCAAGTGAAGAAAACAAGAGAATTTCATAAGAAAGAGGTCAATGCATAATTGAAAAATTATCAATCAAAATTTCAAAAGTAAATGGAAGAAAATAAGAAGTACCTGTCACACACAGAGACAAAGAAAAGGAGAAGTCTTCAGGAATGTTGTATCAGAGAAATGATGCCGTGGAGTTTGGGGAATGAGTGAGAACAAAGAAAAGCAAAAGAGTAGAGAGAGGTAGAGAGAGAGAGAGAGAGAGAGAGAGAGAGATCAGTGAATGTATGAAACTGAAGAAGTTAACGCTTTTTTGTTGGTCGACTTTCTGGGAATGTATTTGCGTTTTCAGACAGTTATAGCTACGCTACTAAATACTTTTACAGTCTAGTCTTTGCTGCAACTGGACCAGAAGGAAGAAAATATATAAATAAATAAACGATTTTATTTATTTTATTTTATACCTTCTCTTTCATTATAATTTCTCTTCCCATATAATTGCGTCTGAAGCTCACGCGCTAGCCTTTTTGTTATACTTCACAGCTTTTTTATTATTTTTTTTTAGAGGGAAATGTGGTCACAGAAATACAGTTGAAAAACAGAGACGGTTGCTGAGCTAAACGGCCTTAAATTCTGGTAAAAGTCTATTGCTAAATGGTGAGCCGACCGACCTATTTATTTATTTGTTTCCTGATTTAACTAAGATTACGGGTCTTTAGAGCCCACGTAGCACTTTTTTTATTTTTTATTTATTGGCAATTATTTTTGTGTTTTGGGATACTAAGAGTGTATTTGGTATTTGAATAAAGATTTAAATTTTTATAAGAGAAAATACTGTAGCAAAATGATTCGATCCGTGATTTAAAAACCAAAACAAATACACTCTAATTGTAATGAATAATTAACAAGGGGGGGTTTTACGCGAAGCAAGTTGAAATAGCGTATGTATTTGAGCAGAAAGAAATGTGAAAAATGAGTACAAAAGGAAAGATTAATTGTTGGAATAAGAGGAAAAAAAAAAAAAGAAGATTAATTTTTTTTTACTCATAAAAGATTCAAAAGGACCACTTTAAAAAAAAAGGATAAAAAAAGGACCTAGAAATTAATGTTGATTGGTGAATGTGAGGTTGTTTGGTTGAAAAATGGGAAAGTCAAAACAGTAGAAAGTAGAAGTTTTCGAATTATGGAGGTTTTGCACAAGGGAGAGGCTTACCAAAAAGCAACTGCACGATTCATTCATATCATTGCATGGAATTGTGGTTGCAACTTGTTGTCAAAGAAATAGTCTAACGGTGAAATTTTGATGCTCATTTTTCACTTGGCATAATTTGTAACAAAATTTGAGTGTGACAACACACAACTTAACTTACTCCATATGATTCGTTAAGAAGAAAATATTTGAAACTTTATTGCTGTCGTTGATAAATAAATACGCGATAATATGATTGTATTATAACTTAGCAATAATTTCACATCTATCTCTTATTTTTGAAGTTTCAAAAAATAGATGATAATTTGAGTCCTAGTAAGAACACAATTGTTGTCATTATTTTTAAATTGGTAAATTTTGAGTAAAGTTTATAAAATATTTTAAAATTGTTGTAATTATTTTTAAATTCTTAAATTTTGGTTAATTTTATAAATATATATTAATTTTTTGGTTAAATTTATAAAATATATATTGATTTTAAGTTTAAAAACATACAATGTAGTAAAATATTTTTACGGTTTTATTTTAGGATAAGTGTAACCATAAATAATTACAAATAAAGAATGAAATAATTAAAATGAAAAATGAAAAAAAAATCACAGTCGCAAATATGACATGGCGATAAATTCATAGCTTAATGTTGTCTAGGCTTAAAATCTAGAATTTCCTACCTTTAGTTTAAAAAGAGGAAAAAGATTGTTATAGTCTTTGTAGTCAATAAAGTCATAAATCAATAAAAAGGAAGAAGAAAGTTGCTGTAGTCGTATAGGCAATAAAGTCATAAATAAATATAAAGGAAAAACCCCTTCAAAAAATATAAAAGAAAATTAAATTTTGCACAAATAGACAGGGCAAATGAGAGTCTAGAATCATATTTATAGTCAAATAATGTCGGATGTAAGTTGTCCTTACACATAGCATAATGGTGGGCACTTTTTCTCACTTCCCCTTCAATTGCGGGGACGACCATGTTCTTAGCAATTTTCTTCAATTCTTTAAAAAAAAAAGCCACTCTCTTTAAGTTCCAAAAAAAAAAAAGGGGCCATTCTTTTGTTCTTAATTAAATCTATGGTGATTCCGGTGGTCTGCCATTCTTAACTTTGCTTTTTTATAATTGACATTAGGAAGAGAAGCACTATCTCACTCATTTTAATTATAATTAAGAGATATTCCAAAATTTTCCTCTTTATTTTATTTTATTTTTTATTTTGCTCCTTTTTAAAATATATCCCTACATATTTTCCTATTTAATATTCATCTGTCCTTTAGTCCCTAGGTTTATCAATACTTATACAATGCATTTTCTCCATTTCCCATGCCAATAAAAACACTGCAAAATAACGTTATTTCTTCAATGCTGAACACCTGCCATTCTTCCATCAAATCCCTCAAAAATTTAAGCCTTTCTTTTGGTATTTTGGTTCTAAAAAATAAAAAGTTATTATAAATAAAACTTTCACATAATTTTTTAAACCAATATTTTCGGTTTCATAACGAGTTTTAAAACATCAAACTTATCATTGCTCAACACATGTATCTTATTTAAGTGGGTCGAGCGGAATTTAAGACAATAATACACAGTTATGTAATTAGAGGAAAATGTGTACTTAATTATTTAAATAATAATAAGTACTAAGTGGTTGTCAATAACTATCAGGCGGATCTCTTTCAAAATTTAATGCGAGCATATGTACATATATCAAGTGGAACACAGGAAAAGGTTTACCCCAAAAGGGCAAAAAAAAAAAAAAACAGTAATCTAAAGCTGTGAGAGGGGGTAGGGAAGGAAAATAAACAGAAGAAGCTTAAGAAAAAAGAAAAAAATAAAAAGAGAGAAAAATGATTGATCCATCCGACTTGTTGAAGAAATGGTGTTCACACGTTGACTTGTCACTTTTCATCAATTGCAATATAGCAAGTCAATTGTCATATTAGCTAATTGGTTGCCATGTCTTTGTTCTTATTTTTATTTTTTTATTTTTATTTTTTTCATTATCCTGTCAAATTAACAATTATATATATAGAGAGAGAGCATGGACACAGAAACTGGATTTTATAGAATTTACATATATATATATATATATATATATATATATTTGGGATCTTTACATATATGTCATAAAAATAAAGATTGATTAATTTATGCCACTAAAAAATAATTACAAAAAATATCACACTACATCATCAAACTATAATTAATAATGCAAAATACACCCTTAAAGTACAAATTGGATTTTATGAAAAAACTATTTTTCTCAATTTCAAAATTTCCCAGAATAACCCTAATATCAAAAATAAGTTTATATGAATCTTTTTAATTTGATTCTCATCTTTATTTATGGCATTTAGTTAGGTGGTTTTTTTAGATGTGGCATAAATCAATCTACACTAAAAAAAGTTAACGTAAAACATAAATATCTCTATATTTTTCCCTATATATAAATGCTATAGGTTCTGATCATTGAGGCCTTTTTTTGGACCACTAAATTTGGATCCAACGTGAAACACAAACAAGCTCACCGGCTATTCATGAGTTCAAACACACCAAATTTATTAGAAAACCCAAAAACTGAAAAAAAAAATGATTTGAAAAAAAAAATACATCATGATTACCAGCGAATATTTGGGTGGGTGGGGATCGCCCTTTGCAACGCCAGATCATGAGGAAGGTTGCGAATCGTCGCACTTATGGCAACCCTGTGATAGATGAGGTCGAGATCCCATTGCGGCCTCGAGACACTCTATCGCGACCTTCGCATCCGTGGCAGCCTCGTGACACTACTCATGATGGAAATTGTCGCAAGCTTTAGACTCGATCTGCCACTACCGCCCACGCAGAGGGAGTTTGTGACCCTTTCACCTGGTTCCAATTGTCGATTGCTTCCACAGCTTGCCAGCTCGGTGAAGCAAAGGCTCCGCTTATGTCGGTCGAGATGGGGTCACGAGGAGGTTGCGTTCCCATCGCAACTTTGCCTCACTAACACGATGCCACCATAGTAGATTAGGTCCTCCTTTGCCTCCCATCTTCAATCGCACTTGCCACCAAGTTGCAGTCGACGCAGTTGCCCCTACGTCTATAGGCAGACGCCTTAGCGATGCCTTTGCATCCATCATAGTTGTGTCACGATTCTACCGCCATTAGATCGCTATTGATCTGCTGCTGTTGAGGCCCCCTCTCCCCTGTCGCCGACATCGAGCCTCCCTTTAAGCAAAGGCAGACTTTTTTCTTTTTCTTTTTTTTGAAAATTTTTGAAATTGTTTCAATGTTTTCTTTTTCATTATTTTTATAATTGTTTTGTTTAAAAAAAAAAAGATTACAATCAAATTTGATTGTATCTATTTTTATTTTTATAGGAGGTAATTTTTTACCCTTAATATTTCATGTAATGACTATATAAATGTGCCTCATGAATGAGAACTTTTTTGAAGTCCTCGTCATAACATTTATATCTAATATATATTTTGTACAAGGGTCTCAACACTCTAAACGTTAGATGTTGCAGACACAATGCCATGGTGAAGGACATGTGGCCAGAAATATGATTAAGAATGTCTAATGGTTAGAATTTACGCGAGTACCAACTACCAAACTAGCCTTTTAATTTTCCTTGTTAGAAGGCTTCAAAAAGCCTTCCACCTCTACCCCACCACGAGGCTGGGGAAGAAAAGCCAGTCTCTGGAGCCCACCTTGCCGGACATTTTGGACCTAATATGATGCATTCTCTTATCCCTCGAGGAAATTTCCTACCAAGCAACTAATCCCATTAACTTTCAGGAAAAAAAAAATCATATTATTAGGCCGTTTGATAGAATTATTAGAACCAACAGTTTTGATTTGAAAATTATAGCCTATAAGAGTTTTATATTGTAGTTTATACAATAGCATGTAAGACTTACACTGTTCACAGTTATATGTCATGATTAGAACCACTCTTTTAGACAACTTATATATTATATAAGATTATTTTAATTTTTGGTCCTTTTAAAAATAGCAATTGTCTCAATTTAATCATTAAACTTTCAAATGACATGTTAATAATTCTTAAATTTTTCAAATGCTACATTAATGGTACCTTCATAACAAAAATGTTAAAAATCCAAAGGATTTTATCATGTAGGGTACATGTGATTCATTAATAAGGAGTACTATGGTAAAATCACTTTTAGGTAATTTAATTTAGACGGGTGTTTAAACTGGATCACGTGTGTCTCACCTAAGAAAATCCTTTAATTTATATATATATATATATATATTATATATATTTGTAGAGATATCACTAACATAACTTTTAAAAAGCTCAGAACTATTAAAGGGTCAGTTGAAAATTTAAAGATTAAAATAAGACAACCGATATTTCTTAAAGGCGAAAAGTGTAATTAACCTTATTATTTATATAATCTTACTCGACAATTAGTGACGTGTATTAGAACAATTATAACTATAATCTTAGAGTAAAAAAAATAATTATTTATTAAATAGTGGCATAGTTATACACGTCATTAATTATCAAGTAAGATTATAGTTATAATTGTTCTAATAAAGTTGAAATACAACTATAATTCTAAAAAAACTTTGGAAAGCAAATTAAAATTTTAAAGAGAAAATTTCATTTTAATACTCTATGTTACATAGAAATTTGAATTTGGTACCCTCTATTTTGGAAAATTTTTTCATGCTGGTACCTCGATTTTTAGAAAATCTTTTCTTAATACCTTGAAGCCTCTTTTGGGATACAAGAAGATAAAATTACCCTTTTTTATAAAATATAGTCAGTTGACCTAAATTTTGGGTGAAAAAATTTGTTATGCCTACAACCAAATTTTGGCATAAAATTTTCCAAAACAGAGGATACCATGCTCATATTTCGACATAACACAATATACTAAAATAAAATTTTTCCAATTATAAAATACAGGTGTTGGTACATGCTCCTCGGCAAAGTGCGTCTCCGTCATTTTTTGTACATTTATAAGTCTATTTTCTAGGAAGAGAGAGAGAAAGAAGAGAAAAGAAAGCCAAACTCGGCCTTCACGCGTTAGACTTGTGTTCTTAACAAGGAGTGTTGTGTTGCGTATGGTAAATGCGTGTTAGAAACATCCATAGTCTTGGAACAAATACAAATTTGGGAGGTGAACTCTGTAGTGACTATTTATGACAAGTAGTTAGTTGAGGTTCCAAAAAACAAAGCGTTATAATTACAGGATATACTGAAAGGTGAATGGTAGAAAAGTACCAGAAACTTTAGTGGGTCTTGACTGTGGCCACTAGCCACTGTCCAAAACTTCAGAGTCTAAAATGTTAGAATACCCTTCATTTAATTCAGCTGCTGATCGTCAGAGAATGGAAGGTACACAATAAGATTTTATATGTAAAGAACATTGATGGGACCAACCATTCGCCTGCTATATTTGGTTTCTCATAAGAGCTCCTTTTTTTTTTTTTTTTTTTCCCCAAGAGAAAAAAAAAATCATATTATTCGTCTACCACCATAACGAAACAAATTTTCTGCTTCATACACAAGAGTTTGCTAGAATGTCTCTTATTCATGAGCTTTAAAAACACAATTCACTATTCCAAAAGGTGAAGACTTAAAAAATTGAGTTCTTTTAAAAGGAGTTGTAAAACGATCATCTCTTACCGCTAAGCTAACTTAACGGTGTTTGGAAATTTCTTTTTCGCGTCTCGTGTCGTTACTCCATTGGCCCATATCAATCAATGAAACCCATTTGGCTGTAGAGTGGCTGTCTCATTCTTGGGGTTTAGGCCATATATTATACGCAAATATCTAAATTGAGCCTCACATTTTGCTTGTGACTTGAATTTATTGCACATTTGCACCGAATTTCCACCGTTTTGAAGGTTACAAAAAGAGACAGAAATAGGTCCCCACTTTTAGCCTGGTGAGGAAAAGATTGGTATGACGTTGAAGTAAAACAGCTTGTTAGCTACATTGTGGAAGATTACTGAATCTTGACCTTTGCTTTGACATTTTCAAAGGGGTGAGTGGTTGATACTTCACGTTTAATTGAAACATGAAAAGGTAATTGACTCGTCGATTCATATTGGCATCTTGCGTCTTCGCTAACGATTCAAAAATTGATCTAGAGCTGTTCTTTTAACCTCTAGCAAGTCACTTATATAGATATCAGAAATTTTACAGATGCCAAAGCAAAGAGTGGAATCTGCTTTTCCCTGTGTTACCAGATTTTGAAAGAAATCAAACAAAGATCCAACTTTAAGTAGAGAAAAGGCCACATCTCTTCTCCTTTTATCTCTTAGTTTCTGGGCTTTTCTTACAATAAATATGTTCAGCCTGTGTGTCTAAAGAAGAACAAACAGAATCCTCAAACATATTAATCGAAGAATAATGTTTAGGACATTAACCAATTTTTTTTACGAACTTCAAGTGTTCTTCTTCAATTGGTAGGGGTTTAAACGAGTCACATTAAATAATAATAATAATAATAAGATATTGCATTTACGAATCGAAAAATGACAACTCAAACTTAGCATAGAAGTTGGGGCTACGGTGTATGATTTTAGCACTATCTTAATAGAAAGACACAACCCGTTTGAAACTTTAGATAAAAAAGGTTCCTTTTCTCAGCGCATTGCAGCAGCAAAAGGATTCCTCTTCCACAGCAGAGGATAATATCTCTTCTCTGTTTCTTCTTCTATTTTAGTCCACGGCAACTTCTGCCTGGCCAATTTTCTCTTCTTTGCCGCTACTCCCAAGTAGTCTCCTTGGTTCTACAAAAACAAAGTAAGTTAAAGTCAATGGCAATTTGACTAGAACAAACTGTATTCTTGAATTAAAGGAAAGAATGACACAGAAAGGAAAAAGAAAGCAATCCTTACCTTGAGACAGAGGCCGTCTTTAACATCACAAATGGGGTAATCACCAGGGCAGCAGTATTCAGTATCGGTGCAGCAAACCGCATCCTGGTACTCGCAACAACCGTAGAATAGGCAATAACCAGAGAATTCAAAGATGCAACAACAAGTCTCATCACTTGCGCAATAGGAGAAGTCTCCGCATTGACTTGGCGAGGGCGAGGGAGGAGGCGGTGCTGGCGAGGGTGGCGAAGGTGGGGATGGGGGAGTAGATGGGGCTGCCGCAGAAGATTCTTTGGTTGGGTAGGAAGCCATGGCATTGATTGCACAGACACCATATTTGAGATTAGTATTCCTTCTTATGTAGATGTATCCCTCTATTCCCCAACTAGTTCCCCATGAATTCTTCACAATCCAATAATCTTCTCCACCTTCAGAACCATATCCGACGATTAAAACAGCATGATCAATGTCGTCTGGGTCGTCGGAGCACTCACCATAGTAGATTCCCTTATAAATGACATTTTACATTTCATTTAGTGACAAACTTTAAACTTTATGTCCTACTGAAATCAACTGTAAAACACGCAACAATGTTGTATGAAATAATGAGCTCACCCCTGTATAAAGTTGAAAATCCTGTGCAGAACCATCTATGCCAACGCTAATTGGTTGCTGAACAGTGGCACACAAAAGATCAGCATCTGATTGTCCTACATCTTCGTACCCATCAATGGCAACAACTTTCTTTTCTTCCTGACCACACAAAAAATAAGAAGATGCATAAAACTAGTCAGGGTAATGTGAACTCAAGTAGGGGTCCAATAAGGGAAAAAAGACAGACATAATTATAATTTTTTATCCTTAAATGATGCACAAATTATTATTATTTTTTAATTTATTAAGGGCAAAAGAAAAATATTTTAAAAGGACTCGTATTAGATTAAAAAAATAAAATTTAATTCTAAATGGGTATCAATGTAACTCCGTTATTAATTATAAAACTTATATTCATAGGTTATGGCACATCAACATATAGTTTTACAATTTAATACGAAACTATCTTATTAGAAAATAAGCGGCACAGTGGCTATCAGCAATAAAATTAGTATTTTTATTGCTTTAATATATTCAATATCATCTGAAAAAGATGGACCAAATGTAAAGGAAGCAGACCTTGGTGGTGTTACAAGTACCGTCTAGACCTGTGTAGGGATAATCAGATTCAGAATCAATACCACCATTGTTGATGACCCATTCAAAAGCATAGTCCATATAGCCCCCTTCACATCCATCGTTGGTGCTGTCACAGTCCACAAGTTCTTGTTCTGAAAGACTAACGAGGCCCCCCGTCACAATGGCGTTTATTCCTTCCATGGCTCCCGTCGATGAGAATGACCAACAACTTCCTGTAAACATTGCACAATTAATTTTATAAATAGCCAGCGGAAGATGGTGATTCTTGGTCAATTTATGAATTCGATTTTTTTTGTTCCTTTTTAACTGCTCTTTTGATGAAAAAAAAAAAATAAGAGAGTTAGACCGGATAAGCTCTTATTCCTACATGAGATTAGGTGCAAAACAATATATTTGTGAAAATTTTTTTTGGGATCTATTTGTAAAATTTTATAAAAATTTGGGACCAAACTATAATTTTTAAATTAAGCATTTTATGTAACTTAATATTTTAATAATTATGTTTTTCCTCTCAAATTCTAAAAATTACAATTTGAGCTTAAATTTTTAATATTTTTTTATTTACAAAAAAGCTCCTATCTTGATAACACAACACCAAACATATAATTGAATTAACTAAAACTATCTTATCCAACGTTGTCCCATCATGCATGCCAAACTAGCTCATGATTAATTAACTCAATTTTTTATTATTTGATTATTTATTTGACTACTAATTGATAACGAGTATGCTAATAATATTTTTGTCTTTTTAAAGGTAGAATGTTAATAATTACCACATCCGTAATTAATCTTTATTTTATATATTGGTAGAAAAGTAATTATTACATTAATTATTAATAGTTATTATTAATTAATTAGTATACTAGTAAATTGTTAGTATATTTTTAGTTGATAATCAGTTATGGATTGTTTAAAAAGTTACTTAATTACTAATTATTTAATTAATTTCTAATTTTTTGTATAATTATATAATAATGATTAGTAAATTTAATATTAATTTAACAGTGCTCAATTGCTCATAACTCTTAGAAAATGACAACAGAAGAAGAAAAATGGCCCTTGGACATTTTCCTTTTTCTTCACAAAAAAGAGCACCACCTCCGAACAATATGTATCATTTTTGGGCAATATATGTCGAATAAATTGTATAAAAATCGTTTACAAAACAGCTACCTCGAAAAACAAATATATATAGTTCTAAAAACAGAATCAAACGTTCCGACTACAATTTGCACTGCCAAACGTCAACAACGGTTCTCTCAGTTCAGTGCTATGTTTTTTCTTTTTTGGGTGTAAAATCACTGCAAATTGGACCTTCTATAGGCACAAAGGCTCAAAGTTATAACATATACCTCCTTCTGCTAGCAAGGAATAAATAGAAATCAAAATATACTACCTTGTTATTATTTTTTATTCTTAATTTATAAAGCATATATAACAAAGTGTGAACAAAACCTCAAAACTATATGGAGAAACTTACCACAGTCACCTTGATCTTTGACACCAGTAACAGCTCCTTTTTTCCTCCAATCCAAACTCGAAGGTGTATCATCACAAGACCCCAATTTCCCATGCAAACTCCTGCTAGGAACATTTCTCCTCTTTTGGGCAGGGCCTTTCACCCTTGACAAATAAACCTTCCTGAACTCCTCATTGCTCATATCGGCAAACCTGTTCAACCCCAACTTGTGTCCATTTTGCGAACTTCTCTTCCAATAATCATTCTTCTCCGCTATGTATTTGAGATTCCTCTTGAAATTCTCAAGCCTCTTTTCTGCCTCTTCATCATGCTTGTAAACCTTCCCATGCTTCTCTTTCCATCTCTGGAACAGCTCAACCACCTTTTCCTCTGATGGGAAATTACTTTCCAGTTCATGACTTGCTATGGAGAAGTACTCATTGGAAAGGCTTGAAGATAAGCATATTAACAATGCCCAGATCATGAAAACTAGAGCAGATTGGATTTTCTTTAAGCCCATTACTTTTTCTCAACTGGGTTTTTCTGTTTTTGTCGATATTTAAATCTCTCTGTGGATTTCTCACGTTTATATAGGCGATTGATAAAATAAATCTGGCCATAAGGTCCTGCCTACCAGTCCTCTCAAGTGTTATACAGTTTTTTTTTTTTTAATGAACTTTGTTTTATAATTGCAATTAAGAGGAAGATTTTGATGTTAGTTACTAGGGGATGAGAGTGGAATATGATATCAATTGCTCGAAGTAGTTTGGTGGGGTGATTTTAAAAATGGTTGAAAGCAACGAAAAGGCTTATCAATGTCCCGATTTCTTCCTTGGAGTGGACCAAAATTTGCTGGTGGTTTCCTACCTTTCTTCAGCTCAGAAGCCTTGACTGGAGAGTGGGAGAGTGGGGAGGGAGAATCTACCGGTCAAAATAAGAAAATGGCTGAGGCTTGGACAGTCAAGGAGTAGGGCTTTGCTTTGGGCTTTAGGAATGGACTCGTACAGTCTAGCCCAGTTTTTCTATGTAAAAATTACACTATCTGAATCATTTTAAAAAATAAATTAAAATTTGTTTTTATTTTACAAATATCACTTATATATCCATTTTATAAATTATATATATTGAGAATCCAAAAATACCTTTTAAGTAGATTTTATCATGTATCTATTTTTTTAATAAATCTTCTTATTTTTCTCATAATTAAGTCATTGAAAAAAAATAATATTAGAGAAATGCAAATATATTTAATTAATTACAATATAGTTTAAATAACAAAAAAATCATCCATGTCATTAAATTACTTACAATAGAATTTCAAAAAAAATACAAAAAGCAATTAAAAACGAATATCATTAACTTAATGTAATATTGTTTATATTATCAATCTATAATGTTAGCATACCCTAAATAGGAAGTATCATTATCACTTGAAGTCTTAAAAAATAAATGTCATTAAATATCATTATTATTATGTATTATTAACTTAATAATATATCAATTATATAACCTATAAGGCACACAAAAGGGCTTAATAAATATTATTTCATTAATTTAATTACCTATCACCAAAAAAACAAAAATGTCATTACCACTTGAAGTCTTAAAAAATAAATATCATTACCTATTATTAACTTAATGATATATTATCTATATAATTTGTAAGATACAGAAAAAGACTTAATAAATACTATATCATTAATTTAATTACAACATCTTAATTCTAATTTGTTAGTAAAATCATAATTCCATATAAAAAACTCTATCTTTCAGTTGAAGGAATTTTAAAATCGTTAATTTGGATACCAATTTGAATTTAAACAACAAACAACCTAATTTCAGGAATTTTTTTTAAATATAATAATATCATAATCCATTTGAAATCTTAAATATGTATATTCTAATTATTTTAAAAAAATAAATTAAAACTAACAATATCATTATTTAAGTCATTGATGTCTTTATACATATGTATTGAGACATATAAAGAATATTTATAAATTGACGACATATTTTAACGCTACAAATAAAAAAGGACCACATACCTCATGAACCCTTTTTCTATTAGTGTCAAGAGATCTAAAGCAAATGTCCGAATGTATAAAGATTTATGTGATTTAGTAATGGAAGAGGGAATTAGCCTCCAATTAAATTGGAATAAAAATAGATAGGCCAAAACTTTTATTAAGTTAGTAAATAGCATATATTAGTCAATTTTGAATTTACTAGCAAATAAATTACCTAAAATACCCTAACGCACTCTCTCCTCTCCCTCATCCTTTTCACTCTTTTAGCTTCGACAACGACTCTGCTCCTAGCACGACTCCAATGGCCTCTTCCTACTGACTCTAGCGACAACTCTATTCCTAGTGCGACTTTGACAACCTCTCCTTACATGACTTCTGCGATGATGCTGCTCTTCGGCAACCTCTCATGACTCTGACATTTGCTCCTCAGGTGACTTCGGCACTTGCTCCCTATATGATTCTGGTGACGAAGCTACTCCTTGTGCGACTCCGACGGCATCGCCATTCTCCATTGACGAAGCTACTACGTTTAGCATTGTCGTTCTCCATTGACAAAGCTGCTCCATCGACTTCCATCTCCATCGACGATGTCTCCGCTCTTCGTTGACAATGGAGGTTGTAGATTTCCATTAACGTCCATTTATCCATTGCAAATCTCAAGAGTGTCCATTAATATACATTTAAAACGAGTCAAAAGGTGGAAAAAGCAACACTGACAAAAGGATCTGTTGTAGAGGAGGGGCATAAAAGCCTTTTTACTAACCTATAAATGTAAACCTGGGAAGAAATGTGCTAAAAGCTTTATTTCAATCCAAGTGCTCAACTTGCCCCACTCTAATCCTTCTAGTGTGTGTATGTGTAGCCCCTTTCCACTTGTCCTTTTACCACTCGAATAGGTTTATACATGTAGATAGCTTATGATTGATCTCTAGATGAAACGTTTCATGAACTCCATAAGCTTTCTTTTCATACTAATCTCCACTAATGTAGACTAGTACACCACTAAGGATCATTAGGTCTTTCTCAAGCTTATAATGAATGGTTAGGGTGAAGGGTAGGATAAAGGATTGCATTTATGGCTTAAATACACCCTAGACATATCACATATTCTAAGACCCCAACAAAATCTACTTGTACAAATATAGATTCATCTTTATTTTTTTCTTCTTCCTCTTCTTCTCAACACCACACATTTAATTCTCTTATTCTAAACACAAATAAGTAGTGAAAAGAAGACACGACACCCCTAAACTTGAATTTTTTATTTTCTTTTCTTTTCTCTCTTTTTTTATATGGAAATGGAAAACAAATAAAAAAACCTCAATTTAACATTTCTTTATATCACCACCTAACACTCCCTCTAAAGCACAACTCAAAGATTAGTCTTAGAATAGTAAAATGCTTATGAATATTAGGTAGAATGTGGGAAAATTCATTTGAGGATAAGCTAAATTTGTGTGGGTGTCCAAGGAAAAGATATAGACATTTAAAGCTCAAACATTGTGAACCCAAGAAAAGTTTATGCAAGGTTAACTAGAAAGACCCAATGTCACTTCTTCTATTCCTAAGTCGTCCTCCAGTCCAAAAATAGAGCCACCAAAAGAGAATAACAAGCTAAGATCAATTTCTTTCCCAGACAACCCTCTCATTTTTACCATGCCATTTCCAGTTCCTTAACAGTTCCAAAAGAAAACGTTGGATGTGTAATTCTCCAAGCTTTTAGAGATTTTCAAGAAAATTCGTATTATTCCATTCGTCGATGCTCTTGAACAAATGTCAAACTATGTCAAGTTTATAAAGGAGCTGATGTCAAAGAAAAAGAGATTGCAAGACTATGAGACCTCAACCTTACCAAGGAGTGTAGTGCCATTCTCCAATACAAGATGGCTCAAAAGTTGAAAGATTCAAGAAGTTTCACTATCTTGCTTGCTATTAGAGGTTCATCATTTTTGAGAAGGCTTTGTGTGATCTTGGGAAGAGTATCAATCTTATGCCTTTTTTGGTGTTTCAAAAGTTAGAAATTAGGGAGGTAAAGCCCATAAACATTACTTTATAACTCGTTGATAGGTCTCTTATCCTAAAGGAATCATTGAAGATGTGTTAGTCAAGGTGGATAAATTCATCTTCCCCGTTGATTTTGTTGTCTTAGATATTTAGCTACTATAAGTGGTATGATCAATATGCTAAAGGAGGAATTAAGCTTGGGTGTAGAGGATGAGAAAGTGATATTTAGGATTTTCAAAACACCTAATAATCCTCAAGAAGCCACCTCGCGCCTTCACATCGAAAATGTGGATCATGAAGTAGCTAAGACAAAGGTGACAGATATCATTCCAAAAGGCCCGGACAAAAGGAGGAAGGCCAAGACCAAGGACTTGGAGATTGGATTGTCACAGCCACTATCAACTCGGTTCCACCATACTGATGTGAGAAGAACAAAAGGAGACGAGATTCAAGAAGACCATCAAGAAAAGGAGAACTTCAAGAGAACACTTGTAATAGGATGGTCTATTGAAGTAGAAGAAAGGCGAACTAACAACTTTAAACGAAGCGCCTCTTAGGAGGCAACCTAAGCATTTTCTAATCTTTTCCTTGTCTTCTTTCATTCTATTTTCATTTATTTTTATTTTTCTGTGTTTCTTTAATTTCACTTTTTGTTTCAAGCATAAAAAAAGGAAATTTTAGAATTTATTTTTTTCTTGTTTTTATTTCAGGTTTTTGGAGCATCAACATTTGTCTAGGCACCCTAGAGCCAAACTTTTTTTGCTGCAATGTGGGTTTATACAAAAGAACAAGAATTTTAGCTCAATGTGGTGGCGTTTCAACACCACTTAAGGCTTGCGGCCACGTGGAGGGTCAGAGTGTTGGAATTTGTGCTTTTATAGCATAGTATAAATTGCACAAGGACATTAAAAGATGTAAAGTATTGCATAATTAATAAAATAAATTCTATTTATTCTCTTATATGTATATCTTTATGAATATATATATATATATATATATATATTTCCAAATATCTTAAAGGTTCCAATACTTATAAAAGTCAATAATCATGTATATGAAGTATTACTTTTACAAATAATATGATTATGTGTACTTAGTACAAACTTTAGACAATCAACAGATAAAACTAGACACTTTATCTTGTTTAAAATTGTGATGTCGTCTATTCTCAACTTAGTGGAATAAACTTATCTGGATTATAGTAATGTAATAATAACTGGATAAAGACATCAGTGTGTTTAGAACAATTAAACCTAGACTAAGATAGAATTCAAGTTCTTGTGTAATTCTATAACAAGAAATTAGAATTTTCATGTTGGTCATTTAATGGATCCTATCTTAGTCCCAAGGTGATTGCTGAACCCACATCTATGTATTATGTCTTTTGACTGCCAATATGTGAGATCTATAAATAAATGATAAAAAAAGGGTATATTGGAGACATAGCATTACAGGTAGCTAGGAACACTATTTACAAATATGAAATCTACAACTCTTACTAGATAGGATGATAAGATAATATTCTGATAAGTATTAATTCAGAAACTTAGGTGAAGAGTATTGGTGATTTGATATGGGATATCAAATATTGCCCAAATTCTTATTTATGATTTATTCATAAATAAGTGACCCATTAAAGAATTAACAAAACTCATGGATAAAGAAGCAATTAGAGAGATTACATGAAAGACTATAAACCAAGCTCAAATTATGAATATTATTATGGATGGTACTATCACGTAATAAATGATTATATTAATGGATGACCTTATTATCAACATTCAATCCTGAGGTTCTATATAATTAATGTATATAATTTAAGAGTGCAACTTTGGTTTCCGATAATAACACAAATTGGAGTTAACTAATTATTATTAATTTATTTATGAGATAATTAAATTATAAATAATTATTTGAGCTTAAATTATATATGTCTATTTGGGTGTCCCTCCATAATATTCTTTTAGATGGATCAATGAAAATTTCTTGGATTAATTCTTGTCTGTAGAGGCATAATTGTAATTTCATATAGTATTCGATGTGGATTGTGTGAGGCGCCACACACTGTAATCTAGGAGTACATGTGGCGCCAACTCCATGATATGAGATTTAAATATATAACATGATCTTCATGTGATCTATTTGTAATCTCAGTATAGAAAAATATCTTTTTCAAATGTAGAAATAGATACTGCATAGTAATTATTTATTGTATGAGATAATATAAATAATTAAGAAAATTATGAAACATATTTTTTTAAAAGTTAAAATAAATAATATTTCAATTTGAACCTAAATCAGATTTCAAATGGATGCTAGATGAATACAGGATCACATAGATGAAGGCAGTTATAACACATATCACTCCAGCATTGAAGCAAGCAGATTACACCCACCATCGCTAGGAGTTAGCATGATCTATAGAGAATCCTAGTGGGATTCTACTCCAACCTCCTGTGTATCTATAAATAGGCATTGAAAGTTATATTTTCAATAGACTTTTCTTTGACCTCATCTAGTAATCTTTTGTTCTCCCTTTTAGAGTTTAAAGAACCTCTGCTGAGAAAGATTAGAAGGAGATGCTTAGAGATAATCCAAGAGATTTCATCGGTGTCCATACACCATTTAATCCAGAAGAAGGAGAATAGCGAGAAAGATCTAAAGATTTTGGAATGCTTGGTCATCCAAAGCTCTTGTCAAATCAGTATGTTTGTGTTTTCAGTCTATTATTATATATAACATCATGATAAGAATCTTAAAAGTTTAAGAAAAATTTTAAAACCTATTCCGATACGTTTTATATGATTTCTTGGGTTCAACTCAACACAAGGCACTGGCATTGGAACGCCATAAGGCCAGCCTGCTTCCCAAGTTTTGGTCTTCCTTCTCCCATTTCTTCTTCACAAACCTTATTTTCACTCTTGCAATCTCCCAAATCTGCCCTTAGATGATTTCTCAAGTTCAACCCAACATGAAGCTCTGGCGCTAGAGTGCCACTCAAGGCCAGCCTTCTTACCCAAGTTTTGATATTTTTTTTCTTCCCATTTCTTCGTCACAAACCCTATTTTCACCCTCAAACTCACCCGACTGCCCAACACTCCTCGAATTCTCCTCTCTCCAAATTTCAATCTTTCAATCAACATTCTCCACAACATCCAAAACAATTAACCACAGCATTCAACCCTCCATAAATCTCTCTTGCCAAAGGGAAATTCAATACTTCTCTTCACTAACATTTGGAGGTACAAATTTCTATGGGGATTCCACTCCACTCCAAGTGAGAAAATTTTCACGACCTTTGCTCAATATTTGGTAGTATTAGAGAAGAATGTCTGGGCATTGAGAGTGTTGGATTGATTTTGAGCATTGAGAACTTATTTAGGTATTGGTTCGAGTAAGTTTTGTTGTTGATCGTTTGGGTTGAGAATTGCAACTTGTGATTATTAGGAGGCATTGATGTTGCGTGGTGAGCATTGTTGGTGGAGTTCAATTCCCTGCACGCCACATGTTCGACAAAAGTTTTTGTGAGAAAAGCTTGCTTGAGGTATTTAATTGGAGTTCTTTGGGTTGGTTTTAGTATCTTGACATGATTTTTTGGTTTGGATTGTGGTGATTGTCCTAGTAAGCCGGTGAAAATTTGAGTACTTTTAAAGGAAATGGCTACCAAATGTTCACCGGCATCTTCCTCGACACAAGCATTCAATGCCAATCTTTTTGTATGGCTGAAACCTATGCTCGTTCCAAAGGGTCAATCAAGAAGAAAGTTCTGCTCCCCAAGCAACGCATTGAGTTAGAGACTCGCACATTGTTTTTGGTTGCCTCCGTGTCAGAATCTTGTGTAACTCGTGTTCTCTTCTTAGACCATCTAGGATATTGGCTACCATCCGCTCATCAACAAACTCCACATGATTAAGTTCTTGGGTAAAACGATCTTGAAAAAATCGTAAGTTTTCTCCTACTCTCATCTTGATATTCATCAAATCTGCCATCGTTTTTCACTCTTTTCGTTGTAGATGAACTGAGTCAAAAACTTGTTAGATAATATTTAGAAGCTAATGGAATTTGGCTCCAACTGATTGAATCAAGTTGCCGTCATACCTAAACGCAATCTGGAAAAAAGCTTGTAGTAAAGGTTTTCATTTGAAGTTTCGAGCATCATCACTTGTCTAAAAAAGTGTAAGAATTCTTTGGAATTTGATTTTCCATCGAAAGTCCGTCTTTGGAGCCACAAACTTCTCCAGCTTTGGTTCGTGCAAGATTTCCTCAGTAAAAAGGGGTCTTGCCAAATTCCTTGCCTTTGATTCTCATCTCTTTTGGAGTCAAGTTCTTTATTTCTTTTAATTGTCCACTAGGCAATCTTTCACCCTCATGAACTCATCATCAACGTCCTGCTTTGTCATCAAATGGAAAGAAATCTCACTTTTTCTGGCATTCTCGGAGTTTTGACCTCTACATTACTTGGTCGAAAATTCTCTCCCACCATCTTCTTTTGTATCTCAATGACTGCCTACTCTGAATATGCTTCATCTTCCTCCAACTCATCTTCTCTTGTAGCCGTATTTGCAATGTTTTTTAGTTTCAAGTTTTCTTTTTTGGATTCTTCCAATTCTTTCTAAAGCTCTTTTTGGCTCTGCTTCATTTCTTTCGTGGCTTCTTCTGATCATCTCTATTTCTCCTGTAGACTTTTGATAATCAGAAGGAGCTCCTGTTGTGGATCAGCTGAAGTGTTTCCTGCGTATACATTACACTCTAATTGTTGAGTATCACCTTGGTTTCTAACAGCCCTCTTCGAAATCGCCATCCTTCTGCTTTGGTTCTGACTTTCTTTTGATCCGTTTCCCACGGTCGCGCCAAATTTGTTTGGGAGGTTTTTTGTTTTTTGTAACAAATTACCGAATACTTATTCTAGAATTCTGCTGGAAGACTAGGATTCTAAAGGCAAAAATCCCTTCTCACGGATCTTGGAATTTCTTGCTAGAATCTCTCTGTAGAATTACACGGATGGCTAAAAGTCCCTTCTCTTCCCACCAAGGCCTCTATTTATCAATGTTGAAGCCTGGTTTAGTTCAATTCTCTGACAATTCTAATACATGTAACTCTCCCTACTGACAATGAAGCAACTGATGATGGCCAAGGTGGATTAAATGAAATCCCCTATGGTGCGGCGATTGGCTAAATCATTCCTCCTTGTATACGAGGGATTGCAATTTTAAGTTAATACAAGCTGAATGGTCCATTCAAACGTTGCCTCAGGCATGTAACATCAAGCTATTTTTTTCCAGCAGAAGTTGCTTCTTTGTTAGCACGATGACTCCCTGAGGTTTCATTTAATTAGCAATTAGTCCCACATAAAGCAACTATTTTTGAGATTTCTGACATGTTAACTACTTCCTGTTCAATTTCTTAAACAAAACAAAACAAAACAAAACAAAAATACTCTTACTAAATCCAATCCGTCGATATTGGGAAGACCCTCACTACAGATCAGAAGAGAGCGTACCAACTGAAAACAAAGGAATCAATGGAGTACAAGTATACCACAGATTCATTGAGGAGAAAAAGCTGTTACAGTCATTAAAATTACCTTTCTCGACTATTCGAGCATGTACATACCAGGACTGTTAACTAAGGAGTCAGTGTGTCAGATCATGCATGCCAATTTTACCTTTTACTCTTCTATGAAAAATGCAAAGTGCAAAACAGATAATTAAAAATCAAATTAAGACAGTTTTCAAAACTTTATTAGGAGTGTTTTCGAAAGGAATCCTACCAGCAACACAATGTTTATGTCCAAATAAAAATGAACAGTCAAAATTAACTCCTGATTAAGATAACAAACTTGGTCTGTATCAGCGCCTTGTACATGGTCCAAGAAAAAAACAATTAACGATCCAAATCGAGCAGAGACAAACAAATACAAAAGCATAGGGTGGAAGTCCCAGAAAGAGAGAGAGATCAATTGACAGATAAAAATCAAGACACAGATTAGTAAAAGGATTCCGGTATTAATGAATAACACAGTAGTAATGTGTTATTGATTGGAGACACAACGATTCATCAAATAACACACGCTCTAAGCAATGGACAGTCATCAAAGGACAAAGGTTAAGGATAAAAGAGACAAGAGTTTATCAGACATTACTCAGACTCAGTTACAGAGTGTGAAAAAAAAAAAAACGCACACACACACACAGCGTGCAATAATGTGCTCAAAATATGTCAAAAATTCCTTAAACATCCAAATTCGAAGCGATAAACAAGTTCCCAGCAACATCTAAATTCTAACAAATTCTCAATAAAATCATATTGTTCCAAAAAATCCAGTTGTAATCCGGTCCAATCAAGAAACTACCCCCTTTCTGTGTAAAGACTTTGGCTCCATGAATGTTCACTTCACATATACAAAAAGACAGGAAACTGAAGGCAACTCCCAAGTCTCAGATGTAGCCATCTCAAAGGTCCAAAACAATTTACAAAAATGATTTCCCAACCAGGAAAACTAATGCACATGCCAATGCCAATGCCATGCAGCCGATTAAGAAATGCAGTTTCTGTGCACTTAATAATAACTTGAACTACTATTGCGCAATAGAACAGAAATAAGATGCATAATAATACTAAGGGAAAAAAGGGGGTTGAATGCACATTCAAGCAAAACAGGACAGGTTATACGACATTTCCACCTTAAGAAAATACAAATCAGAGAAGGGCAGAAACCAAATAGCTAATCAAATTAATGCAATTGAATCTCACAATTACACGTACCAAGATATGTCAACACTTCAATCTTGTAATTAGCGTAGAGAGATAGGGGCATCACATAATAAGGACATGTCCTTCAACATAGAGTAGAGACCAATTCAAAGTCAAGCGTACAAAAAGCATAAAGAAAAAACACAAGCGAATGTTTGTACTGGTGGATGTTAATTATCAAGTTCCTTGATCAGTTTGACTTTTAAAATATGTGGATTCGACATTGCATGACCAAGTCTGATCCCAACCAGATGCCAGACCAACTCATTCAAGAATACTTCTCGCAGCACAAACGTGATGTGCAAATTCAACCATGTAGATCGTAATAGATTGCAAGCAATGCAAAAGCATACAAAGCTCAAACCAAGGACTAAATTCCTCACCAAAGATAAGCTCCTTAACGTCTAAATGCTTAACAGTAAAGCAGAAAAGGAAGAAATTTAAAGAATCATCAACATCAATTGCTCACCCTTTCCAATAAAGCAAACAATTTGCTACTCTCTCCGTAAAAAACCTCTACTGTGACTAAACAACCTCAGCTCACCCCCAATTCAATATGAGCAGAATTTTCAACAAACTTAAAACAACAAATGTACCAAGAAAACACAGAACAATCGTCTAGAAATAATGGGATAAAGCTTTGCACTTTCACTTCTTCTCATATTATTGAACAAAATTTGCTATACAGGGATATTAGGCAGTACTCAGTAAGCATTCATCTTTCACAAAAATAAAAAAAGAAAAAGAAAAGAACAGACAGCAACAACAACAACAACTACCAACTACCAAAAGTCCATAATTCCCAACTAATTATTCATCAATGCCCACAAAAAAAACAACTACATTTATCTATCATTTCTTTCATTATTCAAAATTCCTCCCCCCCCCCCCCCCCCCCCCCCACAAAAAAAAAAAAAAAACAAGACTTCCCTTTTTTTTTCAAGGCGCTCTTGGATCAGTCCCGTGCTGCCAAACGTAGACGAACTCATCCCACCCAGTGCTTGCCAGAAGCCCATCCACAAGAACACTCATGTCAACCCCAACCGCGAACTCCGTATGATGATCGTACCTCCCAACAAGCGCATCCTCCACCATGTAATCCCACAAGCACACCGTCATGTCGTACGAGCACGACAGCATCAGGCTCCTCCTGTGCGGCGAGAATTTCACCTTCCTCACGGCGTATCCATGTCCATTGAGGACCGATACCGGAACCCTAAAATTCCTGACGTCCCAGACCTTAATCGACTTGTCGACGGAGGCGGTGGCGATTGAGCAGTCGTCGTACTTGTTCCAATCGCAGGAGAGGATCTCGAACTCGTGTGCGGGGATGATCATGGTGGATCCGGGCTCACGAACGTCCCAGACTCTAAGAGTACAGTCGCCGGAAGCGGAGGCGAAGATGTCGGCGTGGCGAGGATTCCAGACGGAGGAGTAGACGCAGTAGGCGTGTTCCTTGAAGGTACGGACGCTGGCAGGCCGGTCGGTGGTCCAGAGCTTGATGGTGTCGTCCCAGGAGGAGGTGAGGAAGGAGTCGCGGCGAACGGGGTTGTAGTCGGCGGAATGGACCTCGCGGGAGTGCTCGTGGAGGGAGCGGATGGGGTTGGAGGTAGGGGGGAGGGCGAGATCGTAGAGCTTGACGGAGCCGTCGGCGATAGCGGCGACGAGGAGGGAGTCGTGGGATTCGGACCAGGCGAGGTCGTAGACGCCGTCGGCGGTGTCGAAGGAGGCGAGCTCGGAGATGGGTTGAGGGGAAGCGGGGGAAAGGGAGAGGTCGAGGACGTGGAGGCGGCCGTTGCCGAGGATTCCGAAGTTCTGGGAGGTGGCGACGGCGAGGCGGTGCTCGTAGAAAGGGCTGAACTTGACGGAGTAGCCGTTGAATGGGGTTTTGAAGACGGGCATCTCGACCTGACTCGGGGAATTGATTGATTCTTTTCGCCTTCGATTTCTATCTCTGTCTCTCACACTCGAAGCTGCCGAATCTCTCTCTCCTCTCTCTCTCGGACTGGTTGGTTTTAATTTTTATCGTCTAGGGATTTAGTTCGGGAAATTTAAAAAAAAAAGTCAAAAAAAAATTTTTTTAATTGGACAAATGATTTTTTTTACTAAAAAATAAGTTTTTTTAGGTAAAAAAATTACTTTAGTTTTTTTTTAAAAAAAAAATTAAAAAATTATAGTGAGAAAAGTAACCTCAACAGAATGAAAAAAAAAAACTGAAGCAATTTTTCTACTAAAAAGCTTATTTTTTTATGCAAAAACAAAAAAACAAAAAAAAAAATTATTTGTCCAAAAAAGGGTTTTTTTAAAAGTCTTTTATCAAAATCCCTTGGTGGGTAAAAATTATTTTATCTTTTAAAAACCAGTAACTTTAAGGCACTAACTAAACTTACTAATTAAAAAATATATATATTTTTACATTTGTCCCTTAAGCTAGGTAACTTATGTTGTTTTACCCTTGACTTTTCCACTTAACTTTAATAAATTTTGTTTTGTTAACAAGTTTCTCTTTTTCTATCCAACTCTATTAGCTTTTGAACGCTTTTTTGTGGAATATTTTTATATCTTCCCCTCAAACTATGTTACTTATGTTATTTTGCCCCTCTTCTTAACTTCTAAAATGTGTCATTATGTCCCCAAATTATTTGTTAGCAAATAATCTTTTTCTGTCCAATTTTATTCGACTTTACAAGTTAATGTTTTTTCTTCTAACTTTGGAGGAAAAAACCAAACATAAAAAAGAGTTTGAGGGGAAAAAATAGATTAAGGAAAAAAGAGTTTAAGAAAGAATATTATTTTTTGCAATAGGCCATTCCAACCGTATAAAAGAGATTAAAAAGAAAATAATTAAAGAGCACAAAATTCCTTAAAAGAGTAGAGCTCTTGAAGTTATTTTTTTAAAAGAACACATTATTTTAATTTCTTGTAAAAAAAAACACCCTCTTGAATTTTCTTTGAATTTGTAGTTGAATAACATGTTGTAAAAAAACTATTCACATGCAAGTTATGGGTATATGGATTTCTTTCACATGGAGATCATGTAAAGTTCAAACAAATTAATTTATTAGCCGAACATAATTGGACAGAAAGAGGTTATTTGTTAGCAAAAAAATTTAAAAAACATAAAACACATTTTAAAAGTCAGGAGGTAAAATAACATAACTGACATAATTTAGGGAAAATATAAAAATATTCTAAAAAAAATCTAAAAACTAACGGAGTTAGATGGAAAGAGAATAATTGCCAACATAATAAAATTTGAGGGAATTAAATGGTATGTTTTAAAAGTTAGAGGATAAAGTAATATGAGTGATATAGTTCAAGAGACAGATGTGAAAATAATCTTTAAAAAAATTGCAAAAAATAAAGCAAAAAGATCTTTTGCGAAAGAAAAAAAATAGCAATCAATTACACGAATATTTTTTTTATTAATTAGTGTCAATTTTTGTTGCTTGTTTAGTGTTTGTCTAAATTACTAGGCTCTACAAAATTGTCCACTAGCTTTGCAAAATTTTGTCCTCTACAAAATTATTTTCTTGAAAAGTTATAGAACTAGAAACTACAAAGCTGTTTGGTGCACTTAAAAGCATCATCAATGGAGTGTTAATAAAGTGTGGAAAAATAGTTTGAACTCAAAAAATAAGTTCAGACACAGTTACATGTGAGCTTTATACTACTGCATTTTTTTGTTTTGAAGTGTAGCATATGAGAGTTTTACACTATCTCCCAAACACAAGATTATATGCCAATGGCAATTTATAGCATTTGAGTATAAAAAAACACTTTTTAATATAATGTCATATTTAATGTAGAATTTGTCATATATTAAACTTAGTGGCAAACTTGTCTATGCCATGTGCACCCTTTGTGTCCTCAACAATTGCTATGCCTAAATAACTATCCTCCAATATCATTATTTTTTCAAAAACAAAAATAAGAAATTAAAAAAAAAGAGAAAAAAAAACATTAAAAGATTGAAATCTTCTATGAGAACTTCATTTTGTAGGGCATATTAAGAAAAGTGTATTCATTAATAGTTTTGACTTTATTTGTATTTATGTTTATAGGGATGGTCTTTAATTCGGTATTGTATCCAGCTCAGACACTAATTGCAACGTTTGGATGAGAATTCAACATCCATGATCAACAAGGATGAAAATATCAGTATGTATGGATATATCGGTACTTAAATTTATGGAAGTATTGACAAAAATATCAATATCGGTGGAAATTCATGTAAAATATTGAAAGTCGTCTTAAAACACTTTATTTTTAAATAAGACTTTTGGAAATACTAAAATTGTTAATAGTCCATAATGTAAATGTAACTCTCAACCAAAATATTAAGAATGTGATAAATCTGAATTGTAAGAATTGATCATAACATGATAAATATCAGCACACCATCTCAAATTGAGTAAAATAGTTAAAGTCAACATAATTCAAGTACTTTACATATATAATTTCATACAAGATAAGAAATATCAATGCCATAAAGAGTTTTTAGCAGGTTCAAAGGTATTTAAAATACCTTCTTGGTTTAAACAATAATGATACCAAGACAAAAAGGTTGATAGCTTATTATATAATTCTAAACATGCAAATCTCTTGATCCCTACTCACTATCTATCCAGGTATAGCAAAATGTGAATTAACCTAATTGCTAAAAAGTAAGAAATAATACTAAGTTCTCCACTTTTCTAGTTCTTTTTTAGTTTTATTAACCCCAAAAATGTGGCCATCTCATTATATAAAGTTTATCATGATTCAAAAGTAGAAAGTCTAGATTAAAAAGTAAATAAAAAGTAAATTAAAAGAAAATAAAAAATGAATTTTATAGCTTGTTAAAAGTAAATAAAAAACATCAATTTTACAACATTAAAAAGTAGAAAGACTATATTATAAAAGAAAATAAAAAATGAATTTTATAGCTTGTTAAAAGTAAATTAAAAAAAAAGTATAAAGCATGGATATTTTGTATATATTTTGTCGATATTTCTACAGAAATTTATATAAAACTTCCCAATAATTTGTTATTTAACCTATAATTTTTACGAAGGTCGATATTTCTATCAAAATATCAACATCCGTGAATATTTCTATGGAAAATTTTGGATATTGTATGAAAATGATACGATACCCTTATTTCCATATCAATACTTCTAAAATACAGAAGTCTCCATGAAAATATTGGTAGAAATATTAATTTTTCAATCCTTGGTGATCAAAAGAAGGGCATGCTAAAACCAAAATAGTAAAAAGAAAGCATACGTGGACACATTAAAAATGATAAAAAATGTAATTAATTATTTAAAAAATGTAACCTAGTAAACGAATTATTGTTTAACTCATTTATGTAGTGACAAAGCTATCACGAGCTTTACTCCAAGACACCATAGCTTCGATCTTGAGGTCGTCCACCATTTGAAACATCTTGTTCAAGAATGGTGGACCCACCTCGTGCATACCCTCCCTTGGCTTCGGAACCAGCTATGGCAATGATGTAGATGAGTACCCACAACAACGTCCGACATTATTAACGAAATGATCATTCTTAACATCCTTAAAAGGCTTTCCTCTCTCTTCCTTGATCTTCACCACTTTTTTTATTCTTCAGTTTCTGTTGCTGGAAGAGGAGGGGGCTTAGACTCTATGGAAGCTCTATCGTTGGAGAAGACGATGACGACAAGCTATTGCCAAAAGACACGGTTAGTTTCCTCTTATTTAATGGGAACAAGAAGGAGCTCCTCCTTCTATTCTTCCTCATTGTTCTCAGCTTCTTCGATGATATCGATTTTTCATTATGGATTCTAGGGATTTGGGTGTAAAGCCTGTCATTTTTCACATAACGGTTAGAGCGATGTTAAATATGTTTCCTTATGAAATAATGTTACTGACCATTTATTTGAGTATTATGACAGGTGACAGTCACGTGGAATTGATGTACTCAAGGTGTTCATGTCACTTATAATGTATGCATGATAAATATTTAATACTTTATTTTTGGAATCTTTAAAGTGGCACTTCCAAATTTATTTTCCAGAATAGCATGCCGAACAATTTAATCAGTAGGCCAAACTAAAACCTTTGACAAGCCGATTAAGTCATCGGCAGGCCGAATGCGGTTAACAAGAAATCAACAAATAATTTTAAACTTTTGTGTCATTGATGATTAATTTAATTAGTTGGGAAAATTCTGAATAATTGATATATGTTATCTCTTTTCTTATCCATGATTAGGGAAGGTTTGACTTTTTAAAAGAGAAGATTTGACTTTTGTGATAAGACTTCCTAATTTGAAAAGATAAGATTTGGTAGTTAGAGCAAATCTTAGACTTTTTCCTTATCTCACCCCACCCTACAAGCATACCTCATCTTTTTAAAAGAAAATTTGCTTCAAATATGGAGACGATTACTTTCTTTTCACACCATTCTCCATTTACACACATATCACCCTCCCTCTCTCTCTAAAATCATTTTTCTCTTCCCCTTTTCTCCTTTATATTCCTGCAAATATTTGAATGAAATATTGGGTTTTCACTTAGACTAATTCAAAGAAAGCTTGAGAAGAATTGTTTTGAGGTAAGAAACTTATTCTAGACTATTCTTGAAATTGTATTCTCTCTCTAATCCGACCCCCATAAATTTGTCTACGAATTTTCGTTTGCTCTGAAATTTTAGTATGATATTTATGTTTATGTTATATTATATTCCTCAAATTTGGAATTTTCTACATTAAGATATTAAATTTTTAATCTCTGCCACTCATGGTGTAATTGTTGCTGATCGGTAATGTTTCACAAAAAGGTAGTCTATATTCAAGAGGCAAACAAATTGTGATTTGAATGAAATTTTGCAAAAATATTCATACATATGTTACGTTATGATCTGAAAAATTACATGGTGATTTGATGAATATTTGATGAGTTCTTGAACTTTTTTTAAGATTATGTTTTATGGCTACCTATGCAATGAATTCTGGACTTCTTAATTGTGTGACCTATTTGTATGAACAAACGAGTTTATTTGTTAATGAAAATTTTTGGATACTGTATTTATATGTTAATAGGTCGTCATAAAAATTTTAGGGTCAAAGTAATTTTATTTTAATTGTTTGAGTATGATGATCATGTGTTGCTCACTACCATAGGTGTTGAAGCTTTATTTTGTCTTTGAATTCTAATACATGTTTTGAATTGTTGAAAATTTATTTGAAGTTAAATTTTGGATATGTTATAGTTTTAGGTGTCTATTGTATGCAGGATTTTTATGAAATTATTTTAGGATATAGATAATTTATTTTATGAGCGTTTGTTAGGACTGCTCACTGTTTGGTTGTTGCTGGTAGTTTTTGTATTGTGTGTAGTGTGACTTATTTTAATTATCTAATGGAATTTTTATGGCCAAAGAAAAATTAAGGTAATTCATATATATGTTAATTATGTCCTTGCAAAATCTCATGTTTTAATTGTATATGAATTGTGAGTTATTAAATTATGAATACATAAGGGTCAGGCAGGTATTAGTATTGCAGTTTTTGCTTGAATATTTATAAGTTAGTAAACTGTATTTATGCTCTTGTATTTCTTGAGACAAAAGTATGAATAATGTCATATGGTTTTGGATGATTTCATGATAATGAAATTTATTTTTATTTGTATAAAGATGAAAGACATGAACACACCAAAAAGTGAGCACATCGAGACCACTGTGACGTCATCTAAGATAAGATTTAAGTAAGCAAGTCAGGTAAGACATTCTCACCTGCAACATGATAAAAGTTTATGAAAAAGTTTTAAGAATATGTTTTATGATAATTTTTAAGTTTGTTTTTATATATTGTTTTCTCATGACAAAAAAAACTCTTGTTGCAACAAGAAGGTTTAACGAATATTTCAATGATGAGGTATGTTAAAAGTATATCTATATATATAACACTTAATTAAGTATTGCACACTCTATGTTTATATTTATGTCTATGTTTATGATGTCTAAAGTTAGACTTGTCATGTTTGGTTTGGGATTAGCTACCCCTCTCCTTTTATGACGGCGCGCCTATGATGATGATAATGGTGCAACACTTGGGCCCCTAAAAAGAGAATGAATAAAGTTTTAATATGGATAATGATAATGAAAGATATGTTCTATATGAAACTATGCCAAGTGTACTATTTTGTTAATGATGATTATGATTATGATGTTTCATAAAGGTGTTTATAAAATGTTTTAAGTTGTGAGATAGAAAAGTGTACTTACTAAGTTTTTGTTTACTTAGTTTATGATCATGTTACAGATAAAGGTAGTAGGACTATGGAATAGGTGGAAGGTAAGGACAGGCATGTGAGCAACTAACGATGGATTGAAACGGAAGAACGCCAAGATAGAATTTTTTTTAAAAAATTTCTAAACTATGTTTTTTATTACTTTATATGTTAAATTTCTGTGCTATTAAGTAAAAAGACTTGTTTTTACATCGTATTGATTTCGCAAAAGATCGGCCTACCGATTACTCTGTATTGGCATGCCGATCTAAGTGTTTGAAAACCCCTATTTTGCAGTGCCTCGGATAGCCTGTCGATGGTTGAAGTTTGAACAGTCGGTCATGTTCGGCCTGTTGATGTCTGAAGTTCATCCTACCAAACTATTTGAACAGATTTTAAAGTTGTTTTAAATTTTATTTAAATTATGTCTCACTGTTTTGGAATTGGTAAACTATTTAAAAATTATATATATGAGTTGTTTTAATATATGATTGTATATTTATAAATGTTATAAAAATATATATATATATATATATATATGTATGGATCCTGGGGATATGTTTATCAAATTATGTTTTTAAATTTAAATAGTTTATCTTAATTAACGATAACAAGGATGAATGTAACGACATCTATAACGTCTATAAGGGAGCGTTATAGGCCTTAGTATCAGAGCAAATTTTTGTTTTCAATTCATATCGCCACACATTAGTTCAAGTCCTCCAAGTAAGTGTAACGCCCACCTATTATTGTGTAATGAATCACGTTAAGTTAGTAACTACGTTAGTGATATTTTAATAATTATGTTATATGTAACGATACATGATTTAAATGTTACTAACTTTTTATGTCAAGTTTTATGGCAGGTGACGACCGCTTGGAATCGTTGTGCTCAAGTGTTCATGATTATTTTAATGTATGTTTAATTAGGATGCAATGATGTATGTAAGTTTTTTTAAGTATGGCATTTAAAGATAGTTCGGCATGCCGAAAAGTCTGCCCAAGATTGGCAGGCCGAACTTGGTGGAACCGGCAGGCCGAAGAGGAAAATCGACAGGCCAAACATAGCTGACGAGCAGTCAGTAGAAATCTCTCCAAATTTATGGCTGAGATAATTACGTTAAATGGGTGATTTATTGTGATTAATTGGCACAATAATGGAATGTTTTATCAGTTAAGGAAAATAAAAAGGTTTGACTTCGCATTAATTTGTGTTATTTTAAATGGTTTTCTATTTTAAGAGGGCAAAAGATGGTAAGATGTGATGATTTGTTTGACTTTCCTTTTTTTCTCTCCTTCTTTCACGCCTTGGGCTGTCAAACAGTCAGAAATTCTGACTTAATGGAGGGCAATGAATGTTCATTATGTTTGTTACGTTAAAATTTTTTTTAACGACTCTTTTCCTCACACGTTACTTTCTCTTCTCATTCACTATCTGAGACATTTTTCTGATTTCCTCTCTCCCTCTTCTCTTCTCCACGAATTCCTTCTCTCTCTCTCTCAAAAATTCTCTGCAAGAAATTGAAAGAAATAGTTGTATTTTTCGTGGTTAAATTCAAGAACTTTGAGAAGAAATTTTCAAGGTAAGAACTCAGTTTTTACGGTAATTCTAAAAAGGATTTCTCCTCCTCCATTCGTCTACAATATCTTTCTCTAGGTATTGTATTTTCCCTTGAGTTTTTAATATGATGTTCATGTATGTATTATGAAATGTTTCTTCAAGTTTCAAGTCATTTCATTGTTTTCATGATAAAATATAAATTTTCTATCTTCTACCATTCGTAGTAAAATATTACTATTTGGATATGATGCATGAAAATGAAATGTTTATTCAAGGGGTAAATGAATGATGTTTTTCATGAAAGATGTTAAGAATATGCATATATAATGTATGATGAGTGTATTTCTATGTTATGAAATTTTTACGAGAATAGGTCAAGAAAAATGTTTTAACAATGTCGTTTTTAGATTTTCGTTTTATGAAATGTTATATATGTTTAAATAATTTTATGATAATGAAATAATTTTATGCATGATAATAAGATGTTTGTATGAATATTTAAAATTTAAAATTATATGTATTTTAATTGTTAGAAAACGTTTTCAAAAGATATTCATGTTTGTAATGTATGAGACGTTTTGATTATAATAATGAAGGAAGCATGTTATGAATAAGGTTTATATAAAATGAATGTATATGTGACGATAATTTTATGCTCTGACAATTATGGTTAAGAATTATGTTTGTATTAAGATGAAATTTCATGAATGGATGATATATGAATGGATGTTTTATGATAAGTATTAATTTTATTGCATATTAATTGGATAAATGGCATGAACACTCAAGGAACGAGCACTTCGAGACCGTGGCGTCGTCACCAAATCACGTTAAGGTTAAGTAAGCTAGCTTTAAGGTAAGTACATTCTCACCTGCAACATGACACTTTTTACAAGGTTTGATGATATATTCACAATGTTATTCATGATAATTTTATGGTTATTTTCCTTAAAGGATTTCTTATGAAAAGATTTTCATGATTTAAAGTTATGCATGTATGATGATGACATGTTTTTAAAGTATGAAAAAATTATGTATATATATGTATCACCTAATAAGTGTTGCACACCAATGTTATGAAATGATATGTTATGATGTCATGTTTGGTTTGGGATTAGCTACCCTTCTCCTCTCATGACGGCGCGCCTTATGATGATGTTCATAGTGCAACACTTAGGCCCTAAAGATAAAATGGAAGATGTTTTAAAATGGTCAACGAGATGAAAGATATGTTTCTATGAAATTGTGCTTAAGGCACTTTTATGATATGATGACAATCATGATGATGAAGTATATGTAATGTTTTAAATTGTGAGAATTATATGTACTTACTAAGCATTAGCTTAATCATATTTTATGTCATGTTGCAGATAAGGGTAAGAAAATCATGAACTAGGTGGAGGACATGGAAAGGCATGTGAGCACAAAGCACAATGAATTGTAACCGGAAGAACGTTTTTATGTTTTAAACCAAGTTTTATAATTTGAACATTATTTTTATGTTAAGTTTTAAGAATACTTGAACTATGGTTTTATAATTTATTTTATCATTTTAATGAATTTTGATCTTCCGTATTTTTTTTTTATGAAAGTTAGTTTTGTTTTAAAAATTAAGTTTTTATCAAGGATTTTGGCTCGGTCGGCCTGCCGAACATCCTTGGTCAGCCTACCGATGTCCGAAAGTTCGGCCTGCTGATTATGTTTTCGACCTGCCGGACGATGATGAGTTTTAAATCAGGTTTGCAAAGTCTCTGCCGGCCTGCCGGTTGAGAACTCCAGCCTACCAATTATGTTCGGCTTGTCGAAGTCCCAAGTTCGGCCTGCCGAATTGTGGGAGTAAGTAAATTCGAAATGATATGATGATTGATGAGTTATGATGTGATGTGTTTTTATAAGTCTTGATTTTTCAACTTGGTATATTTATCCTATTAAAATAAATTCATGATTAATTTAAAGTATAATTGAATTATTTATTGTATGGAACAAGTTAAGCAATGTGATTTAAACAATATTATAAAAAAATGTATGAATAGATCCTGGTTAAGTATGTTTAATTACTTTTACAATGAAAAGTATCGTTTAAGTTTTGTTTTCATATATACGTTTAAAGTTCAAATATGTATGAATGTAAGATGTAACGACATCTGTGACGTCCGAATTAAGGGGCGTTACAGTAAGTATATTTTAAGTTAGTTGTTATGAATGTAAGTTTGATGATAAGTATAAGATTTAGTTGTACAATGATAAATGTCCTTGTGCATAACTTAGTCGTAAAATCCTGACTCATAAATTGGAAAATTATTCCTAAGCTCATAATTCTTTTAGGAAATCAAAGATAAACGACCGTGAAAAAATGTAAACTCGTGCTTAGACCAATGAAAGACTGATGACGGTTATTGTTGAATTACAAAGGCAACTCGAAGAGCAAAGAAAGGAGATCGAGGAACTAAGTGCTAATGGTCAAGGAGGTGAAAGACCAGGAAATGACATGCCACCTCCTCCTCCTCCTCCTCCTCCTCAACCCTGAAGAGAAGAAGCCCCAACTCCTACACCAAAACCAAGACCCACCTACCAAGAACCATTGCTAGTTAGATGGAAGAGGGTTAAGCCAGCAAACTTTGAAGGTTCTAAGGATCCTCTAGTTTTTTAAGGGTGGCTGAACAATTGAAGCCACTCTGAAACTCATGGGTTTCACTGATAATGAAAAAGTCCTCTGTGCTTCGTACTACCTCACCATGGAGGCCAGAATCTGGTGGGACAAAATCAAACAAAGTAGGAATGTAGACGAGATAACATGGGCTGATTTCGTTCATGAATTCAACACGAAGTTCTTCCACATGAACATTACTCGAAAGCATTACTATGAGTTTGAGAATCTACACCAAGGAGACATGTCAGTTACTGATGTGGTGACCAAGAACATGTTGTCTTGAGGGCCCAACGAGTAGAATTCCACCTGTCAAAGCTAAGAAGAAACCAGCCTCAACCAGGTCAATTGGTGAATAATGTAAATACTCAGAACTGACCTCAGGGCAGAAACAACAACAACAACAACCAGAGCTGGAGGAACAACAAAAGGAAGGGCAACTTCCAGAACTAGCAAGGCCAAGATAATAAGAAGCATAATGGTGGATAGTACAACAACAATATTAGGCAGACTCAACCATGTGCCAAATGTGGGAGAAAACACCCAGGTGAATGTCGTATGGGAACCAACCAATGCTTTATTTGTGGACGTGAGGGTCACTTGGTCATGAACTACCCTAACCAGACTAATGTTCAAGCTCAGTAGAGAGCTCCTCATGCTTAACTCTATTAGATGCAAGCTACCTTAGAAGGACCATTGATTAATTAGGGAAGACTTGAAGCCCCACCTACCAATGCCCGCATCTATGCGATAACAAAAGAACAATTGGCTGTTAAAGCCTCTAATGTTGTCACAGGTCATATTTAAGTCTTTCTTTTAATGCACATGCTTTTTTTGACACAGGTGCCACACATTCTTTTGTATCATCATCATTTGCTTAGAAGTTAGGAGCACATTTAGAACCTATGAAATAGGGATTCACTACAATACTACCCTCCAGGGAAGTGATGATGTCTACGCATTATTTACGTGTAGTTCCTCTATGGATTTCTGAAGGGGAGCTCTTTATTAATCTTATTGTGATCGATATGTATAACTATGACATGATTCTCGGAATGGATTTTTTGAGTAAGTACAATGCTTCCATCGAATGCCAAAAACAAAATATGATTTTTCATCTAGAAGGTGAACAAAAGTTCGTGTTCGTGGACGAGTCCAGAAAGAAGCCAAACATGTTTCAGTCAGCCATAAAAGCAAGGAAGTTGTTAGCAAGCGGCTGCATGGGTTATTTGGCAAACATTGTAGACAAAATTCAAGAAGAGAAAGCAAAGATTGATGATGTTACAGTAGTACGAGAATTCCCAGAGGTGTTTCTAGATGATCTGTCAAGCTTACCTCTACTAGGGAGATTAAATTTAAGATTGAGCTCGCTTTAGGCACTGATCCGATTTCCAAGGCACCTTACAGGATGGCTCCAGTGGATGTAAAAGAGCTACATTCTCAACTAAAAGAGCTTCTTAATAAAGGCTTTATCCAACCTAGCCACTCACCATGGGGAGCACCAATTATATTTATTAAAAATGAGGCTAGTTCTATAAGACTTTGCATTGACTATAAGGAGCTGAACAAGGTGACAATCAAGAACAAGTACACGTTGCCCCAAATTGTGAGTTGTTTGTTCAACTTAAGGGTTCATCTGTGTTTTTAAATATTGATTTGCAATCAGGATACCATCAGTTAAAGAGAGACATCCCTAAGATAGCGTTTAGATCGAGGTATGGTCACTACGAATTTATGGTTATGCCTTTCGATTTAACGAATGTACCTGCAGCCTTCATGGACTTGATGAATCTGGTATTCAAGGATTTCCTTGATAAATTTGTCATTGTGTTTATCGATGATATTCTTGTTTATTCAAAGAGTCGGGAAGAGCATGCCGAACATCTGAGGATAGTGTTAGAGACTCTAAAGAGACATGAGTTGTATGCAAAGTTCTTGAAGTGTGAGTTCTGGCTGGACAGTGTATCTTTCTTGGGCCATTTGTATCAAAGGAAGGCATAATGGTGGATCCTGCAAAAGTTGAAGCTGTTCTCAACTGGAAACAACCAAAGAATGCAAGTGAGATAAGGGGCTTCTTGGGACTAGTTGGTTATTACTAGAAATTTATGGAAGATTTCTCCAAAATAGCAGCACCTCTCATAAATCTAATTCGCAAAGGAAAGGAGTTTAAATGGACGGATGCGTGCGAAAAGAGTTTTCAAGGGCTGAAGAAAAGGTTAACTACAGCTCCAATCTTGGCTATTCCTGAAGGGAACGATGGGTTTGTAATTTACAGTGATGCTTCTAAGATGGGCCTTGGTGCTTTATTAATGCAGAATGATAGAGTGATCGCTTATGCTTCGAGACAGCTAAAAGACTACGAGAAGAATTATCCTAATGGGTGGCGATTTGCAATCAATTTAGATACTAGAATGGAAATGGGAAGAGATTGCAATGGATTTCGTTACCTGTTTGTTCAGGACTATGAATGGATTTGATGCTATTTGGGTTGTTGTCGATTGACTGACAAAGACGACGCATTTTATCCCCATTAAGATCGCTTACTTTATGGAGTGGTTAACAAAACTCGAAGTCAAGGAAGTAGTACGCTTTATGGAATCTCTAAGTTTATCATTTCTAACCATGACAACAGGTTCACGTCCTGGAAAAAGAGTACAGAATGCGATAGGAACTAAGTTACACTTCAGTATAGCTTTTCATCCTCAAACAGACGGCCAAACAGAGAGGACGAATTTAATCTTAGAGGATATGCTTCAGGCTTGTACTCTCGATTAAAAGACCAGCTGTTGTGAAATATTATCGTTAGCAGAATTCGCTTGGCGACAATTGTAATGTCACCTTATGAGGCCCTATACGGGTGGAAATGTAGGTCGCTTATATGTTGGCATGAAGTTGGTGAAAATAAGATAATGGAAAACATTGACAGAGAAAAGACTAACTTTGTCAACGAGACATCTAAGATGATTAAGTTGATACGAAATAGGATAACGACTGCTTAAAGCCGTCAGAAGTGTTACGCCGATAAAAGAAGAAGGGCCTTAGAATTCGCTGTAGGTGATTCTGTGTTCCTAAAGATTGGGTCGATGAAATGAGTTATGAGGTTTGGAAGGAAAGGCAAGCTAAGCCCGAGATTCATCGTACCATATAAAATCATGAAGCGGATTGGCAAGGTAGCTTATCAGTTGAAAAAGCCATTGGAGATGTCATCTATTCACAATGTGTTCCATGTTTCAATGCTCAAGAAGTATGTCCCAGACCCTAGGCACGTGATTCAGCCACGGGTGATTGAAATACAAAAAGACCTCAGTTATGAAGAAAAGCCATTGGAGATTTTAGATCGAAAGACTAAAATCTTGAGGAATAAAGAGATTCCTTTGGTCAAGGTGTTATGGCGAAATCACCAAATGGAAGAAGCTACATGGGAACATGAAGACAACATGAAGGTTAGATACCCGCAACTATTTTGAGTTTCGAGGATGAAACTCTTATAAAGTGGGGGGAATTGTAACACCTGTCATTTTTCATGTAACAGTTAATGATAGACATTTAACAATGTTAAGTATTTTTCCTCATGCAATAATTTTACTGACCATTTATTTGAGTGTTATGACAGGTGATAGTCACGTGAAATTGACGTGCTCAAGGTGTTCATGTCACTTATAATGTATGCATGACAAATATTAAATATTTTATTTTTGGTATCTTTAAAGTGGCACTTTTGAATTTATTTTCCAGAACGGCATGCTAAAGGATTTAATCGGCAGGCCAAACTTACAACTTCGACAGGCTGAATTAAGTCATCGGCAGGCCGAATGCAGCTAACGAGAAATCAACAAATAATTCTAAAATTTTGTGGCAATGATGACTAATTTAATTAGTTGGGAAAATTTTGAATAATTGATATATTTTATCTCTTTTCTTATCCATGAATAGGGAAGATTTCACTTTTTAATAGAGAAGATTTGATTTTTGTGATAAGATTTTCTAATTTGAAAAGATAAGATTTGGTAGTTAGAGCAAATCTTGGACTGTTTCCTTATCTCACCCCACCCTACACGCATACCTCATCTTTTTAGAAGAAAATTTGCTTCAAATATAGAGAATATTACTTTTTTTTTACACCATTCTCCATTTACATGCATATCAGCCTTCCTCTCTCTCTAAAATCCTTTTTCTCTCTCCCTCTCTCTCTAAAATTTTCTTAGACTCTCTTCCTCTCTACATGTTTTCTTCCCCTTTTTCTCCCTTATATTCCTGCAAATATTTGAATGAAATATTGGCTTTTTGCTTAGACTAATTCAAAGTGTTTTGAGGTAAGAAACTTATTCTAGACTATTCCTGAAATTGTATTCTCTCTCTAATCTGATCCCCATAACTTTGTCTACGAATTTTTGTTTGCTTTGCAATTTTAATATGATATTTATGTATATGTTATATGATATGCCTCAAAATTTCAGGCCATTTGGACTTTTCTACATTAAGATATTAAATTTTTATTCTTCTCTACTCATGGTGTAATTGTTGCTGATTGATAATGTTTCACAAAAAGATAGTCTATGTTCAAGAGGCAAACAAATTGTGATTTAAATGAAATTTTGTAAGAATATTCATACATGTGTTAGGTTATGATTTGGAAAATTTCGTGATGATTTGATGAATATTTAATGAGTTCTTGAACTTTCTTTTAGATTAGGTTTTATGACTGCCTATGCAGTGAATTCTAGACTTCTTGCTTGTGCGACCTATTTGTATGACCAAACGAAATTATTTGTTAATGAAAATTTTTATAGTACTGTATTCATACGTTAATAGGTCGTCATAAAAATTTTAGGGTCAAAGTAATTTTATTTTAATTGTTTAAGTATGATGATCATGTGTTGCTCATTGCCTTATGTGTTTAAGGTTTATTCTGTCTCTGAATTCTAATGCATGTTTTAAAGTGTTGAAAATTTATTTGAAGTTAAATTTTGGATATGTTATAGTTTTATGTCTATTGTATGCATGATTTTTATAAGATTATTTTAGGATATAGATAATTTATTTTATGAGCGTTTGTTAGGGCTGCTCATTGTTTTGTTGTTGCTGGCAGTTTTTGTGTTGTGTGTAGTGACTTATTTTAATTGTCTAATGGAATTTTTATGGCCAAAAAAAATTTGAGTAATTAATATATATATTAATTATGTCCTTGCAAAATCTCATGCCTTAATTGTATATGAATTGTGAGTTGTTAAATTATGAATACATAAGGGTTAGGCAGGTATTAGTATTGTAGTTTTTGTATGAACATTTATAAGTTAGTAAACTGTATTTATGCTCTTGTATTTCTTGAGACAAAAGTATGAATAATGTCATATGGTTTTGGATGATTTCATGAGAATGAAATTTATTTTTATTTGTATATAGATGTATGACATGAACACACCAAGAAGTGAGCACGTCGAGACCGCGGCGACGTCATCTATGATAAGGTTAAAATAAGCAAGTCAAGTAAGTACATTCTCACCTGTAACATGATAAAAGTTTACAAAAAAGTTTTGAGAACATGTTTCATGATCATTTTTAAGTTTGTTTTTACATATTGTTTTCTCATAAAAAAAAAAACTCTTGTTGTAACAAGAAGGTTTAACGAATGTTTCAATGATGGGGTATTTAAAAGTATATCTATATTGTATCACTTAATTAAGTGTTGCACACTCTATGTTTATGTTTATGTCTATGTTTATGATGTCCAAAGTTGGACTTGTGATGTTTAGTGTGGGATTAGTTACCCCTCTCCTCGTATGACGATGCACTTATGATGATGATAATGGTGCAATACTTGGGCCCTCAAAGATAAAATGAATGAAGTTTTAATATGGATAATGATAATGAAAGATATGTTCTATATGAAACTGTGCCAAGTGCACTATTATGTTAATGATTATTATGATTATGATATTTCGTAAAGGTATTCATAAAATGTTTTAAGTTGTGAGATAGGAAAGTGTACTTACTAAGCTTTTGCTTACTTAGTTTATGATCATGTTGCAGATAAAGGTAAGAGGACTATGGAATAGGTGGAGGGCAAGGACAGGCGTGTGAGCAACTAACGATGGATTGAAACAGAAGAATGCCAAGATAGAATTTTTTTTTAAAGTTTCTAAACTATGTTTTTATTACTTTGTATGTTAAATTTCTACGCTATTAAGTAAAAAGACTTGTTGTTACATCGTATTGCTTTTGCAGAAGATTGGTCTGTCGATTACCCTATATCGTCCTACCGATCTAAGTGTTTTAAAACTCCTATTTTGTAGTACCTTGGACGGCCTGTCGGTGGTTGAAGTTCAGACTACCGGTCATGTTCGGCCTGCCAATGTCCGAAGTTTGGCCTACTGAACTGTTTGAACAAATTTTAAAGTTGTTTAAAATTTTATTTAAATTATGGTCTCTTTGTTTTGGAATTGACAAACTATTTAAAAATTATATTTTTGAGTTGTTTTAATATATGATTGTATACTTATAAATGTTATAAAAATATATATTTATGGATCCTGTGGATATGTTCATCAAATTATGTTTTTAAATTTAAATAGTTTATCTTAATTAACGATAAAAAGGATAAATGTAACGACATATGTGACGTCTGTAAAGGGGCGTTACATTAGGTGTTTGGTTTTGGCAAGGAACGCCCACCAAAAGTACCTCCACATTGTCTGCCACCACTACCATGTTCTTAAAAAAGAAAAACATATTTTTTGAAACTTTTTTATCTTATTATTTTAGGTTTGAAATTTATGATTTTAAAGTTTCATATGATAATGATAAAAAAAAAAAGAGAATTAGAAAAATGGTTATAAGTGAGAAGTATAAAATGCATATGGAAAACCAAGGAAATGGGGCATATGAAAAGGAATGGATTTGTGTGTTTTTAGTTTGTTTTTGTTAATATTTGGATGGCAGTTAGTTTGCTTCATTAAAAAAAGCAATGAATGTTTACATTTTAGTGTTTTTTAATTATTTTTTGATCACTTCTCAAATAAATACACAATAGTTACCAAATTTAATAAGATAAAATTACATATTATTTTGCTTCCATTTACTGATTCTTGTGCTTTATGTTTCTCGTCATTTATGAGAGATTAAAAACACATTTTATTCAAGTAAGGTTGCATTTTAACCCCTTTCTATAATTTTGCCCATTGATTTAGCTCCCTATCTCCGTCAATCTAAAAACCAACAATGTCTTACCCAATACCTACTTCACATCTGTCAAATAGGCCAACTCATGAGTGCTAGATCACAAGCGGTTGTAGTTTTAAGTCTAGACCTATTTTTATAATAGAAAATATTTTAATTTTAGTTTTCAATAACTTATGCATTTATGTCCTTTGCAATGTATATTTATATTAAACTCATTTATAGTGCTCTTCACTAGTGATCAGTCCTCTCTTTTTTCTTAATCTGTAGGTGTAGGCATATTGGCGAACCACTTAAATGTCTTTTTCTTCTTTTCTTCTATGTTTTAGTTTTTCATTTAATTTTTATTTCTATTGTTGAATGTCTAAATGATGGGTGAAAAAAGCACTAAAGAAAAGTTTGTAGAATAAGACTTCATTTTAAAGTACGAACATAACATCATAGATAAGATACACAAAAATTCAGACAAACGTATGAGACGATTTCCAAACCCTTGCTTTGTTTTGAAATAAAAGCGACTCAATTAGATATAGAATAGCTCTGCTATTGCAATAATAATGTGAATTTATTTGACAATGCAAAATAGTATGGAGTGTGATAATATATGGGTTGAGTTTTGAGACTAAGTTGGATACAAAACTTTGAACTATAAGAAGTTGTTGAAGTTCAAATTTTCTTCCTCATCACTTTTTTCTTTTAGAAGCTAAAAAATATACAACAAAACTAAAACAAGAACCAAAAGAAGAAGGAAAAAAAATGTGATGAGGAGGAAAAAAGCTCTCATTTTTCTACACAAACACAATTTCTCCTTTACTCTTCTTACATGTGTATACTGCTAGGATAGATGTTCTTAAAGCATATGATGTTTTGTACTGTACAATATTCATAAATAAATAAATTGAATTTCATATTATATTTGTATGCATATATTTTGAATACTTTATAAACATCATTAAAATTTTATAGTTATTTATGGAATCTTAAATATTACATTTGTGTTATATACACGAGAATAATATATTAAGATGATAACTAAAAATCAGTAATATATAATTAATTATTCAATGAAAGTATGGAATGTTTAACTGAGATTTATTAGTGTAGGTCATTTCCATTGAGAATGGAACAACCTTATCCAAGTTGTTAATGTAGTGATCAGTAAATCATTAAATGAATGCACTATACAGGAGGTGATTATGTAAGACTAGGACATGATTTAATATAAATAGCAAAATAATTTTCGTTAATAAATAACAAATTTAAATCACGTTGAGCAAAGCTCATGTATCACTTCTAAAAACTGTTCATTGCATGACAGTTTAAAACCATCGTGAAAAGTTTTCATGATGGTTTAAAAATCGTCATATAATCCAGCATTGTGGTAGCGATAACAATTTCCGCAATGGTTTTTTTTTGACGTCGTGGAATAGGAATTTTTTTGGCAAGGGTGGATTTTGAAGAAGCAACCACGACGATTTTTGAAGGAAACCGTCATGGTAGCTTAACCTTTCATGACGGTTTTTGTCGAAAACCATTGTGGTAGCTTGGTCAAAAACCGTCATAGTATCTTAGTTTTCTTAGGTAGCTACCATGACAGTTTCTCCAATAAACAGTCGTAGAAAATTGATCAAAAGAAAAAAAATATCCCAAATTTTTTATTTCCTATAGGATGACCAATCTCATGTGTTATCTATTAATATGAAGCTCTGCTTGCAAATCATATGTTTACATTAAACTATAAAATTTTTACATCATAGTTAAATACACAAAGTTTCTAGTACCTAAGACACCTACTTAAAAAATTTATCCTCTCAACTCTAACTTTATCTATGTTGCTTACTTATGTAAAATTCTTTTTTTTTACAAGTGCGGCTAAACCATTATTAATAAAAATTATGTCTTGCATTTTAACATAAAATAAAAAACTACATTCAATATTGCCTTGTTCATTGGAACACGCATGACGTGTATATATCGTTTGTCCATTTGATCGTATTGTTACATCGATTCCCGCTTCAAGCTTCTAATCATTAAGGGCCCTGATAATTTGTCAAAATAAAAAAGAATTAAATACAATAATGTAATATATCAAATCATATTTTGCAAAAAAAAATTCACACTTACATCTTAGTAAGTGATTCAAAATCTTCTTGTGGTAGGTGTCCAAGGGGATGAAACCATAATACTTGGTCCTCCTATGATGAAACAAGTTCCAATATCCAATGTTTTTCAAACATTGTATGGCATAAAGAATAATTTCTCTCTCAATGCTTAACGTATAAGAGTAACAAGGGACATGACGTACTTTCTAAGATCATCATTGCTCTCTTGCAATATGTTTACCTAATTTAAACCAAATTCTTATCCAAAACAATCTCATATACCAAATCAATATCACCATAATAATCATACAAACTTAAAACATATTTAATGTCACCATAACAATCATGTAGTGACACTAATTAGCATACAATATAACTTTGAAACTAATTAGCAATAATAAACAATTCCTTAACTCACAATACCTTTAAAAATAACATTAAGTTGTGACAACTCAATTTTGTACCACAATAGAGGTTTTCACGGTAGTTTTTTAACAGTCGTGAAAGTTTTCCACGACATTTTAAACCCGTCGTAGAATTCATAATTTGTAGCAGTGGATTTTACTTTAATCAAAAAGGCAAAGCAGGCATGTGTCTTAACCACTACACTGCTAACAGTGTTGAAGGATACGCTCATCATTCCTGGGCCTATATAGCATCTCTTATGGGCCATGGGCACTATATTCTAGAGTGTCAACCGTGTTCTGGGCTCATTAGCAGATTAAACCTCCATTTTTTTTTTTTTTTGAGAAACTGTACCATACAATATATTTTTTAAACAGTTTAAAGTAAATAACACATTTTAAAATAATGAAAATAATTAGCATATATTCTAAACACATTTTCTTCTTCTTCCAAAACCCATTCTTCCTGATCTCCCACTCTCTCTCATCGCTCCCTCCTCAACTTTCTCTCTCCTCCACCCACTCTCTCAATGTTGCCGACAAAGATCAGAAGAATGACGACAACGAAACAAGCTTCTACATTTTGTACCTAAACCTCAACTCGCCACTGTCTCCATGGTTGAGCTCCAACAAGCGCATGGAATTGAATCATTGCCTCCATGGCTGAGCTCCGAAAAACTGAGGGCGCTCATCTCTGTAATTGGTGAAGTTGCTCATTTTCTCAGATGGGGTTGGTCGTTTTCTCCATGATTGTTGAGGCCATCTTCTCTGGTGCAGCCGCTTGTCTTCTCATGGTCTTTGCTACAAATCAACGCACCGTCTAAGCCCGTGCTCACTGTCACGTTCTCAATGTAGGCTTACTCTAGACACAATCATCCGAGTTTGAGCTTCTCATCCGATCTCGATCTATTACAATTTAAATTTTAGTCTAATAGGTTGAATTTTCTTGGAAAATGTTACGTTTACATGTGACTCATTTACAACTAGAAAAAAACAGATCTTGTTGCATTGATAAACAAAATATTTACCGTGTAAGTTTAATATTTGCCTATTCATGTATAAATATTAGTCAAAACAGATTAATTTTTATTAGTAAATGTTATATTTACACGGTAAATATTCATTTACGATTATATAACACCCTCATACGGGGTTAACAGTTTTTAATGAATTAAAATAAAAATAAAAAATAAAAGTAAAACCTTAAAAATAAAGTTACCCGGGGCTTAAATGAAACTCTAAAATCAAAAATAAAAATATCAATAATAATTAAATCACAGTTTAATGTAGCACCTTAAAATTAATAATATAAACTGTCGTCATCATCATTTTAACCCTCAACGCATTTTAATACAGTTACAGAAAGTAACAATTGATGCTTACATTATCATGAAGAACATTCTTAGTAATTGAAGCAGTCCCAACGTAATATAGCTACATCGCTTCCTCAACTATTTTTCTCGTAACCACCTCACACTTAGTGAGTCCTAAAAAATAAAAATATAAGGGAATGAGCAACAACATGCTTAGTAGAGAAAACCATTACTCACCTTTAGGTTTTTATCATTACCACATTAAAACCTGCATGGTTAGTTAATACTCATCATTATCCAGATTATGAGATTTATTATAATCATATTCCGTAGATACCATAGTTAATCATTACTGAGTTTTATACATATACATATATACATATATTATAGTTCATCATTATTATTAGGTACCTACGGTCAATAGAGTATCACTCAACTTATCGAAACCCAAATGGGCGCGCTTGATCACCCTCTAAACATTCTAAGGATGTTCCGGTGAGGGGACATCAAGCCCCGAGTCCTCACCAAGTTGATTCTTGTACAGTGTGTTTTGGGACTTTCAACCCAAGTAAGCGTCATCACCTTCCCTCTATTTTACCTTTTAGGGTATTCATGCCCAAAGACGTAACCGCCGCCCTCTTCATGTCTCACCATTTCTCTTTATTCGATCATTATTAATAGAGTCAGTTTTCATAACCATGCTTCTCAATTTATAATATGTGTCAATTCATTATGTTCCTCGCCGTACAATACAAGACGAGTCCATATCATAGTTTCATATGTGATACTCATATAATAGCAGTTCAACATAGATATATATATATATATATATCTTGCGGTAAAACAATCAATTTTAATTCCATAAAAACCTCATAAAAGATGAGTAATAGAATCCTTACCTTTCAAGCTTATCACTAATCTTTTAATCCCAAAATCAATTAACGTTAGCTCCACACTCCCTTGATCCTAACGCGTGCATAAGGACAATTTAAAACTAATGCACAACATACAACCACATTCATAAATAAATCATGTGTAAATCCATCTTACTAGTGTGCCATTAAAGCTTTTATACAAATCTCTTTTGAATACCACAGTAAACAATCTTTATCTTAACACGATATAAAATATATACAAGTAATCTATATGTTTTAGTCCCTAATAAGATTCGTCAATCACTTAGGATAATATTAGAAATATTGCAAGACATTAAGGAATTAGGTGGTGAGCAAAGATGGGTTCTTGGTTCAAGTTAGCAGCTGGTATACCATGACAAACTGGCAATATACTTTTGCAAAACGGATATGTTTACTATCAACAATCATCACACGGGTTAACAGGTGGTTTACTTAACATAAACAGGCGGTATATTGTCACTGACAGGTTTACTCGTTTCCAATCCGAAAATTAAAAAATTCATAGAAAATAAAATACAACTCCGATTTAGGCTTATGATAGCTCGTTAGAAATCTTAGGATGTCTACTTTTTTAATATTCAAACCAATTTATAAAATTTATTTTTATTTAATCCTTAAATTTCAAGAAAGAGCCACTGCCTATAGAGGTATTACAAAATTTAACAATATAAATTTTCTGTCTACGGCATATACACTTAGACTTTATATATATGTTCTAAAATAGCAACAAAACATATACTCAGGTTTAAGAACGTAAATTTAAATAATCCTTGAGTATATAAAAAATTATAAATGAAAGACTAAATTTATTCATAAGATTCTAACCTCGAATTATGGCTAGTTAGAAGCTTGAAATAGCTTCAAAACAGGTTCCTTGACTAGATATGGCCGAAATTCTTGCTCAAATGGAGGTAATGGTGGCTGATATTTATGGCTGCCTTGAAGAAGTTCTCTAAGTGTTTTGCTTCAACAAAGAAATGAGAAGAAGAGTGTGGGAACCGTGGAAGAAAAAGGAAGAAAAGATGAAGTCTTTGAAGAAAAGTGATAGAAGCAATTATGGAGGAGACATATTGGAGTATGTCACGAAGGAAATAAAGAAAATGAGGGTCAAGAGTAGTTGGGAAAAATATTCTCATATCTCCTCTGGAGACTTTAGCGCACATAATGCCAAAATGATATTTTTGAAATTTATTAGAAGTTCTAAGGCTTTTCAGTAAACATACTAAATAAGTATAGGAGAATTTAGAAAATTTAAAAATAGATAGAAATAAATATTGTGAAATGAATTTTAAATGAAACAAATTTTTGATTGGCACACTAAAAATTAATTTAATTACCTTAATACTCGTTAGGAGAATAAAAGGTGTCACAGCTCTACCCTCCTTAAAGAAATTTCGTCCTCGAAATTTCAAATCTAACAATACTAGTAAAAATCTCAATTCCATTATGATTCCAATTCCGAGTCTAAACCGTCAATGTTGTTTGTTCTCCAAATTTAAGTTATCGTATCTCCACTTATTCACTTGCATTATAAATTTCACTCTAAATTCTAAATCCCTCAATGAGAGTATTTCTAACAGATTCCAACTTATAACACTGTATAATGGTCTAGGAATCTAATCAGACATACATATTGACCATACCATGATTCCAGTCCTTCATTGTCCATGGACTATGATTTACAATTACATTTATGGAGATTGCCAGAGAAATTTTGTATACTTCATCTTTAGGTTCCTTTTTCTTTCTAAGTAAGGAAAAGTCAAAGATAGTTGATTTCATATTTCAACTAATAAACTAAAACATAGTCATGAAGCATATATCACAAACACTTCTATTCAAAACCATACATTAAACTTATTCATAGAGATATTAGACGGAATCTCAGAGTTGCAAACAAACCCGACATATTTTTCATTAAACAGCTATCCTTATGACACAAACATTTAACCTAAATAATATACTCATATTTCCTATGGAATATCCCCATAACTGACTTTGGTACTTCCACATAATATTAACAAAATATTGCACATTACAAACATGATACGGATACGTTTCGAGAGTACAAGGCACTCCGTATACCAGCTATCCATATCATGCATGCTTAGAGAATACAAAAACATCGATAAACAAAAGATCAGACCTTAAGTAGGATGCGTTTCAAGAGCATCAAGTACTCCGTATCTAGCCATCCCGGCATTAGGTTCAATGAATCTAAAAGATTGAACAATTGAACAACGGCATACCACAAGAAATACAAAATGCAAGATAAACGGTTATTCGTGACACACAAAATACGGACACACATGCCTACATACACATGCCTACATGCCATAAATAAAACCAAAAGATTACAAATGGAGATTCAAATCAATTGGTTGCTCCCGGCTTTCCCTTTCCCATTCAAGCTTGAATGCTGCAGTGTTGGATTTTGGATGTATGATTTGCATCTTATCTATCAATTCCTCAGCTGTTGAAGCAGTAACAAAGATTTGTCTCTTTGATTCTGCAATGATGTTTTCTTCCACAGCGTAATCTAGAAATTTCAAAAGACCATCATAAAAACCATTTACATTCAGTAGTCCTAAGGGTTTAGAATGAAAGCCCAATAATTGCTCACAAGCAACTACGAATATTTCCTCAAGAGTACCTAGACCACTAAGTAATGCTATAAAAGCATCAGAATTATTGATTATGGCTTTAAAATTTCTAGAGATGCTCCTGACTCCTTTTCCCTTACCTATGGTTTCCTTATAAAGGTTTCCTTCAGCTAGAATATGAGGCCAAATTCCTACAACTATAGCGTCACTAGACCTAGCTGCTAGTATCATATTTTCCATCATTTTTATACTACCACCCCCATAGATTATGTTAATCTTTCTGCATGCTAGGACTTGTCCTAAGTGTTTTGCAGCTTCTATATAGGCTTGATCTTTTCCAAAGCTAGAACCACAAAAGACACAGACATTTTTTATTTTCTTGGTGGACTGGAAGGTAGATATATTTGGTTTATATAAGTGATTTCTTTATGTCTGCTCCACTTAGACTCCGGGTTCTACATGAGATTTTAAGGATGAAGAATACGCGAAAAGAACTAAAGAGACAGACGAATAGGTAATGAAAAGGTAATCCAAAAATTTAAACAAAATCTTGTGCGGATAAGAAAGTAAGATAAGGTGATTGATAGTTTACAGAAAATATGATCCACTTTCTGAAAAAGATTAGACTCTAATTGTATAACTTTTGACAATTGAGAACAGTTTGATAGAAGACCCTCTTGACACAACTGCAGACCTTTTGACAAATATACATCGAGTCTAGAAATTCAATATAAACGACAAATACTGTAGAACTTTTGAAATTTGAGACACAAATCTTGAAATATCTGAATAAGTTTTCAAAATTCAAACATGTTACTGTATCGTATGTGACGTGTCTGATAAGATAATATATTTTATTATATATATATATTTAAGAAAACCATAAATTAAATAAAATACTAACACTTACTGTATCAATCTAATAATCATAATTATTTCGAACACAAAGGCAAATATTCTGAGTAAAAGAAAAACACAAACTGTTGAACATCAGCTGAAACTGTTTCAAATAAGCAAAGACTAAACAACCTTTATAGAGTGATGACTTATTCTCCATCCAGTTTTCTTATGGCTTGGCAAACAGGATCTAGAAATACCATATTCCTGAGGCGTTGTCTTTCTGCATAAAATTTAGGCCAGAGTTTAAAAATAGCTCCTTGAACATATCCACTAGGGTGACCATGAAGAGAAGGATGGATGCTATCGAAGTTCTCTTTTGAAAGTCCATCCCTGCAAAACCTTATTTTATCCTCTCTATTCGTAGACATATAACCAGGTGAAGTACATTTACCGTTACAATTTTGTCTTCCACATTTGTTACAAGTGACCGCGATGGCACGAGCTTTTCTTTTCATTGCACTACGACTGGTACCCGTTCCTGGCAAACCAACATCTTGACTGAAATCACTCGGACGAATCTTTCCCTCTATCAACATTCTCACATTACAAGGGATACCAAAACGCATAAGAATCCACAACCGAGTGATTCTAGCCTTGTATTTCTTTCTGAGAATCTTTTGGGAGAATGATGGGAAATACTTTCTCAGGTGTTGATACTTTGGGTTCATGATGAGATGAAAGAAGAGTAAATAGAAAGAAAAAATTGAGATAGTAAGTTACAGAATCCTAGAATTCCTTCTTCTTTTAGAGAAAAGAAGAATTTCTAGTAAAAAAGAAGAGGATTTGCGATTTAGAGAGAAAATAACATATTAAGGGAGAGAAAATGAGCTCGGAGAAATAAGCTCCTATGCACAATAAACGTATATGTAAACAATAATTAAACCACTATATATGACACGTATAGGGACCACGTGGGAGAGACAGTGTGAATCAAACTGATTTAGGATTTGGACTAGGCCCAAATGTTCTAAGTTGAAATCGGTCAGGTTGTTTCAGGCCTTAACACATTTAGAACGAGTTAAATAACAAACATAAAATTGAAAACCAATTTATACAGATCTTAAGCCCAATTCAAAGCCTACTAAAGATAAAATTAACTATGAACAAGAAGTCTAATTAACAATAATCAGGGATCTTTCTGAATGGTATTTAAAATCATTTCATAACAACATAATTTTCTAGCAACTCAAATAATTTGTTTTAATCAAAACCTTATTGAACAATGTATACACCCATATGTTATTCCTAATACTCAACATCTATCAATGGATTCATCATCACTACTACCAAGGATTTAGAATGCGACTAACCTTGAAATCAATACAATTTACGTCTTCCAATATAGACCATATCAATGAACAAATACATTTGATGTTACTACTTAGGAACATCTACAATCCCCACAATTTCACTTATACAATATTTAATTTCCTCATATAATAAAACCTTAGGTAACCAAATGATTCACATCTAAACATCTAGAACTTAAACCTTTTATTGTAATTATTCAAAATTATTATAAGTGCCTTAAGTATTATGATTTACTTAAGGAAACTCCTATTAGTCATTTTATATTGCATCTATTCATAAAGATTCACTGATACGCTTAAATACAATGTACGTAACAAAATATTTCAACCTTGAGATTCATGCATTCTTGCCTTTACACAGTCTCAACAGACCAAAAGTTTAACATTTTTCTCACTCAAGATTCAATACCATGGATTCCTAACTTATCTCATATTTCTCAAGTAAATAGAACTTTCAAGAAAAGTTATTGACACTTATGTGCTCCACCGAATTCACACATAATCATTACTTAGGTTTGAACCAATTACGAAGAATTTGGCACATCTATGCCAAACTTTGAAATCAATAAATCAAGCTTTATATTTCTTATTGTTTTTTACGAGATAAAAGGCTCTTAAATCCTCGTTTCTACACGAATTTCTCATCATTCTATACGAATTAGATATGCTTATAGATCCTAATATTATACGAATCTCTCATAAGCATTCTACTCATAAACCCATTCCATATAATTATTATTCCCTCATAACTATTAATACTTTCCTTCTATATAATTATCGTACTCATATAACCGTTAGTATTTTCATCCGAGGGCCTTTCCATGTTACATTCTTCTAGACTGTATAAATCAATGTGAAGGTTCATTTTGATGATGACAATGAAAATTCGGCTTCAAAACCATCTCAAAAATAATTTTTTTTTAAGTGGTGCTACACTCCCTAGGTTAACCAAACCTAGGCTCTGATACCAAAAATTTTGTAACGCCCCTATATGGGGGTTAACAGTTTTTAATGAATTAAAATAAAAATAAAAAATAAAAGTAAAACCTTAAAAATAAAGTTGCCGGGCCTTAAATGAAACTCTCAAATCAAAAATAAAAATATCAATACCAATTAAACCACAGTTTAATGTAGCACCTTAAATTTAATAATATAAACTGTCGTCATCATCATTTTAACCCTCAACGTATTTTAATACAGTCACAAAAAGTAATAATTGATGCTTACATTATCATGAAGAACATTCTTAGTAATTGAAGCAGTCCCAACGTAATATAGTTACATCTCTTCCTCAACTATTTTTCTTGTAACCACCTCACACTTAATGAGTCCTGAAAAGATAAAAATATAAGGGAATGAGCAACAATATGCTCAGTAGAGAAAACCATTACTCACCTTTAGGTTTTTATCATTACCGCATTAAAACCTGCATGGTTAGTTAATACTCATCATTATCCAGATTATGAGATTTATTATAATCATATTCCGTGGATACCATAGCTAATCATTACCGAGTTTCATACATATACATATATATAAATATTATAGTTCATCATTATTCTTAGGTACCCACGTTCAATAGAGTATCACTCAACTCATCGAAACCCAAATGGGCGCGCTTGATCACCCTCTAAACATTCTAAGGGTGTTCCGGTGAGGGAACATCAAGCCCCGAGTCCTCACCAAGTCGATTCCTATACAGTGTGTTCTGGGACTTTCAACCCAAGGAAGCGTCATCACCTTCCCTCTATTTTACCTTTTAGGGTATTCATGCCCAAGGACGTAACCGCCGCCCTCTTCATGTCTCACCATTTCTCTTATTCGATCATTATTAATAGAGTCAGTTTTCCTAACCATGCTTCTCAATTTATAATATGTGTCAATTCATTATGTTCCTCGCCGTACAATACAAGACGAGTCCATGTCATAGTTTCATATGTGATACTCATATAATAGTAGTTCAACATAGATATATATATATATATCTTGCGGTAAAGCAATCAATTTTAATTCCATAAAAACCTCACAAAAGATGAGTAATAGAATCCTTACCTTTCAAGCTTATCACCAATCTTTTAATCCCGAAATCAATTAACGTTAGCTCCACACTCCCTTGATCCTAACGCGTGCATAAGGACAATTTAAAACTAACGCACAACATACAACCACATTCATAAATAAATCATGTGTAAATCCATCTTACTAGTGTGCCATTAAAGCTTTTATGCAAATCTCTTTTGAATACCACAGTAAACAATCTTTGTCTTAACATGATATAAAATATATACAAGTAATCTATATGTTTTCGTCCCTAATAAGATTCTTCAATCACTTAGGATAATATTGAAAAGATTGCAAGACATTAAGGAATTAGGTGGTGAGCAAAGATGGGTTCTTGGTTCAAGTTAGCAGCTGGTATACCATGGCAAACTGGCAATATACTTTTGCAAAAAGGATATGTTTACTATCTACAATCATCACACGGGTTAACAGGTGGTTTACTTAACATAAACAGGCGGTATATTGTCACTGGCAGGTTTACTTGTTTCCAATCCGAAAATTAAAAAATTCATAGAAAATAAATACAACTCCGATTTAGGCTTATGATAGCTCGTTAGAAATCTTAAGATGTCTACTTTTTAAATATTCAAACCAATTTATAAAATTCATTTTTATTTAATCCTTAAATTTCAAGAAAGAGCCACTGCCTATAGAGGTATTACAAAATTTAATAATATAATTTTTTTGTCTACGGTATATACACTTAGACTTTATACATATGTTCTAAAATAGCAACAAAACATATACTTAGGTTTAAGAATGTAAATTTGAATAATCCTTGAGTAAAAAAAAAATTTATAAATGAAAGACTAAATTTATTCATAAGATTCTAACCTCGGATTATGGCTAGTTAGAAGCTTGAAATAGCTTCAAAACATGTTCCTTGACTTCGGTATAGCTGAAATTCTTGCTCAAATGGAGGTAATGGTGGCTGATTTTTATGGCTGCCTTGAAGAAGTTCTCTAAGTGTTTTGCTTCAGCAAAGAAATGAGAAGAAGAGTGTGGGAACCGTGGAAGAAAAAGAAAGAAAAGATGAAGTCTTTGAAGAAAAGTGATAGAAGCAATTATGGAGGAGACATGTTGGAGCATGTCACGAAGGAAATAAAGAAAATGAGGGTCAAGAGTAGTTAGGAAAAATATCCTCATATCTCCTCTAGAGACTTTAGCGCACATAATGCCAAAATGATATTTTTGAAATTTATTAGAAGTTCTAAGGCTTTTCAGTAAACATACTAAATAAGTATAGGAGAATTTTAGAAAATTTAAAAATAGATAGAAATAAATATTGTGTAATGAATTTTAAATGAAACAAATTTTTGATTGGCACACTAAAAATTAATTTAATTACCTTAATACCCGTTAAGAGAATAACAGGTGTCACAGATTAAAAAAAAAAGAACTTGTTATGTTGGTAGATAGAATGTTTATTGTGAAAATGTGATATTTACCAAAGCCAGGCAAAGAACAAGTTGTGCTTGTCTTCGCCGAGTCATGTGAGGAGCAGGTTGCCACCAATGAGCCATATTCACACAGAGGAGAAGGTGAGAGAGAGACATTGAGGGACGGAGGGAGAGATATAGATGGTTGAGAGAGAATATGAGGTTATTTTTAGTATTTTTTGTATGATAAATTCCTTCTTTCCCTTTTTTTTTTTTTGGTTCTGACAATGGGTGGTAACAAAAAATACACAATGACAAAGTAATAAGTTTTTTTCAGTGAGAACACTTTTTTAAAAAAACTGGAGATAATTTTTTGCTAAATAATAAATATGATTAAAGTTTTTTTTTTTGGAATTAGTGGGAACATAATTATAATTTCTTATGCATTGTGAACAAATATTGATGTTTTATAAGAATTTTCTTGCTAAAACTCAATTTTTAAAATTTCAAGTGGGCGCTAAAGTTTATTTTTCTAAAAAAAATGAATTGGGATACAGTTGATATTTTATAAGAATTATAAGGCTGAAACTTAATTTTAAAAAATTTGAACACAGATACATACTCCACTCAAGTGGATGTGACTCTTCCACATGAATAGGTATAAAAATATTTCTAGTAACTCATGTCAGAAAATAAAAATTAATATTGATTCACTCTCAATGCTTAATTTTTGGAAGAATTGATAAATTGATATTAGGTATCGAAGCAAAATTTCATGCATCAAAGTAGGAGTTTTTAAGTTCAAACTTATATGTAATTTCTTTAAAATATTTGTCGGAACAACTTATTCCATTCTAATCATATACATGCAATGCATGACAAAGAAAGCGATATATGATAGCAAGCGCACACACACACACACACACACATATATACACGACTGGCTGCATCGATCCATGGAACCCTAACCAGTCACCCGGTGGGGTACTGTTGTTACTGATTTTTTCATGTAGCAGTTCGACGTCCTAATACAGGAATTAAATGTTTCTTGGTGTATTGTGGTGTGTGAATGAATGTCAGGGCCTTCTGATAATTAGTTTTTGCGTTTTTATTATCTTCCAAAGGGTTTCCAACTATACCGACAATTTTTGTCTGGATATTAATGTTCCAAGGCAATTATAAGTGAGACATAGGTCCCTACTTCACCTTGCAACGATTAGGAAACTATCACTAACATAGAGGAATTGCTGGGGAAGCATCCAAGTTCCAACAGCAAATGGGCAAAAACATTAACAATCCATCTCCTAGCATTGTATTTGGCTTGTGGATCATAATTTATTCGCTTAATCAGCCGCTCAATTTGTCTTCACTTATATGCTGTTTTCTACTTTTTTCAGAGCCTAAATATATATAGCTATTGAATTTACAACAATTAAAGTTTATTAATAAGATTAAAATGATAACAAACAACCACATGAATTTGTCCAAAATTGCAGCATGCAAAAATTGTGCTGATCCTATTTCGTTCACCCAAAGGGAAGAAAAAAAGAACGTGATCAGTTATCATTCTATAGATAGTTTTCCGACTTCTTTTGAACCAAATAGTAATTATTGACTTCATGTATAATTTAATAGTAAATCCATACCTAAATCCATCTTTAAATGTAGAACTCAAATCTCATCACCTCAATTTTTTTAATGGTGATTATAGTTCTACAAATAGTTTGCCAACCTTATTCTAGATAGATATCGTCATTTAATGTTATCTTTATGTAATAAAAACTAAGTTCTCTCAATTTTTCTTCCAACAAAATAGAAAAAAGAAATGAAAATTTATGTGACCCGGGATAGAGATTAAATTATTTTAACATTTCAATTCAAATTATAATTTTTTTTAAGATTTATTTAGATTCATATTTTATCTCCTACGAATATCTAAAATTAGATAAGCTTATCTTGTTGTTAGTTTAGATCCTTATAAGTACATTTCAAATTCAAATTATAATTGTTCTTGTAATTCATCGATCAACTCCTCTCTTGGTTCTCTCGTCTTCAATACAGATTCTATCTCTCTAGGTTTTATTTCTCTTCCGCAGCTGTTCCCACAAATATGCCGCCTTCTGTTGCCACTTATTGTGGTGGCTGCTATTACAATAAACTCAACTTTTAATAAAACATTTAGTTACAAGTTGTGACTAATATTTAATCATAATTTTTAGTTCATTTTTATTGTGACTAAAACTTTTAGCTACAAGATTTTTAGTCACAGATGTTTTTATGACTAAAAACCCAGTAGCTAAAAGTTTTAGTTATAACAAAAAATCAATTAAAAACTATGACTAAATGCACATTCGTCAAAATCAAATATTATCATTAAAAGTTTTGCTAAAAGCTATTATGACTAAGTGTTTAGCTCTTTGTACAGTGCCCTGCAAATTGACTCACCATCCCTTGATCTACGAAACACCTCCATCATTGATACTATAAGATATATATGCTAACAAGTCCGTGCTAAGTGCAAAGCACTAAGTTTACTTGGTTGGGTATTTATTCCACTACTTTTATTTTTCTGTTCCTTAATTTTATTTGTTGGTAATTTAGTAATGTGTGTTTGATCCATTTAAAAAAAAAATCATGAATTTTTAGTAATATAGTCGGTGCTCTTATCACTATAATGACTCTTATTATGATAGGCAATATGCTTATACTTTTAGGCTCTAATAGTATGAGGAATCGAAGAATCATGTGGGAGTTATACACTTTTGTCCCATTCAGCGATAACTTTTGCAAGCTTTTTATTGAAATTAATATGGTGTCAACCCAATTTGATTAAATAAATCGTCAAACTGAGTTACATCTTACATCTTTTTGTTAGTGATGTACCTTAGGCCAATTATGTAATGACCACATTTTGACTTCGTTATATTTGCATTTTATTAATAAAGAGGCATTTTTATTATTGTTTTTTATTATAATTCTATGAATAGTTAATTATGTCTAAGGTTATCAAGTACTGTAACTTGATAGTAAAACTCATAGGTGAAAATTGAATTTTATTATAAATTATCCCTAGTCGGTCATTATTATTAGAATAATAATGAATGAAGACTAGTATAAAGTTTGACTAATGATTATGTTTTACTAATCATGTGTATGAGATACTAAGTCAACTCATAGAGACATACTTGAGAAATGATGTATTGGATCGACCCGCTTTGAGAATACTGCATGGATAATTGTCATAAGTGATTCTCATCACAATAGTATTATCCTAGTCCTCTGACCTGAAATCACCATTGTTTCCTACATGATAAGTTCTATATTTTGACACATTCTAATATTATCTTTAATAGGATCATAGAATGGATTGTTGTTGGATATAGAGTGAATCATGTGAGGAATGTGAGTGATTAAGAAGGAATTTGTCCCTCATTTATTATGAGAAAGATATTTTTGGGCCCCTCGATAAGTTAGACTGAAGAAAAATTATGACCATGCTAGAATGAATTGATAAGGTTATCAATATCAGTCTACTTAAAATCAAGAAATAATATGATTGAATAGTGTAAGGATGACATAAACCATGCCTTATGTTCAATCAAGGCAAAAGGACTTTAATACTTGTTGTGGATTAGGTTATGTTGGATTATTGACATTTGCATAACTTGGGTAATCATAATGTCTTGCTAGAGGCCGCTTATGATTTGTGGGCCAGAAAGAAAATTTCAAGCCCACTACCAACGTTATGTGAACCTACAGGATCGCATACTTAGAACAGACTAAAAATGAATTTTTGGTTTACTATGTCTAGGTTCAATGAACCTGATAATGTCCAGATTTGATGTACTAGATATGTCTAGGTTCATTGAATCTGGCATTATCTAGATTCTCTGAATCATATTCGAATTACAGATATTATCTAGATTCTCTGAATCATATTCGAATTACAAACATTGTCTAGATTCTCTGAATCATATTCGAATTATAGTTTACCCTAGTTAAAATTTGACTCTATCTCGAAGTCAATATATATATATATATATGTTTTAGGGTTTCTGGCCAGATAAGATGAGAAAAGCGTTCTCTTATTCTAAAAGGCAGAAAACATTAAAACCCTAAAAATTAGGGAGAGTCATTTAACGCAAGGAGAGGGTGCTAGCGCACCAATTCGATTTTTGATAGAGTCTGTTCGTGTGGATACCTGCAGAGGGCATTGCTCTAAGTAACAACGTTTGAATCCGATCTCGAATATGAAAAGCTCGAGTTAGGGTGTCACCAGAGTGAACCCGCTCTCTTCCTTCCATAAATCTTGCCCCTTTTTGTCATCCTAGTAAGATTCTATGACTTTCCTATCAATCTAATCGAATTGCGTGGATCCTGTGAGAGTTTTGTGGGAATTAATTTTGATTTTCTGCTGCTTATTTGAATCACAAAATCAAACAAAACCCAACACTTTTTAGGAATTATATAGGAAAAAGCTTCTTCTTTTTTTTTTTTATGTGTCATAGGACATTCCTTGCCTCTTAAATTTGGTCTTGATGAGCTATATGTTTATCATGATGCCCTTTTCATGGATGTTACTCATAGACTTCCTTGGGTTGACGATAATATTATAACATATATATGCTGAAGGAAATATGTTTTGGACTTTGCGGAAAAAAGTTAATCTTGAAACTTGTTAAACCTAAAAAAAAACCATGTGTCTAAGCTTGGTATCCTTTTGCAAATTCCTAGTGAGCCAAGCCTACCTCTTGAAAAGGATGAAAGTAAGACCGAAGTTATATCCGGTGATAAGATTGTTCAAACCTCTTCTTGTCCCGAGTTTGTTATAAGGCATCCTTTCCTTAATAAATATTTATTCCAATTCCTTCAAATTTTTTGTTGAAAATGAATCTAATATATGTTTACTTGAATTTCCATGTAACTTGATTATGTAATTGATTTTCATTGTTTCCTAAAGGAGATAATAAGGCTAGAGTTTTTTCATGTTTTCTCTGCTGCAAATATGCTCTAGAAGTTTATATCAAGTTCTTGTGGCTACTTTCAGAATCAAGTATTTAGGTAGATAAGTTTCTTGCTCTTCATATAATTGATAAATGGAGTTTAAACTCATTGGAGTCGAGTTTGTTCAACCCGGAGGAAATAATATAAAATAGAGATTAATTTTTTTTAAAAAAAATTACATTTATCGTTTAGTAATTATTTGGATTCATATTTCTCTCTTAGGAATTTTTTAAAATTACTTGAGCTTATATTTTCGTTAGCTTAGATCTCTACAAATACATTAGTAATTTTAATATTAATTCAGAGTTTGATGATTAATGAATATCAAAATTACTCATATCCTCCCAGTTCTTATTCTTCTTATATTAATCCCTCTCAAGATTGATTCTTTCTTTTTCTATCTAGATTCAATCTCTCGAGATTTTATCTCACCTCCAGTTTTATTATTCATTAAATTCTCTCTATTCTCTCTTCTCTTCTCTTCTCTCAAAAGTAGATGCTTTAAATTGTCAAATTTTCATAGATTTTGTTAAATTTGGGTACTCTAAAGTTTAATATGATTTAAAAATATGCAAAATGATAGGGACATCCTACCATATAATTAGTAGCCTAAGAAGACAAGATTCTTTTTGATCCACGGTAATTCTTAACACACAAATCAACGTCAAGTGAGTTGATTAGTTACCAATCATTTTTTTTTTACTGAATTTCATTCATCAAATGATGTCTTATTTTCGTTAGTCAACTTTATGTTGCATTGAGTTGAGACTCTAACACTACCCATCACATGAAGATAAATATATATAACATTTTATATTTGTGATATCTACGTATGTACCATAAAAGCTTAGAAATTTTTAATGGAATAAATAGAAAAAGAGAAAGATAATGATTAATTTTCTTATATTGAACTCACATGTCATATGTGTACAGAAGCATACGACGAGACGAGTGGTTTTTCAAGCAGTGTCTCGTGGCTGAGAGGTATCGACCAATGGTAATGGGTATAAAGGCAGGTCCCGTAATTCTAGCATGCGGTTGAATTTTCAGCTGGCCAGATATGGAGACCTCCCACACGGTCCCATAAGACAAACAATATTGTATGCATTACTTTGGAATCTATCACTATTTATATATATATATATATGTGTATATATATATATCTGCAAAATTTTAATATGTCATATATCATTTATAATGAATTTTGTAGCATCTTGTGAGATAATATCAAATCACTTCAGAAAGAATGTTGAAAAAAAAAACTTAAAAATTCAAACTTGAACAAAAATTGCCGATTCTGTGTGTGAATTTAAGGGATTCTGTCTTTTTTTATTTATCTCATTGCAAAGAGGTGCCAAAATTTGTGGGCTCAAAGTTGAGCTTACCAGAAGAGGCAGCTGGAAGAAAACAGGCCAATAGTTGAAACACTTTCACATGCAAAAAAGTGTTTAAAAATTTTCGGCACCATCAATATGATGGGTATGGAGAGTTGGGACCCATGCCCCAATAAATCATGTTAATTTGTAACAAAATTCCACAATCAGACGGCCTAAAATCAATCTAAGATGTGTATATGTCATAATTAAATGTCATAAAGATGCATATGCAATGTTAAAACCCCCTCCTAATGGACCCGCCCCACCCCATACCTCACATGTTGCCCACTAAAGCTCACATCTCAACCTCTATTTATTGGGAGGGGACACATTTTGGATGGGACATTTATCAAATTTTAACGAGGAGCAACAAAGTTCGTTAAACAGCTCTCTTTATCTTATTTACTTGTATCAGCACTTTGGTAGGGTTCACTATATGGTCCAAGGTCAAGATGATATTATGAACATCAAATCAATCATTTATAGATAATTGAATCCGTATTTTTGAAGAGATAGGCATCAAGCAAATTTCTTGGTGTCATGATATTAATTTGGAATCTTACCATTTACTTTCAAGTGAATCCCCTCTACAAGTACCACTGCAAGTGAAAAGGAACATGGCAAATAACTTCATACTCATCATTTAACCTCGGAAGCATTTATGGGAAAAAGAAGAATGCTATTGTTCCTGCTCTACTGCCAATATTATTTATTATTTATTTATTTTATATTTTTGTAAAAGCTAAACTGAAATATGTCTTGGAAACTAGCTATAGGCTTATATAAAAATGATCATATATAGAGTCACGAGGGTCAGTATTTTATTTTATTTTATTTTTTTGAATAAGAAAAGATGGTAGAGAAGGAGCTTCACCTTCCTCAAAGCTATTTCAGAAAACCTAAACCAACAAACGATAAAGTAAAAAAGAAGACTATAAGTCTCACTTTCCAATGAAAGCCCCAACCCACATGATCTTGCTTGGGATATTGAAAGATCACAACCCTCTCTCAAAAGAAGATTTTGCTATGCCCCATTTCCCACCTTCTCCCAATTCACTCCAATTTTTACACAGTCATTTCTCTCTCACACTAACACACCAAAAGAAAGGACCAATTTTAGTAGCCTTCGTCACCTACACATTAGTGATCAGGGCATATTCAGTCTCAAACAGACACGTGTTCTGCTCTTGTAGAACCACGTGTGCCATGTCATCCCCTTGCAAAAGGGGATTTTTTTTTTTTTTTTTGCTTATTTGGGATTTTTAATCTTGCACTAACATGCGTGTGTCATCTACAAGCTCCCTCAGGCCAACTAATTTCAAAACCAACCCCAGAAATTATTGAATTTGGCGAGTTGGGAAGCCAAAGGAGGATGGGGGTCCCTAAATGATGGATCCCAAAAGGCAAAGTACAGATAGAGGTGCAATTATTCATGCCTGGATTTCATTTTAAACTAGTCAGAAAAAAATTGCCCCAATCTCTAGTCTCTCTCCCTATCAAAACCAACCAATTCCGATATATATTAACCCAACAAAAAAAAAATCCATTTATGTCCTAACCATCAATGAACATTATTAATTTGTTATTATTAACAATTAGGTACTCATTAAATTTCATCAGATTTTTATACTATTCACATGATATGACCCTAAAAAATTGTACTCTTAGTAGGTGTTGCCAACCACACAAATATTTGAAAAAAAAACGACTTTATTTTTATTTATCTATTTATTTATTTTTATAAAAAGAACCCAATACAATAAAAGCGCCGTAGGGTACAAAAAATTTAAGCTCACTGATTCCCACTCATATAAAGGGCGAATTGACGAAAAATAGATGGAAAGAAAGATAAAAGAAATAAGAAAAGAAACTTCTCTTTCTCACTCACTCACCCTCTCTCTCTACCCCTCTCTCACTCTCCTTATTTTTTCTCCTTTTCATCCTCTCTTTTCTTCCCCTCTTTCTCTCTCTCCAATGAGAGAGATCATCACTCCTCAGAATAGCACGATCATCAGAAAGCTGCAACAAGAGATCAAAAAAAGCTAGAAGAAAACAACAACAAATATAACTAGCAGCTACATATATACATATATATATATCTATATATATATATAGATATAACCATGAAAAACACCATAAGATGTTGCATCTCTTGCATTCTCCCCTGCGGAGCCCTTGACGTGGTCCGCATAGTCCACTCCAATGGCCGCGTGGAGGAGATCAGCGGCACCATCCGCGCAAGCGAGGTCATGAAGGCCCACCCCAAACATGTCCTCAAGAAACCCTCCTCTTCGCCCTCCGAAGACGGCGTCGTCCCCAAGATCGTCATCGTCCCCCCCGACGCCGAGCTCCAGCGCGGCAAGATTTACTTCCTCATGCCCCTCCCCCCTTCCTCATCGGCGTCGGAGAAGAAGACACGTCAAAAAACCTCCTCCTCCTCCAAGAAGAGAACAAGAGAGAGCGGCAATAATAACGGTATAATTAATACTAGTTCTGATCATCATCATCGCCGTCGTAATCATCATCAAAGCAACAACACTTCTGCTTCTGCTGCTGCTGCTACTGCTTCAATCGCCATGGCGAACGTTAATCTACTTATTTCGGACCACTACTTGAGCGAAATTCTCTCCGAGAAGCTCTCAACGCAGAGGGATCGCCGGCGAGGGCGCGCCGGGGTTTGGCGGCCCCACTTAGAGAGCATTTCTGAGTCGCCGACCGATAATGGTACTTGAACTTGATGAATATATGGCCGTAGATCAGAGGCAGTTTTTCATCTCTTTTTCATTCTTGTTATATTTATTCATTTTCCGCTCGGAGTTTCATGATCAAAAAAATTATTCAGTGGGCTCCCAAAAACTACTTTTTTTTCTTTTTTCTCTTCTTTGTATATATACTAATAGGGAAAATAGTAACTACGCGAAAAAAAAAAAGGGGTTCATCACGATCTGATCAAGTTCTCAAATCCGCGTTTCGATGAATCTTGCGGGAAATGATCGGAATTTATGAAGGAGCATAAGTGATACATTAGTCTTTGCTTCGTCAATTGAAGTGTACTCATGTGTTTCTTATTGCATAAGTTCTCAAGAGAGAGAGAGTTAATAGTCTGTAATTTTGGAGAGGGAAGAGATCCGCAGGAAATTAATTTACTTTATAATTAATCTCGGTTTTGCAGCTTTTTTTTAATTAATTTGCTTGGTTTTTGTAGATGAATAATGGTCTAATTATGATGTGAGGGATATATAATAACGAGTCCTGTTAATAGACGTCGTTTCGAGGGATCCAAGCTACAATCTGTTTCGGTACCTTTGGCATGATCTCATAATCTGGAATTGAAAAAAGTTGAAGGTGATTTTTGATGTGATCGTTACAAAACCATTGAAATAATAGTAAAAATAGTCTTGTTAACTTTATGCTTATGACTCTACTTCGTTGAGGAAATTATTCAATAGTTCGCGGGTGTCGGTTGTTCTATACATTGTAATGATGTAATCATTACATCATAGCCAAGATGGACGGGAGAATTGTGAATTTAGTTATCCAAAAATCTTTACTCCGATGTAAAATTTATGCTAGGACATGTATTTTAATTTTAATTCTATTGAGCTTCTGTTATTTTAATTTTGGATTAATTTTCTAACATTTGATATACAACTAAAAAAAATATTACGTTATACGTTATAAATTTAATGTGAATAGTGATTTTAACAATTAAAATAATAAAATTTACCGATAAGGCAAAAAAAAAACGTGTTTTACCGTGAAAGCTCCTCTTAATTATACATAGATACACACACGAATTTTGAAAAAGAATAATAATAATAATAATAATAATAATTGTGGCATAAAAGATTTTCAATGAACATGTTGTGCACATGTCCCTTATAGAACCAATATTTCATTGATGATAAAGAAACAAGCATTTTAAAAGTATTATAACTTGCCGATAATTAGTTATATAGAATGAATAACTAATTTTGTACTTTTAAAACAATTGGTCATGATGTTTGCATATAATAATGCAATATAATCACGTGGCGATGCAACATTTGTTGAAGGAATAGTATATATGAAGCATGATGTCGTTGTAGATTTTTTTTGTTTGGGGGGAGGGGAATTTGGACTAAAAATAATAGTTTTTTTTTCCCTTTCTTATTAAAAAAAAAAAAAGGATTTCACACCTTGTCATTGCTCTTTCCTTTTCTACTTATACATCGTATGTACGTTGGTGGGTTTGTCCAATTACATATGTATTGAAATAATTGTACGTGCAACGTATCCCTAATTTAAGTAGATGGCGGAAATGCATAAAGTGTGAGTTATTATAATGCCAAACCACTTTTGTATTTTTCACGAAATAAAAAAATTAAAGAAACAAATAAAAAATTAATTTAATTAATCAACGTGATTAATAGTGTCCCTTGAAGTGGACAGAATGATAGTCCCCACATAGCTATATAGCTTTCCACCAAGGGAATAATGCAATTCTATATTGCACAATCAAGCGGGAATACAATGTATATAGTATAGATGCATTTAGGCATTTTTGTTCTCTTAGATTATTAGATATTGTGGAGATGGCATCCTGTAAAGGTAATCACTATATTGTGGTGGCTTTAACCTTTGCATTGGCTGGATATCAGATTGTTTTGAGCCAAGCCAAAATGTTCTGAAATACTATATAGGTAAAATTTCAAATTAGTAACATGTGTTACATCGAAATATGCGTTTAGTATTCTATGTTTTAAAATATTTAATATTAGTACTTAGACTTTTTAGTAATTTTTTTTAGTACAGTGGAGTTTCTTTGGGATACGAAAAGATAAAATTACCTTTATTATAAAATATAAACAGTTAACTAAAAATGTTTAATAAAAAAACCCAAAAACTGAAGGAAAAAAAAAAGCCAACAACAAAAACAAAAACTCAAAAAGGAGTTAGATCTCATCTTCCTCGTCTCCCAAATTAAACGAAAAAAAATAAATCATCTTTTTTCATCTTCCTCTCTCCTTTATCTTCCTCGTCTTCTCTGTCACAACCTGTCTTTTCGGGCTGTGATAAAACTCTTTTTTACTTACTTTAGGGCAAAAACTTAGGAAATTTTTTTTTTCTAAATAAATACTTTACATATACTGGTCTAATAACTTCTAAAATACAAACATATACTTGTATTTACATAATCACTTTTTCTTTGCAATATAGTTTATCAAACATTACTTTCAAAATATCTTAAAACACAAAACAGCGGAAAGCATACTGCGGCAGAATCCATACCCAGTCTGCACACATCATCCGTCGCCAGCTCATCATTACGATTTATTCTAACATTTTCGTCGGAATACCTACAACATGAAAAACCTAATGAGCTAACGCCTAGTAAGTCCCATAAATCCCACATAAACATTCAAATAAATGCATGAATCAATTATGCTTTCTTATAAACTTTCCTTATCTTCATCATTTCTTATCTTTACTAGGGCCCAAGTGTTCGTACCATTGCGCAATTTCATTTAGGTCTACGTAACACCGTGACCATACTATATCCTTTAAACTCCTATTGAGTCAGGAGTCGGTACGATACTTTTCTTAATTTCTGGTGACATATTTACCAGTCTATTTATTATGGTTGACATACCATGTATGATGTGATATTCACATGTTATCCATAACACATAAATTCGCTTGCATGGCATAGTACACACAAGTACTTACTTTATATACACATAGGTATTTATTATTGTGCACACAGGTACATAACATTCAATACACATAGGTATTCATCATTGTGCACACAGGTACGTAATACACTGTATATATCAATACATAACATATTATACACTCAGGTATTTTAATCATATACTCACAGGTATCCATACATGACTATACCCCTAGGTATTCATATCATGGCAAGCATACAAGTTTACACCATAATATACACTCAAGTGTACATATACATACATCCTATACCTATATTTTCATACTGTAGGTGGGAAGGGTACTTACTTGTGCTTGTGTACCAAAAAATCGACTTCGGTCTCCTTTCTCCTAGGCTCCTAGGATCTTGTTGGCCAACTACAAAACTATTAGCCAATTCCACTACGCTTCGTTACAAAACGTTCGTTACTTAACTAGTAGAGTTACATAACCGTATACAACTCTGAAACCACTGGTTTCCTTATTTCTACCTTACACTACCCTATCGTTACTTATGAAGGGCAGATATCTTCCAAATCATCTTTTTATCTCATTGAAAACATTTCTGAGCTGTTCGGGTTATTCGGGCAAAAATGACGATTTTGCCCTCCGTGAACCTACTGACTTACCCGAGCTCAATTTCGTTATTTTAATAAAAATAACCACATATTAACATTAAAGTAATGCTCTAGTTGCTCGTATATCTTTATTTCATACTTATGCCCCCTCTCTATAAAACTTTACATTTTAGCCCTTAAATTGAAAATTTTGATAATTTTGCCCCCCGGGCTAAAATTTTTCTCTTTGCATCAAAATTTCCTATTTTTCTCAAGGATCATTTTTGCTCAAAGTATCATATTCAAAATCTTTTGAGAAATGATGTTTTTGTCCTTTTTACAATTTTTGTAAATTCTTTAAAAAATCAAAATCTCACAAACAATTGAGTTTTTTTTTTACGAATTATTTGCGTTGCCTAACAATTTTATCGTGATCTACAACTTTTGTGTTTTAACTTTTCCCAAAATTTTACTGTATAGGGGTGTTTTTGGCTATTTTTCAAATCTGCTGAGAAAGAACATTTTCTTTCAATTTAGCACTTAGGGTATTTTGGTAAAAATCCATTTCAAAATTGTAAATCTACCCCTGTAGAAACCATTCCATGCCTTATTCAAATCATTCTCATACTCAAACATCATTTTTGCAAATTCTAACATCAAAATTACAAAAATAAAACTTTTTACAAAAATTACCATTTTGCACAATAAATCAAAATTTCACAACTTACACATGCCATACGTCACATATGCATGAAATTTCATCAAGTACATGCTCAAGAACCCTCATGGGTTTAAAAGAATAAAAATCAAAACAAAATCCATAAAATTTCAAAACTTTAAAATCCAAAACTTACCAAAATAACACCCTTTTGGCTTCAAGCCTTCAAAATCCGTTTGAACTCCCTCCTAAGCTTCCTTTTCATGCAAAAATTTCATGGATTAGTCTTTCTCTTCAACCCATGAAAAATCCCTTGAAAACTCATTAAAAAGTTTAGGATTTTACCTTAAAACTTGTGGAAAATCCTTGTACTTGCTTGTAAAACTTGTTTGGGGTTATTTTTGCAAAGTTTGGGGTTGAGAAATTTTTTTGAGAGCTTCCTTCAATGGCTGCCGGAGCTAAGGATGAAGAAAGAAATGATTTTTTTGCTAAAATCACATTAATTTCACACTTATCCAAATGGGTGACTCATGGGGTAATCAAGTGGGTTACCCTAGGTGGCATCATGCTATTGGGGCACCTTGCATGACTTGTTGGCCCAATAAAATTCAAGCAAGTATCCACTTTGTGGAGTTAAAAATTTACACTGTGTAATTTTTCACCACACGGTATTTTTTCTATACTGCTATGGTCAAATCAGTGTACTTTCTATCCTTGGATTGTATAAACATATTTAAATTACTTTTCGTTCACTTTTGGAGGCCAATCATGACATTTTTCGTATCTGCGTTTTCACTTAGCAGTATTCTTATACTGGATCGGCCTCTTTCTTTGGTTTAGGTCTCAGAGGACTCTACATCATATTTGTATTCTTTGTACCCATGTGCTTATATCATAATTTTACAATTAATCGTGATATAAAATTCATTTTATGGATATTATTTACAAATTTTTGAGTAATTAAACCCATAAAATCTGTATTCGGCAATATCCAACATTGCATCACATTTGCCATAAAATTTGTAATCAATGCCGTTTATTTATACTTTATTGTAATTTTTTACAAAAATTATAATTTTTACAAAAATTTACATTTTTAAAAGTAAATTCATTAATTAAACCAAATTAAATATTATGTTTTATTAATGAAATTTATCGGTCATTACATTTTCTCTCCTCTCCACCTCCACCATCGCCTACATCTTCAGATCAGAAAGGTTATGGGTTGCAAAGGAGTAGGGTCAGATCGCGAGATCAGTGTGACCACTGTGGTTGAGATCCTATTGCATTCCATGGCCGCCCTTGCAAATCCATCAATGACATTGAAGAGAATACTTGGGTACAGTTTTTGGGTTGTCGTTTATGAGTTTTTTTTTTTTTTTTAGAGATTTAGAAGTAGGAAATTAAAAGGGAATGGAACAATTATTTTGGGTGTTGTTTTATAGGGCAACGGATGTGGGGTCTGTGCGACAGAGAGGGTGGGATAGTTGGAAAGATATGGTGGGGCAACAAGGTGAGGACTGTGCGACAAATAGGGGCATCAACTTAGCTAATCAGAATTGAGGATAGGGGTTTTATTTTTTTCCAGAGGATTGGGGTTTTTTTCATATTGAAGAAGATAAAGAAGGGGATTGGGTTTTTTTTTTTTTTTTTTTTCAGATGAACAAGATGATTAGGATTGACAAGCTCTAGATTGAGTTGAAAAAGTTGCAAGAGAAGCTCTGGGTTTTTTCATATCAATTCATGCTTGGGTATTTTCAGAAGTACATGCATGAATTTTTTTGTTTTGTTTTGTTTTGTTTTTCAATTTTTGGGCTTTTTTATTAAAAATTTTTAGTTAACTGTTTATATTTTATAATAAAGGTAATTTTATTTTTTTGTGTCCCCAAAAAGGCTCTAATGTACTAAAAAAGGATTATCTAAAAAGTCGATGTACTAATATTAAATATTCTAAAACATAAAGTATCAAGCATATATTTCAATATAACACATAGCACTAATTTAAAATTTTTCCTACTATATATGCCTATCAATTTAATTGACAGCTCCACCATATTTTAGGGCCAACAAGAAGAGGAAAGGTGACAGAGTGATCCATTATGGTGGAAAAATAAATAAATCTATCAAAATTGATCAATGCCATGTCAAAGTACGAAAGTCAGCGATCATGCGTTAAAGTGTCAGACAAGTTTTCTTGTAATTTTACTTTATCCTTTTTTTAAGAGAAAAATTAGGATCTGCTTCATAGTGTTGCACTTAAAGTTGCACTCCGTTTTCTCTGTGATGAGCTATGAGGAACCAGATTATACTTGCAGACCGTAGCTTCACCTTTTCTTTTTTTTTAAAGTTTTTTACTTCTTGAAGTTAAATATTCCTATAAATTATAAAACACAAAGTAATAATCAAGTTGCTTCTATGCCCACAGATTATTAACATTAATCTCACGTGCAATTTTTGGTTCCTAAAGGAGATTTTACAAGTTTGACATTTAACCATGCTAGCCATAAGCAGTGCTAATTGGTAAGTTTTTACACTCGACATCTATTCATGCATGTTAGCGGCAAGCTATTAACTTTTACATGATAATTAGTATATACGCACTTATATATATATATATACACGTGTGTGTGTGTATATATAATGTCCCTCAAAATGCATTAATTGTTGTGAATTAATGGGTGTGGATGCCACCTCTTAGTATTCCATAAGTTACACGTAAAGATTTTATTGTAAATTTATAATTCACATTTAAACCACATTATCTCCTCATTAAATCTGTTTTAATATTGTGCATTATGTCTCCCTTAATTGTATATAAAACCTATGTAAGTTATGTCTATTACCATAACCTCTAGTATTATTCTTAGCCTATAAATAGAGATTGTGCTAAGCTTGTATGTTTTTATCCCTCATAGTGAAAGTATAAAAGTTTTGTCTCCAATTTTCTCTTGTCTTTCTCTCTTGTTCTCTTTAGTCTTTTGTTATACTTTGCTTTGTTTCATCAGACGTTATCAATACGAGTCTCTAATCTATGAGTTTTTACAAGTATTGATCGCTCTTTGGTTCAATACTTCTCGTTTTGAAAGGTATATTGCGCATATATCTTCACTGATGCTTTTGTAATATAGTCATTCTCCCTTATAATTCTAAAGACATGTCTACTTTATCTACTATCCAATATAGCTTTATATCAATTGCACACTCTTTCTTTGAGATTGGTATTTCTGTTGGCTTTTGATCATTTCATTCATTTTTTTTCTTCATGTAAAAATTAATTTTGGCAATTTCACTATCCATCACGTTGTTGATATGTTATATATGTGTGTATTGTTAACTATTTGATGTATTATATTTGCTTTCAGGTTATTAGTTGTGTAATCTATCTTTATTATAATTAATTGTCATATTATTAATTCTGTTTTATTACATTAACAATATTTCTTTTATCAGCAATAACTATATATAATTAAGTAATTTCTTTTATCATTAATATCCTATTTTTTTCAATTAGTTTTAATGACATGATTTTCAATGACAATTTTATTACAATATATTTTTATTTTCTATGCACGTGCATGATATTTGGTATTCTCATATTGTAAATTTTTGTCCTTTTGTTAATCAATTAAGAATAAATTATTGTAATTCTTATTGACTTTATTTTATCATATACTAGTTTGCACAGTGTGGAATCTTACAAAGCTCGAGTTCATTGCTCTTGATATTTCTGGAAATAATTATTTGGCATGGACTCTTGATGCTGAGATCCACCTTGATGCTATGAATCTTGGTAATACAATAAAAGAAGGAAACAACCATCCTCACAAGATCGCGCAAAGGCAATGATATTCCTTCGTCATCATCTCCATGAAGGATTGAAAACTGAATATTTGATAGTAAAAGATCCAAATGTCCTTTGGAATAATTTAAAGGAAAGGTATGACCCCCAAAAAACTGTGATACTTCCTAAAGTTCACTATAATTGGATGCAATTGTTGATGGAGCTAGTCCACTTAGGACCCAAGAACAGGTTGTCATGAGGCTCAACGTGTTGAGTTTCATTTGTCAAAGTTAAGAAGGAACCAGCCTCAGCCTGGCCATTAGGCCAATAATGCAAGCAACCAGAACCGCCCTCCCCACAGGAACAACAACAACAACAACAACAACAGCAACAACAACAATCAGAACTAGAGGAACAATAAAAGGAAGGGCAATCCTCAACAATAGCAGGGCCAAGACAATAAGAGGCACAATGACGGTCAGCGCAACAACAATGACAGGCGATTTCAACCATGTGCCAAATGTGGAAAGAAGCATCCAGGGGAATGTCGCTTGGGAATAAACCAATGTTTCATCTGTGGGCGTGAAGACCACTATGTTAAGAATTGCCCCAAGCTGATGAATGCCAATGCCCCGCAGAGACCTCCTCCTCAAGCCCAGCTTCATCAGATGCAAGCCTCCCTTGAAGGGCCACTTATTAGTCAAGTGAGAATTGAAGCCCTACCAACGAATTCTCGGATCTATGCCATGACAAAAGAACAAGTGGCTGCATAAGCTTCCAATGTGGTTACAGGTCAGATAATAAGCTTATCTAATGATGTTTATGTTCTTTTTGATATGGGTGCCACAGCATTCTTTTGTATCTATGTCATATGCTAAGAAGTTAGAGGTTCGTTTAGAACCTATGAGACAGGGATTCACTACGACACTACCCTCCAGGGAAGTGATATTATCCACGTACTGTTTGCGTGCAGTACCCCTATGGATTTCTAATAGGAACTTTTCGTCGACCTCATTGTGATCGACATGCATGACTATGACATGATTCTTGGGATGGATTTCTTAAGTAAGTATAATGCCTCTATCGAATGCCATAAACGAAAGGTGGTCTTCCATCCTGAAGGTGATCAGAAATTCATTTATGTTGGCGAGTCTAGGAAGAAACCCTACATGTTCTTATCGGCAATGAAAGCAAGGAAGTTATTAGCGAGTGGCTACATGGGCTATCTGGCGAACAGTTGTAGACAAAAGCCAGGAAGGAAAGACAAGAATTGAAGATGTGAATGTTGTTCATGAATATGAAGATGTGTTTCCTAATGATCTGACGAGTCTATCCGCCAGAAAGAGAAGTTGAATTCGAGATTGAGCTCGCTCCAGGCACCAATCCAATCTCTAAAGCGCCTTACAGAATGGTCCAGGCGGAATTAAAGGAGCTTCACACGCAATTAAAGGAGCTACTTGACAAAGGATTTATCAGGCGAAGTCACTCACCATGGGGAGCTCTAGTCTTGTCTGTGAAGAAGAATGATGGCACTATGAGACTCTGCATCGACTACAGAGAGCTGAACAAGGTGACGACCAAGAACAAGTACCCGTTGCCTCGAATCGATGATTTGTTTGATCAGCTCAAGGGTGCATCGATGTTCTCAAAGATTGATCTACGATCAGGATATCACCAGTTGAAGATTTAAGAAGGAGATATTCCCAAGACTGCTTTCAGGTCAAGGTATGGTCACCATGAATTTATGGTTATGCCTTTCGGTCTGACGAATGCACCTGCTGCCTTTATGGATTTAATGAACAGAGTATTCAAGGATTTCCTCGATAAATTTGTTGTTGTATTTATCGATGATATTCTTGTCTATTCTAAGAATCAAGAAGAACATGAGGAGTATTTAAGGATTGTGCTGGAGACTTTAAGAAGACACCAGCTATATGCTAAGTTTTCCAAATGCGAGTTTTGGCTAGATAAAGTGTCATTCTTGGGGCATGTTATTTCAAAGGAAGGGATTATGGTTAACACTGCTAAAGTAGAATCTGTTTTCAACTGGAAGCAACCGATGAATGCAAGTGAAATAAGGAGCTTCTTGGTTCTAGCAGGTTATTATCGGAGATTCGTAGAAGATTTCTCCAAGATAGCAGCTCCACTTACGAACCTGACTCGCAAAGGGAAGAAGTAAGAATGGACGGATGCATGTGAAAAGAGTTTTCAAGAACTGAAGAAAAGACTAACGACGGCTCCAGTGTTCGTAATTCCCGAAGGAAATGATGGGTTTGTAATCTATAGTGATGCGTCCAAGATGGGCCTAGGAGCTGTATTAATGCAGAATGAAAAGGTGATTGCTTATGCTTCAAGACAATTGAAGGACTACGAAAAGAACTATCCTACTCATGATCTCGAGTTAGCAGCAGTCGTTTTTGTAACACCCGCCTATTTTATGTAACGGACCACGTTAAGTTACGTTGTTAAGGAATTTTATTAATAAATTATGTTATATGATAAGATATATGATGTGCATGTTACTAACTTTTTATGTCAAGTTTTGTGACAGGTGACGACCGCATGGAATCAGTTGTGCTCTAGTGTTCATGTGAAATTTTGAATGTATGTTTATTTATGATGCAATAATGTATGAATGTTTTATTGTATGGCATTTAAGGACAGTTCAGCAGGCCAAACTTTTAAGATCGGCAGGCCGAAGAAACCCATCGGCAGGCCGAACTTGTGGAACCGGCAAACCGAAGGGGAAAATCGAACGAGCAGTCAGCTGAAATCTCTCAAAATTTATGGCTGAGATAATTATGTTAATTGGGTGATTTAATTGTGATTAATTGGCATAATAATGGAAGGATTGATTTTGTCAGTTAAGGAAACAAGGGGTTTGACTTTGTATTAATTTGTATTATTTTAAGAGGTTACCTATTTTTAGAGGGTAAAATTATGGTAAGATTGATGATTTGTTTTGGTTTCCTCTTTTCTCTCCTCTCTCCATGCCAATAGCTCCTCAACAGTCAGAAATTCTGACTTAATGAAGGAAATTGAATTCCCATCAATTATGCTTATTACGTTAAAAATTTTAACGTTTCCTTTTTCATTATTTTCTCTCCTTCTCACGTTTTTCTCTCTCAAAATTCTGAGACATTTGTTTCTCTCTTCCTCTTCTCTTCTCCACACAATTCACTTTCTTCTCTCTCAAAATTTTTTGCAAGAAAATTGTAAGAAAAGTCTTATTTCGTTGGTTAAAATTCAAGAATTTTTGAGAAGAAACTTCAAGGTATGAATTCAGTTTTTCTGGTATTTTTGAAAAAAAATTCTTCTCCTCGTTTCGTCTACAATATCTTTCTATAAGTATTGTGTTTTGTCTCAAATTTTTAAATGTGATGTTATGCATATATGTTATATGGTGTTTTTCTAATTTCATGTCATATGAATGTTCTATGAAAATATGAATTTTCTGTCTTCTACCCCTCACAGTAAAATGTTACTGTTTAATTTTGTTGTATGAAAATGTAATGATTATTCAAGAGGTAGAAGAATGATGATTTCATGAAAAGTTGTTAAGAATATGCATATGTATGTATGATGAATGTATTTTGTGTTATGAAATTTTTTATGGGATGACAATGAGAAAACTGTTTTAATAATGCTATTTTTGGATTTTGTTATGAAATGTTATATATATATATATATATATATATATTTAAATGATTTTATGATAATGAAATGATTTTATGCATGAAAATAAGATGTTTGTATGAATTGTTAAATTAAGTATATGTGTTTGAATTATTAGAAAACATTTTTCAAAAAGATTTTCATGTTTATAATGTATGAAATGTTTTAATGATAATATTTAAGGAAGCATGTTATGAATAGCGTTTATATGTTTTGATGATAATTTTATGATAATGATTATGAGATATGTTTGTAAAATGTGATGAATGTATACATGAGTATATTATGAATGAATGTTATGTGAATGGATATTTCATGATATGTATTAATGTATTGCATCTTTAATGGAAAATGACATGAACACTCATGGAACGAGCACTATGAGACCGCGGCGTCGTCACCAAATCACATTAAGGTTAAGTAAGCTAGCTTTAAGGTAAGTACATTCTCACCTGCAACATGAGACGTTTTACAAGATTTGACGTTATGTTCATAATGATATTCATGATGATTTTATGGATATTGTTCCTTAAGAATTTCTATTAAGATTTTCATGATTTTAAGTTATGCATGATGTTTATGGCATGTTTTAAAGTATGAAAAGTATGTATATATGTATCACCTAATAAGTGTTGCACACCCAATGTTATGAAATGAAATGTTATGATGTCATATTTAGTTTGGGATTAGCTACCCTTCTCCTCTCATGACGGCGCGCCTATGATGATGTTTATGGTGCAACACTTGGGCCCTTAAGATAAAAATGGAATAAGTTTTAAAATGGTCAACGTAATGAAAGATATGTTTCTATGAAATTGTGCTTAAGGCACTTTTATGATATGATGATGATGATGATGACGACGATGATGATGTTTATGAAATGTTTTAAATTGTGAGAATTATATGTACTCACTAAGCATTAGCTTAACCATGTTTTATGTCATGTTGCAGATAAGGGTAAGAAAATCATGGACTAGGCGGAGGGCATGGGAAGGCGTGTGAGCATTATGCGCAATGAAATGTAACCGGAAGCACGCCGAGAAGAATGCTCTTATGTTTTTTTTAATTAAGTTATATATTTTGAACATATATTTTATGTTAAGTTTTAAGAACACTTATATTATAGTTTTATAAGTTATTTTATCATTTTTTTAATGAATTATGAACTTCCGCTATGTTTTACGAAAAATTGGTTTGTTTTAAAATTTAAGTTTTCCAAGGAATTGGTCTCGGACGGCCTGTCAAACTTTTTGGTCGGCCTGCCGATCGCATTTTTCGGCCTGCTGAACATGGATGAGTTTTTGGACTGAATTGCAAAGCCTCTGCCGGCCTGTCGGTTGAGGGAACTCCGGCCTGCCGATCATGTTCGGCCTGCCGAAGTCCCAAGTTCGGCCTGCCGAATTGTGGGAGTAAATGAGTTTTGAATGATAAGATGCTTAAGGAGATTTGATGTGATGTTTTGTTAAGTCCTAATTTTTACAACTTGATAAACCTATATTAATAAATAAGTTCATGATTAATTTATGTATAATTGAATAATTATGATATGGAATAAGTTAAACAATGTTAAGTTTTAAAAAAAAAATTAAGGTACGAATGGATCCTGGCTAAGTATGTTTAAGTACTTTTAAAATCAATAGTACCATTTAAGTTTGATATTATTTATATGTTTAAAGTTTAAGCAAGTACGAATGTATGTATGTATGTACGTAACGACATCTGTGACGTCCGAATTAAGGGGCGTTACAGTTTTTGCGTTGAAGATATGAAGACACTATTTATACGGGGTCCAATGTAAGATCTTCACTGATCATCAAAGTCCGAAGTACTTCTTCACGCAAAGAGACTTGAACATGAGGCAACGAAGATGGCTAGAGTTGGTGAAGGATTACGATTGTGAAATCCTTTATCATCCTGGTAAAGCTAACCGAGTGGCTGATGCTCTAAGTAGGAAGTCAGTTGCCACGTTGATGTCAATGCAAACAATGTCTCCACCTTTAAGGAAAGAAATTCTAGACTTCGGTTTGGAACTTATAACAGGCCAGCTATCAGTACTCTCTCTTGCTCCTATGATGTATAATGAAATTCGGAAGAAAGCAAGATGAAGATGTAAGTCTTGTAAGGATCAAGCAAGAAATGAAAGAAGAAAATGTCAAGAGTTTCGTATTGCGAATGACGAAACTCTATACCTCAAGGACCGTTTATGTGTTCCCAATGTTAATGACTTAAAGGAAAAGATCTTGGCGGAAATTCATGACACTCCTTACTCTATTCATCCAGGTGCAACAAAGATGTATAATGATCTAAGGGGTAACTTTTGGTGGTTTGAAATGAAACGTGATGTTGTAAAGTATGTGAAGAAATGTATGACATGTCAACAAGTAAAGGCTGAACACCAGAGACCTGGTGGTGAACTACAGTCTATCCAAATACCGGAATAGAAATGGGAAGATATAGCAATAGATTTCATTACCGGTTTGCCCAGAACTACAAATGGTTATGATGCAATTTGGGTAGTTATGGATCGATTGACAAAAATGACACATTTCATTCCTATCAAGATCACCTACTCTATGGAACGGTTAGTGGAACTCTATGTTAAGGAAATTGTACGACTTCATGGGATTCCCAAGTCAATCATCTCAGATCATGATGGCAGGTTCACATCTAAGTTTTGGAAGAGTGTACAGTCTGCTATGGGAACCAGATTACATTTCAGTACAGCTTTTCATCCTTAGACAGACGGCCAAACAGAGAGGAAAAACTTGATTTTAGAAGATATGCTATGAGCTTGTTCTTTCGATTTTAAGACCAGCTGGTGTACAATGTTGCCATTAGCAGAGTTTGCTTACAACAACAGCTTTCAGGCGACAATTGGGATGGCACCATATGAGGCTCTGTATGGACGAAAATGCAGGTCGTCTATATGTTGGCACGAAGCTGGTGAAAAGAAGTTGATGGAAAGCATAGATGTTGAAAGAACCGATTTTGCGAATGAAACTTCTGAGATGATAAAGCTAATAAGAAGAAGAATAGACCGCACAAAGCCGTCAGAAGAGTTATGCTGACAGAAGAAGAAGACCCTTAGAGTTCGCCGTGGGCGAATATGTGTTTTTGAAAGTTGCACCAATGAAAGGAGTTGTGAGGTTTGGAAAGAAAAGCAAGTTAAGTCCAAGATTCATCGGTCCTTATGAAGTTGTGAAACGAATAGGTAAAGTAGCTTATCAGCTGAAGTTGCCTTCTGAGATGTCTGTAAGGCACGATGTATTTCATGTCTCCATGCTCAAGAAGTATGTTCCGGACCCTACACATGTGATTGAGCCGCAAGTGATCGAGATACGAGAAGACTTAAGTTATGAAAAAAAGCCAATGAAGATACTCGATCGGAAAACCAAGACCTTGAGGAATAAAGAAATTCTATTGGTTAAGGTATTATGGCGAAATCATCAAGTTGAAGAAGCTATATGGGAACGTGAAGATGTCATGAGAACTATGTATCCGCAATTATTCTAAGTTTCGAGGGCGAAACTTTTATAAGGTGGGGAGAATTGTAAAACCCACCTATTTTTATGTAACGGATCCACATTAAGTTAGTAACGATGTTAAGGAATTTTATTAATAATTTATGTTATATGTAAAGATATATGATGTTAATGTTACTAACTTTTTATGTCAAGTTTTATGACAGGTGATGACCGCTTGGTATCGTTGTGCTCAAGTGTTTATGATTATTTTAATGTATGTTTAATTATGATGCATGATGAATTGAATGTTTTAATGTATGGCTTTTAAGGACAGTTCAGCAGGCCAAACTTTTAAGATCGACAGGCCGACCAGACTGCCAAAGATCGATAGGCCGAAGGAAACCATCGGCAGGCCGAACTTGGTGGAACTGGCAGGCCGAAGAGGAAAATCGACAGGCCAAACACGGCTGACGAGCAGTCAGCAGAAATCTCTCCAAAATTATGGTTGAGTTAATTATGTTAATTGGATGATTTAATGTGATTAATTGGCATAATAATGAAATGTTTTATCAGTTAAGGAAAATAAAAAGGTTTGACTTTGCATTGATTTCTGTTATTTTAAATGGTTTCCTATTTTAAGAGGGCATAATATGGTAAGATATGATGATTTGTTTGACTTTTTTTTCTTCTCTCCTTCCTTCATGCTTTGGGCTGTCAAATAGTCAGAAATTTGACTTAATGAAGGGCAATGAATGTTCATTATACTTGTTACGTTAAAATTTTTAACGACTCTCTTCCTCACACGTTATTTTCTCCTCTCATTCACTATATGAGACATTTTTCTCATTCTCATTCCTCTTCTTCTCTCCTCCACGAATCCTGTCTCCATCTCTCCCAAAAAAAAATTCTCTGCAAGTATTGAAAGAAAAATTTAAATTTCGTTGGTTGAAATCAAGGGCTTTGAGAAGAAATTTCAAGGTAAGAACTTAGTTTTTCTTTGTGTTTTTGAAAGCATTCTCCTCCTCAATTCGTTTACAATATCTTTCTTTAGGTATTGTGTTTGTTTTGAATTTTTAATATGTTATGCATGTATGTGTTATGAGATGCTTTCCTAAGTTTCAAGTTGTTTCAACGTTTTTATGATAAAATATGAATTTTCTATCTTCTATCCCTCACAGTAAAATTTTACTGTTTAATCTTGAGGCATGAAAAAAAAAAGTAATGTTATTCAAGGGGTAAATATGATGTTTTTCATGATAGTCGTCAAGAATGTGTATGTATAATGTATGATGAATGTATTTTATGTTATGAAATTTTTATGGGAATACATTAAGAAAATTGTTTTAATAAATGCTATTTCTGGATTTTGTTTATGAAATAATATGTATGTTTAAATGATTTTATGATAATGAAATAATTGTATGCATGATAATATGGTGTTTGTATGAATTTTTAAAATTAGAATATACATATTTAATTGTTCAAAAATGTTTTATTTAAAAGATAATTATGTTCAAAATGTATGGTTTGTTTTTATATGCTTAAGGTAATTTTATGATTTAAGAAAAAACATAATAACATGTTTATGTGCTGACAATTTTTATGGTTATGAATCACGTTTGTAATATAAGATGAATGTATATATGAATGTTATATGAAAGAATGATATATGAATGAATGTTTTATGATAAGTATTAATTTTATTGTATTTTTAATGGATAAATGGCATGAACACTTAAAGAAACGAGCACATCGAGACCGCGGCATCATCACCAAAAGTATATTAAGGTTAAGTAAGCAAGCGTTAAGGTAAGTACATTCTCACCTACAACATGACATGTTTTATAAGGTTTGATGATATGTTTACAAGGATATTCATGATGATTTTATGATGATTTTTCCTTAAAGGATTTCTTATGAAAGATTTTCATGATTTAAAGTTATGCATGTATGATGATGACACGTTTCAAAGCATGAAAATTATGTATATATATGTATCACCTAATAAGTGTTGCACACCAATGTTATGACTATGATATGTTATGATGTCATGTTTGGTTTTGGATTAGCTACCCTTTCTCCTCTCATGACGGCGCGCCTATGATGATGTTTATGGTACAACACTTGTAAAATGAAATAAGTTTTAAAATGATCAATGTAATGAAAGATATGTTCTATGAAATTGTGCTTAAGGTACTTTTATGATATGATGATGATGATGATGATGAATATGAAATGTTTTAATTTGTGAGAATTATATGTACTTACTAAGCATTAGCTTAATCATGTTTTATGTCATGTTGCAGATAAGGGTAAGAAAGTCATGGATTAGGCGGAGGACATAGAAAGGCGTGTGGACACAAAGCTCAATGAATTGTAACCGGAAGAAACGCCAAGATGAACGTCTTATGTTTTAAATCAAATTTTATAATTAGAACATTATTTTTATGTTAAGTTTTAAGAATACTTAAATTATGGTTTTATAAGTTATTTTATCATTTTAATGAATTTTGATCTTTCGCATTTTTATGAAAGTTGGTTTGTTTTAAAAATTAAGTTTTCTCAAAGATTTTTGGCTCGGTCAGCCTGCCGAACATCCTTGGTCGGCCTGTCGAAGTCTGAAAGTTCGGTCTGCCGAACGTTGATAAGTTTTTAAGTTTGAATTGCAAAACCTCTGCCGCCCTGCCGGTTGAGGAACTCCAGCCTGCCGATCATGTTTGGCCTGCCGAAGTCCCAAGTTCGGTCTGCCGAACTATGGGAGTAAGTAAGCTTTAAATGTTATGATGATTGATGAGAAATGTTGTGATGTTTATATAAGTCCTGATTTTACAACTTGGTATATTTATTTATTTAAAATAAATTATGATATGGAATGAATTAAATAATGTGATTTAATAATGTTAAGTTAATAAAAAAAAATGTATGAATGGATCCTGGTTAAGTATGTTTTACTTTTACAATTTAAAGTATTGTATAATTTTTGGACTTATGTTTATGATTAAAGTTTAAACAAGTATGAACGTAAGAATGTAACGACATCTGTGATGTTCGAGCTAAGGGGCGTTACATTAATAAGTTGTCATATGAATTTTAGGGTCATAATAATTTTATTTTAATTATTGGAATATGATGATTGCATATAATTCACTGCCTGAATTGTTTATGGTTGTTATGTCTCTGAATTCAAAAGCACATTTTGGATTGTATGGAATTTATTTAATGGTGATTTTTGGATATGTCATAGTTTTATGTGTCTATTATACATGTTAATTTTTGTGGATTTTTCTACAGTCTTGATAATGTGATAAACGGGCCCGAGTATTGAGTTACTCATTGTTTTATATTGCTGGCAGATTTTGTGTCATAAAATTGTTACTTGTTTTAATTGTCTAATAAAATTTTTATGACTAATGAAAATAATGGTAATATGTTTATATACTATCTTTGTTCCTGCCAAATTTGGTGCTCAAATCGTGCGTGAATGTAAAGTTATTGAGTTTTGAATTCATGGAGGATAGGAAATATTTGTGTCGATAGTTTTGTTTTAATGTTTTAAGGTTAACGAAATATATTATAAATTTATGTCTTCAAGAGATGAATGTATGTGAGATGTTATATGGAAATAGTAAATGTTTTGTTGTGATGATTAATTCCTTGAAAATAAATGTTAATTGATATTTTAAATGAATGTATGACATGAACACAATAAGGAGCAAGCACATCAAGACCGCAACGACGTCACCTACAAATTAAGGTTAAGTAAGCTAGACAAGTAAGTACATTCTCACCTGCAACATGATGTGATTTATGAAAAGTTTGAAATCTATGTTCATGATGGTTTTATAATGATTTCCACGATGGTTATATATGATGTTTTATTATAAAAGTTTGATGTTTAAAGTTTACGCATGTTTTGATGATGATGTTTTCTAAAGTATAAAAGTATATATGTATAAGTATCACTTAAATAAGTGGTGTACACCCGTGTTTATATTATGTAATGATGTCATGTTTGGTCTAGGATTAGCTACCCTTCTCCTCTCATAACGGCGCGCCTACAATGATGATTATGATACAACACTTGGGCCCTTAAGATAAAATGAACAAAGTTTAAATATGGATAATGAAATGAAAGATATGTTCTTTATGAAATTGTGCTTGTGCACTATTATGAAGTTACATATGATAATGATGTTCATTAAGTGTTTTTAAATTTTGAGATATGAAATGTACTTACTAAGCGTTTGCTTATTTAGTTTTATATCATGTTGCAGATAAAGGTAAGAAAGTTTTAGACTAGACGGAGGACAAAGACGGGCGTGTGAATTATGAACGATGGATTGCAAACAGAAGGGCGCCAAGGAAGGAATTTTAAAAGATATGAACTATATTTTAAAATTTTGAGCATGTTTAATTGTTAAATTTAAAGATTGGAACTACGACTCTTTAACTTTGTAGTTTTATCATATGTTTTCTGCATTTAAATTCTTGATATTTGTTTTAAGAAATTTCTTTTTGACAGTCGGTCAGCCTGCCGACCATTACTGGTCGAACTGTCGATGAATGGACCGGCCTGTCGAATGCCCTGTATCGGCCTGCCGATCTTAATGATTTTTGGAACCCTCAGAGCCTCGAACGGCCTGCCGAAGGTTGACCTTCGGTCTACCGGACAAGTTCGGCCTGCCGAACTGAGTATGCAGATTTTAATCATGCTTTAAAAAGTTAATTTAATTTACAATAGCATTGGCAAACTATTTAAAAGATGTTTATGATTAAGTAATTTAAAAAAAATGAATGCATGGATCCTAGGTATGTTTTTCAAATTTATGTTTCATTCAAATAGTTTATCTTATACTATGATTAAAAGAATGAATGTAACGACATATGTGGCGTCCATAAGGGGGCGTTACATCAAAGAAGGGTGAACTAAAGAATGAGGAAGAAATAGGGTTATAGTAGCTGCACCGATTGCATTTTCTAACAAGGAATGTTTTTTCTCTTCGAAGCAGATGATCCAAGAGAAGATGGAGATTGATCTATATGGGTTTTTTCACGGGCAGGGACTGAAAGGCATTGGCAACTGATGAGATCCGATTTGTGGGTTTTTTTAGGGGCATTAATAATCTGAGAAGAGAGAACTACTGCAACGAACTGGAGGCGATGAACTAAGAAGAGGAGAGATGATTTTTAAGGTTAGAAACGAGAAAAGAGGATGGATGCATTAAACTGAGAAAAGGAGAGATTGATCTTTGTGGGTTTTCTCAGCAGCATTAACAATCTCTGAAAAAAGAACTGATGCAATGAACTGGAGGCGGTGAACTGAGAAGATGACTGCTAGGGTTAGAAGCGAGAAGATGAGTGGGGAGGCACTAAACCGAGAAGGGGAGGGGTTAGAACGAGAAGACAACCATTGGACTCAACTGCTAAGTTTGGACCAATGGTGGGCCAAACAGGAGTGAGCAGTTTTAACCAAATTGTTCAATTTGGACCAAGCAGCCAAACAGCCCATTAAGTCTTGACAATAGTTCATGACTCCTTTGTTTGAAAGTACATCATTCAATAAGGTGCTATTTACACCTAAGACAGATATGTCAGAAATGATTGACAAGTTGGAAATTAAAAAAGAAAATCAAAGAAAAAGAAAAACATATGTGATTGACATAGACAATGTGAAGTTCCCGAATATACCGAGCTTTTTGACTGGATAAATTTTTTAGTCTACCATAATTGATCATCAATCAAAATTTAAAACTAAACTACAAGAATATATTTGGAGGTTTTTGATCGCTATATTTCCTAAATGCATGAACCAAGAAGGACAATAAAGTGGAGTTTGAAATTACATGCATTCAACATCAACTTTAATCCATGATCGCTTAACCATCCTTTTCAGCTTTTATTTTTTTTTTTAAGCAAGAGTTTTTTGACCTTTTATAGAATTATTCTGCTTTCAAATCGTACGTTCCTAATGTTATTTCTCCCAATAATTTGTTAATTTTCCTGGCTTTTATCCGTACTTCCAATATTTATATCCAATATTAATTTTTTTATTCATCCTTCTGGCCATGAAATTCAATAGCTCAAGCATTAAGCTCTGCTTTGACGACTCTAGAAGTTTATTTGTAAATTATTAAGTTTTTAGTTGCTTTATTCATTTTATAGTAGTATTTGTTCTTTTTAACATTTCTTTTCTATAAATCATTAAAGACTACATGACTTTCTTAAGAGTACGTATTCACTATTTTGAATTCGTTCGTCATTAGTTAAGTTATTTAAATAATCTGACTTATATTATATGTTGGCTAAATAAGGATTGCAGCTTAACATGGTTACCTTGAAAACCATTTATTGGAATGTTTCCCAAGTGTGTTAGTAACTGCAACAAATAATTAATTTAATTACCGTATAATTATTAATTAAAATATATTGTTGTAAGAAATGCTATATATCATGACTCTTGAATTGCTTGACTACTAGAAAAATTGACCTGAGATTGATTAAAAAATCACAAAATATTATTTTTGAAATACTTTACATTCAAATAATTCCCAGTGCTAGACTGCTAATTATAAATGGTTCCTCCGTGATAAGTTTTTCTTTTCCCGTTTTATGTCTTTTTAGGGGATGAGATATGCTTATCTGAAGTTGAGGTTATTTCTGATTAGAAAGAAAAAAGAAAAAAAAATGCTCAAGATTTTTGTCCAAAACATAGACATATTCATTGTCCCGCATAATATTTTACTTGACCAAAAATATCTCTTCCATTTTCTTCTTTAATCAACACATAACCCTCTTGGTTTGAATCGACAGATATTGATTGACCTCAAAAGCTTATTTCTTTATAAAATAATAATAAAAAAGAATCGGCCAGGAAGTGATATTTTATTCTTTTGTGGTTGAAAAAAAAAGAGTTAAATATTTAGAAACACAAATAAAAAAAAATTGCAATTATTCAAGCGGCGCCTCGCACTTTTTATCGATTGCAAAAGAGCAAAAAAGTCGCTTTCTCCACCCTTTGCTTTGTTTTCTTTATAGACAGATACAACATATCAGTTGCATTTTAGCCCACTTTATAATTATGATTAATTATGATTATTATGGAAGATTTTGACAAAAGGGCCAAAAAAAAATCCTAATTGGATAAATGACCCTTTTTCCATGTCTTCGTACTATATATCTTATATACTTCTTTGATTGCTCTATGTATATATGCATACACACACACACACATATATATATATATATATTCATACTACCTTTTTTATTTTTTAAATTATGAGTAGAGATTGTGGACACCCCTGGATGATATGCGGTTTTTGTCAATCTTGTCGTCAACCAACTTTACAAGTAAGCACAACAAGTGATCGGGGACCATTTATACAGGTTAACCTACTAGGCTACTATCTTGGAGGAAAGTTACTTATTTATTTATTTATTTATATATTTATTTTTCATTGTACCTAATAAGGTTGGCCACTAGTGCCAAGGAAGGCAATCCATGCTTATGGAATCAAGACAAAACCGTTTGGTAATCTAACTAATACTATCCGCTGCGGACCATATCATATATGCATGAAAAGCTGATGACTTGGTGCTCGCTCAGATTCATGTAATTTTACACATACATACATACATATATATATATATATATATATTGTTCCTTAGTTTTTCATTTCTTTGAAATCACATGATCACAAAATGTGATGATTTCTACTAAAATAGATAGCTGTCCATTTTTGTCTATTTCTACCAAATATATGGCATAGAGAATTTGTTGGAATAGACCCGAGCATAAATAAACCCCTAGGCTTGGACGCCTTCTCTGCTTCATCACTTTCTCTGTTCCCTTTTTTGAAATTCCCTAACAGTAACCATTAGATATATATATTACTGTACATGGTCCAGTGTCTAAGTAGACTTTCCTTTTTGGTCGACTAACGTTAATATTCCTTCGATTTTTAACTTGTTTTGGGGAAATATTATTATGCAATGGACCATTGAAGTCAAGGTCTCAAGTCCTCTGTTTACTTTGTGTCTAAAACTATACCAACTTATTATATTATAACATATTATTTCATAAAAACGTATAAAAGTTAATTAGACACTATTTTAAGCTTTTGAAATGAAGAGAAAATGTGGTAGTGCCCGGCTGAGGTGCAGCATGGGTAGTGACTGATCCAATGGTTGTTTTGCCATTTACTGCTGAGTTGCACGGCTCAGCATCTATTGCTGATTGTTTTCGATTCTACTGAACCACACCCAACTTCTTTCTTTTTCTATGCTGAGTACCTTTTATGGGACTTTTCAAGTTCCCTCAAGAAAATACATCCCATCTCTCTCTCTAAATCTCAACTTTTTTTGTTTTTTTTTTTTTAACTCTCAGAGTCCTGCTTAAACCAAATTGAAACAACCTCCGTTCCAAGACCAGTGTAAATTTCTTTTTCAGTCGGAGATGATATAACAAAAGGGGAAAAAGACTTAGATGAGAAAACTAGTGATCATAAAGTTTGGTTCTAGATAAAAAGCCCACCAGTATTTTGACCAATGAAATCCAAAATGTTAGGAAAAAAAAAAAGGGACTTGTTTTATTCATCAAACAATCTATAAGGCTCTGATTCTTATAATTTTAACAAAATCTATTTTTTCATAATTTAGAATTTAGACCTTTTTACATCTCAAAAAAGAAAAAAGGAAAAGAGAGAGAGGGGGGGCTTTAAATAGGATACAAAGACAGGGATTCAAAGATTGGTTCTGACAGACGACGCTGATAACGACTCCAGATGAATGAGTCGGATGCAGGGGGTGGTTCGATATTGAATTTTTAGGTGAGTTTTTCCCTTAACAAAGCGGTGATAACAAGTTATGTTTGCGGTGGTCAGTGAGAATTTTGCAAAGGAAAGAGTAGAAATAAGGAAGGTCGCGAGTTTGAGACAACATCGGCTAAAAAGGTGGTGCTTATCAGGATTGTTTCCGTATACTTGGGCCATGGTCTGAGGTCGAGGAACTTCGGCGAGGCCACACCATCTCAGAAGATGAAGAAGAATAGAGCATTATGTTCTTTTAAAAAAATAATAATAAAAATAAAAATAATGTAAAGAAAAAGAAGAACAAGAGAGGTTATTGTATAGGACATTTACAATTAATACTTAGTGATATTGACCTTTTTAATACCATAGATTCAATCTTGATGGTTCAAAAGTAGGCACTATCAATAGTACACCTCGGCTAGACACTACCACAGCTTCTGCTTTTCAAATAATATGTTAGGAGGAGGTTAGTTAGACACTATTTAGGGTACTAAAATAGAATAAAAGATTTGAATTTCAATAATAATTTTGATAAGGGATAAAGCTAAATTCATACCACAACGTAAATTTTAACTTTACAACAATTTGGTGTGTAGAAATAAATAATACGATTTTAATTGTACCAAGAGAGATATATGGTATTAGATTGGATGGCGTAATCTTTTTATTTAAGTTCAAAGATAAACAATAGGATATTTAAATAAACAAAATTTAAACCTAATTTGAATGATATTTAAAAAAAAAATGTTTCTGAATTGGGATGATAGTCCAACCCGTATTTCCCCCTTTTGCATGGTATTATTATCCCATGCTTCCAGGATTATTTTTAAGCTTTGGTATGCTATTTTTTTTTAGATGTTTGGGAAGTAAATTTGCGGCATGAACACATGGGATATCCCATGTAATAAATATGAACATAATTTTCTAGCACGCTCAAAATCCATTAGGCTTTTAGATCTGAACATAAATGTAAATTTTTTATAAGAAAAAAATATTACAATAAAAAGATTTAAATTGTGATTCAAACTTATAAGACAAACACCAAAACTTTCAAGCGTTTTTTATGCAGTGATTAAAAAAGAAAAAACTACATCGACGTCTTAAATTTTTCAGCATCTAGATGAATGTACCATATAGTATTTAGCACATGTACTAAGTTTTTCACTCTTTCAATTGGATTTTGTGGCCGAGGAAGAAAATTACTCGTCGTCATTATTGGAGTAGGTGGAGTGAAGGCGGCACAAAGGAGGACAACTTGTCGGTTTCACAATTAGGAAGACTGTTTACAAAAACGACGACGTTGTAAGCGTCACACGCGCACTGCTGGAACTTTTCGGAGCCGAGCAACGGTGCGCTCTGGCAGATCCAATCTCACCCACTCTTTTGTGCGTTGGATTCTGGTCCTATTTTCGGGTACTCACTCAAGCCCAAGAATTTCCCAATCCCTCTATTTAGGGAATCCATAGAATGCAGCATGAAGTTTTAGGAATGCTACTAAAGAATTCAGCCACTGCAGTACCATGACCAGTAAAAGATCAGTAAAATTTGTTGTTGTTGAAGTTATCTACCTCGATGGTGGTACGTAATGTACTAAATTCTTGTCAGTAATTTACTAAATGTCACGGAGTTAATAGCAACTATCAGCCGTTGTTGTCAGACTCGTAAATTGTCAGATTATGTCGCCTTTTCAACACACATGACCGGTTGTCTTGGACATTGATTGATTGAGTAATCTGGTAGATCAACACCGGTAACCTACCATAACAATTCATAAAAACAACACGTATCACCGGTCATTTCCAGCACGAGATTTTTGAGTATCTGGATAATCCACCATATTAAGTCGAAAAGTAAACACAAAACACAGGTCACCACTGAGTAATCTAGTAGACTACCATGAGTAGTCCTTCAAATTAACTCACGGAATCAAAGAAAAAGCCGAAAAAGAAACACAATTTACCAAAGAGCTTGAAAAGTTACAAACACAAAACAAGCCCAAAGACAACTAACGAAGCCCGGTAATAATGAATACGGGCGCGTATCCCATTTATTTTTTAATATTTAGATTTTAACTCCTATTTTATAATTTAAAATTTTAGCTATGTTCTTATTCTGAAAGATAATTACAATCGTGCTCCTACAGAATAATTGAAATATAGTATTTTGCTTCTATAAAATAACTAAAATATATTATTGTATCTGTACAAAATAATTAAAAGTTGTTATTGTATTCTTATTTTACAAGAAAAATTAAAATTATGCTCCACACAATCCTTAAAATATGTAGTTATATATTTTCATTTAATAAAATACTATTTCTAATTTTTACATAGTGCCCCAACTGAGAAGAACTTATGGCCCTGCTACTAAAAACAAACTTTAACTTCTCTGGTTTTAGATTAGTGCTGTCAACCAAGACTAGCTCAACAAATTTTGGATATTAATTTAAATGATGACTTTGAAAAGGGCCTCTTCAAATGAATTTTTTATGCAACATTTTACTTTAAAATGTGAAAGAAATAGAAAAAATCTCTTTATAATTCAAAATAACAAAACAATAAGATTATAACAAAGCCAAAACTAATGATGTTGACGAGTAAGAGCAGCCTAGTTGGTTGTAAATCTCTCAACCCTAACCATAGGTGGAGGATTCAAGTCATGCTAAGCTTTACTCAATAGTAGTGGTATTCTCTGCTCCCCCCTCACCCTGCATTAAAAAAAAACTAATGATGTTATTAAAAATACAATATTAAAACTCATTAAAAGCTTCTATACTAACAATACGTGTGTTTCTATGCTTGAACAATTTGGGGGCAACTTGAGAAGATAATAAAATACATAGAAAACATATAAATGGTTGGTTTTCAAAAATGATTTTCACAAAAATTGTGGAAATGTAGTTACAGTGCGAAAAGTATATAATTAAAATTTTCTCAAAACTTTTATAAAATGTGCTATGGATTACAGCAACTTAATGCTAAATAAATATGTCACAACCCGCCTTTTCAGGCTGTGATAAAACTCTTTCTTACTTACTTTAGGGCAAAAGTTTAGGAAATTTTTTTTTTAAACAGGAATAAATATTTACTTACATTAACTTTGATAACTCCTAAAATACTTTCACATACTTGTATTTACATAATTAATACTTTTACTTTCATAACATCTTTTTTTTAAACATTTCATATCAAAATAACTTTAAACATACGTAGCGGAAAACATTACAGCAGCGGACTCCATACCCAATTTGCACATCATCCACCCCTCCGCCAGCTCACCATTTGAACTTATTCTGACCTTCTCGTCGGAATACCTACAGCATGAAATACTTAATGAGCTAACGCCCTGTAAGTCCCATAAATCCCACATGGATATTCATATGAATGCATGAATCAATTATGCTTTCTTATAAACCTTCTTTATCCTCATTATTTCTCATCTTTATTAGGGCCCAAGTGTTCGTACCATTGCGCAATTTCATTTAGGTCTATGTAACACCGTGACCGTAACATATCCTTTAAACTCCCCTTGAGTTAAGAGTCGGTACGACACTTTTCTTAATTTCTGGTGATACATTTACCAGTCCATTTATTATGGTTGACATACCATGCATGAAGTAATAATCACATATTATCCATGAAACATAAATTCTCTTGCATAGCATAGTACACACATGTACTTACTTTTTATACACACTGGTACACATTAATATACGCATAGGTATATAGCATAATGTACTCACAGGTACTTAACATAAAATGTACACACAGATACCTACTTTATACATACTCAAGTATTTATCATTGTACACACAGGTACAAAATCATGATACACATGCTCATTTTTATTATTGTACACACAGGTACATAACATATTATACACATAGGTACAAAATCATGGTACACATGCTCATTTTCATTATTGTACACACAGGTACATAACATCTTGTACACACTGGTACACATTAATATGCTCATAATTATTCATACATGACTATACCCCTAGGTATTCATATCATGGCAAACATACAAGTTTACACTTAATTATACGCACATGTATATATATACATACATTGCTTTCTAAACCTATATTTCATACTGTAGGTGAGAAGGGTACTTACTTGATGTGAATGTTGGACAACTTAACCTCGATTTTCCTTCTCCTAGGATCTTGTTGGCCAATTACAAAGCCATTAGCCAAATTTCACTATGTTTCGATACGAAACATCCGTTAGTTAATAAATTGAGTTGCATTACTATGTACAACTCTAAAAACCACTAGTTTTTCTTATTTCTATCTAACTTTACCCTATCGTTTGTAACTAAGGGTGGGAACCTTTTTAGTCGTTTTCTTATTCCATTGGAAACATTTCAAAACGGTTCGGGTTATTTGGACAAAAATGACGATTTTGCCCTTCGTGGGTTTACTAACCTACCCGAGCTCGATTTCGTTATTCTTACGAAAATAACCATATACTAATTTTAAAATAACACCCTAGTGGGTCAAATCTCTTTATTTCTCAATTATGCCCCATTTTCATAAAACTTTGCGGTTTAGTCCCTGAACTGAAAATTTTGACGATTTTACCCCCGGGACTAAAATTTACTTCTTTGCATCAAATTTGTTATTTCTCTCAAGGATTATTTTTGCTTAAAGTACCGTACCTTAAATCATTTTGAAAAATTACATTTTTGTTATTTAACACTTTTTTCACTTTTAACATATTCTTGAAAAATCAAAAACCCATAAAAAATTGAGTTTTTGGACAAACCATCCAAGCAACCTAACAGTTTCGTCGATATCTACAACTTTTGTGTTTTAAATTTTCCCAAAATCTCAATATACAGGGGCGTTTTTGACTATTTTTCAAATCTGCCGAGAATGAACTTTTTCTTTCAATTTAGTCCCTATGGCATTTTTACAAAAATCCGTTTCAAACTTGCAATTCTACCCCTGCAGAAACCATTCCATGCCTTAATCAAAAGATTCTCATGCTCAAACATCACTTTTACAAAGTCTAACATCAAAATTACAAAAATAATACTTTTTGTAAAAATTACCATTTTGCACTATAAACCAAAGTTTCACAACTCAAACTTGCCAATCATCACATATACATAAAATTCCAGCAAATACATGCTCAAAACCCCTCATGGGTTTGAAAGAATAAAATCAAAACAAAATTCAAAACTTTAAACTTTAAAACTTACCCAAATAATACTTTTTTGGATTTCTAGCCTTCAAAGGCTTCTTGAACTTCTTCTTGGACTTCCTTTTCATGCAAAAATAGCATGGATTAATCTTTGCCCTTTACCCATGAAAAATCCCTTGAAAACTCATGAAAAAGTTTAGGATTTTACCTTAAAACTTGTGGGAAATCCTTGTACTTGCTTGTAAAACTTTTTTGGGGTTATTTTTGCAAAGTTTGGAGGCTGAGAAATTTTTTTAGAGACCTGGACATGGCTGTCGGATCTTGAAAGGAAAGAAAGGAAGTGAATTTTTGTGATAACTTTGCCTTAAATGCATCCTTATCACATTTGGTGACTCATGGTAACCCATGAGTATACCACTAGGTGTCCTCATCTTATTGGGCCACATTGCATGGCTTGTTGGTCCAATAGAATTCAAGCAAATGTCCACTTTATGGAGTTAAAAATTTATACTGTGTAATTTTTCATCACACAGTATTTTTTCTATACTGTCATGGTCAAATCAGTGTACCTTCTATCCTTAGACTGTATAAAAATATTTAACTTACTTTTCGTTTACTTTTGGAGGCCAATCACAACATTTTTCGTATCTGTGTTTTCATTTAGCAGTATTCTTATACTGCTCTGGCCTCCTTTCTACCCCCGGTTAGGGTTAGGACAACTTCTATGTCCTGTTTACATTCTAATCATTCATTCGTTTATATCACAATTTCACAATTAATTGTGACATGAAATTCATTTTATGGATATTATGCACAAATCTCTGAGTCATCAAACTCATAAAATTTGTATTTTACAATATCCACCATTGCATTACATATACCATAAAATTTGCAATCAGTGCCGCTCATTCATATTTTATTGTAATTTTCACATAAATTACAATTTTTACAAAATTTCACATTTTTAAGAATAAATTCATTAATTAAACCCAATTAAATATTAGGTTTTATTGATGACGTTTTCTCGGTCATTACAAAATATATATATATATATATATATATATATATAATTTTGCTTACCCTAATGATGAAAGGAAATCGGAATTGTTCTACCAGAGACGATCATTCTCTATTTGAAACCAAAGCCTTTCACGCATAGTCCTAGACACTAGATAGACAAATGGATGGATGTAGATGGAATCAACGGTTCCTTAAAGGCCTCTCTCTCTCTCTCTTTTGTCACATGCAAATCTCAACACTTGAGCAATGCAGATCTTGGGACGAAAAACTCTTCTTCTTCTCTCTTCCTCTCTCTACACACTTATACTAGGTTATCTAACAGAGTTTTTGTAGTCTAGTCAAGACTCTTAATTGTGTGCAAAATGAATGGATCAAACCTCTATTTATAGAGAATAAGAGACGCAATTAATCCTAGAAGTTTATTATATTTTAATTTCAAATATCGAATATTTAATTAAAATAAAAGATATTTTTTTCCTTTCCTTATTTGTTATTGGTGCCTCTACACACAGACAGAGTATTTGCTTATGGTACCAATTTGAGGAGAAAGAAGATAGATAATTTGCTTGTTACCCAATCTCACTTGTTTCCCAATGTAAGTTTTTGAATTTGAATTAAATCACAATTATCCAAAAAAAATAGAAATCCTAAATATGAAAACTTAGTGAACAAGCTTTGAATTGCATATGGAAATTTGCTTGTGCCTGTATGTGTCACACACATTTGATTTTTCCAAAATTAATTATTATTTACTTATTATTAAATAATCACATATTTAATAATTATAAATTAATTCATAATTAATTTATTTCAAGTGATATTTAATTTAGAATTCTATAATTCTAATTTAATTAACTAAACTAATACTTCCACTTGTCTATAGAGTATTTACAAGGATGACGAGGAACTAATAGACCCACAATTTCAAACCCTAATAAAAATAATATATTAATTAAACTCTTTAATTAATATATTACTCTTTTATTAATTCCAATATTACTCCACTAAAAATTTAAAATTGCACTCTTAAAATTATGGATATGATTTCTCATTTCTTAGAGTCATCCATTTGATATAGTCATTGCATATAAATTGATCCTTTATAAATAATTTATAATTAGAGCTAGGTAAAATTCTTTAACCTCTCTAATTACTTATTTATTCATGGATACCATTGGTTCTCTAATGAATAATAAATTCATGAACTTAATCATAAACTGAGTGCTCATATTATTCAAGAACCATATCAATATTTAGGAGAATCATTTATCTGTTTCTCTTTAGAGAAAAAATAGATTCCATCTTGTAACATTGACATTCTCCGCTACTTACTTTAATATGCCTCTAAAATATAGGGGATAGGATTAGGTACTCAAATTCATACTGGATAAATCAAAAGACATAATTATATAAATAGGAGTATGTTGATAACTTATGATCAAAATATCTTATATATGACCATCAGTTGATGTGATTTAGACATGTTATACTTAACAAAAATTATTAGTTGTTCATATCATATCATGTCTCAGTCCTACATAATCTCATTATGTATAATGTACTTATTTAATAACTCACTATAATAACAGTTTGGATAAGACCACTCCATTTTTAATAGAAATGACTTGTATCAGTAACGTTCAATTAAATATTTCATACTTTAATTAAATCTTAATTGTAAATTAATAACCATTTTAAGTATCATTCTTAAATATTATCCTTTTGTATATAATACTTATATACAATATTTAAGGTTACATAGACAATTATCAAATTTTAATAATATTCATAAAGTATTCAAAATACATGCATACAAATATGAATGAAAAATTCACTTTATTTATTTTTAAATATGTCTTTACACTCTGAGGGCACCTATCCTAACATAAACAAAGAAACATCTATTCAAAAATTTATGTTTCTTGACTTTTGGGAAGCAAAAGTATTAAATAAATCTTTGTATTCAAGCTCATCGAACTAATTTTTTTCAATGGACAATATGGTTAATCTACTTGACTTCACTTCATCTCTCTTATTATTTGTAAGAAATTGTTCAAGAGCTCTTTTTGGGACTGAATCGAACTTGCTATTCTTATCTTTTTCTTAAGTTCGTTATAATCTGATGCATATGTTCTATTATACATTTTTATTCTTAAATTTGGCGTATATGAAAACTAAATTGACACAACACAATAAACCCAAAAAAAAAAAAATAGCTAACATAAAATTAAATTAGCAAGTAGAAAAGAAATGAATAAGAAAAATATAACCTGAAGATTTTTAGGAGAGAGTAGCATTTATAGTCTTGTGAAGATCTTAGAGAGAGGAGATTGTTGTTTCGAGAAATTGTGGAGATGTTATGTGGTGAAGCAGTAGTAATAGATATAAAATACGTGTAGCTTTCCAAATAAAGGGAGAGATATCATACTTCAGAAAACGACAAATGACATTTTAGTTTTTTTTATTGTAGAGATGATGCTTTTGAATAATGGAAATATGTATATATATAATAAACTATTATTTATTATTTAATTTTTAAGATAGAATAGTAACTTATATATTGCCTAATTTTTTTAGGGCCTTCCAACACCTAGGGCCTTACACCATTGCTTAAGTTGTCAATAGCTAAAGTCGACACTACTGTCAACTTGCTGAAGAGAACGACGACATCACAGGCAGAGGCTGACGTCATTGTGTAAGGCATTGATGGGTAGGGAAGTCGGAGGAGAATTAAGGAAGGCATGTGTTTGGGAGATCTTGTGCGCGATGAAGCTGCATTTGGATGACAAAAGATAAAATTAGAAAAAAAAAAAATTTAAGTAGCATATTTCTAAATACATGCAAAAAAGTAGGGTCTCTAAATTTTTTCATTTGTAAATTTGAATTTTGCTTTGTTTTCAATTAATATTATAGCATACTATTTGAGTCTAGTAGATTCAGATGATATGATATGTCAAGGGTGTACAAGCGTACGTCTTGATAGCAATTCAAACAAAGTCAAAAGTCTTTAAAAAGTTTGTAGATTAAGTCGGTAGGACATTTGGCAGAATTCTGGAGAAACTTAGGTCCAAAGTGATTTGAAGGAGATTGGCTCTTAGAGTCCACTTCGTTGTTGTTCTAACAAAATCACAGCCGCAAGAAGACAAAATGAACAACACGTAAGTGAGATATGACGGGAGAATTAAGAAAAAGTTGATGGAAATATTTCCAGAAGCAACGATGCTCTGGGGTGTTAAGGCTACTGGTATGGTCGGTAGTATCTCAAAGGAGGAAGGCTCTAGTATAATTAATACTTTCAAAGGAGGATGTTACTAATGGTTTGGAGGTTTCTTAGAGTGAAAGGCATGTTGAGTGTCCCAAAAATCCAAAGAAAAGTCCTCTAAAAATCCGTATGTCTGAAGGGCACAGACCTTGTAGCATGTCTCTAAAGTATCTTGGAGGAGATCTCAAAGGCAAAGGCTAATCAAATGTCCTAAAGATCTAAAGGAATGGCTTCCAAAAGTCCTCATGTTTGAAGGGCACAAACCTTGAAGCATGATGTAGAAGTATCCAAGAGGCAGTCTCAGAGAGACTCCCAAAGTAATAAAGGTCTAAAAGGCAGAGACCTTGGAGGCATTTTATAATAACTCAATAAAAATAGAGTTATTCATATCCTTTAATGCACATATCTTTGCTATATTCTTCATATTTTTATTTAATTTTATTTAACTTTGTTTATTTTTATATATTTTACTTTTTATTTTATTTTAATAAATTATTATTATTATTATTATTATTATTATTGTGGGATAATTACGTAATTATATCTCTTAGTTTTAACTATTTCTCAATCTGTCCTTTTGTTTTTAGAAACTACAAAGGTATCTATTGAATTTTAAAGAAATTGTTTCAAATTTAACCTTATAAATAGAAAAATAGGCAAAACGACATAATTATCTTTAAACGGCTATGAAAAAATATCTTATAAAAAATCTTAAAACAAAGTATCTAGTTTCAAAAAAAGATGTTAAGTTTTTATGGTTTTTTAATGTTAAAATATTCTTTAAAAATTTTCTCAAGAAATAAATTCAGTCTAATTAACGGTATCTTTGTCTCCTCTCTATATATTTTTGTTCAAAAAATTATGTGAATAATAAAATTGAAACAAGTTTTTCAAACTTAAGGTACACATTTAGAGTTTCTTAAAACATATGGATGAATTAAGAAATAATTAAAACTAAGAGATATAATTATATAATTAACCCTTATTATATCATCATCATCATCTTATTTTATCTCACTTGTTTCTTTATTTTATCTCACTTGTGTAGGTATATAGGTGATAGGGATAAAAATGAAAATTTAGATCAATTTGGGTTCAAAATGATAAAGAAAATTCAAATTGAAACTCGGCATAAATGAAGAACCACACCTGCTGCTAAAAAGGCCAAAAACTCTCCATTAGGACTGTTCGTTTGGAGAATCAACAGACCAGTGCACGATCGCACTTCACTGCCGATCAAGGCACATCCACGTTAGGCTGTAGCAGAGCCCCACCTCTCTTACATCGCACGTGTCCTCTGTGGTCAAATCCACTTAGCCTATAGAGCTAGATCTCATGTTTTGTAGTCCAGGCCATATCCATGTACCCTCGTGCCTTACCCTCTTTCGCTCAACCATGTGGTTAAGCCAGTCCCCACTTTAGAGTGACACGAACTTGAATTCGCCACGTGTCCGACCCTGATGGACCTTATTGCGTGCCATTTTTTTCTTGTAATGTTGTGTGGAATTAATTGATAAGCACGCCTTCTTTAAAGAGGGAGGGGCTGATTTTGGAGACACCAGAATTGAGAACCCCCATTTTTGGGGAAGAAAGGGGCTAATTCCCAAATGGAAAATGGGAAGAAAGAAAAAAAAAAGAAAAAAACAAATAAATATTTAGTTTAATTTTATTAGTTTTTATGTTTAGTTTTAGGTTTTATTTTTCTTTTGAAACACCGTAGAAGAGCATTTTAGAGCTTCAAAGAGGAGAAAGAAGAAGATTTAGGGAAGTGGTTTTGGACATTGTGACACTTCCACTTGGGTGATTTCTTTCCCATATTTATTTTCCTTATTTTTGTCTATTCTAAAAATGCTTGAATATTGGTATTGTTTATTTTTATTTTTGTTGCTTGATTGTTGGTGTTGTAGAGATTTCAATTTAGCTTATTCATGTTTCTTTGATTTTTCATTTACTCAAATTAATTGTAATTGTCTAATTTATGTTGAATAATTATTTTATGTGGTGTTATGTTAATGCATCTAGTTGACCAATCATCAATTAGCCAATTAAGAAGCCATGAATTGCTACTGGGAGGGGGATTTACGCGCTGAGCTAATCATAGAGTAACGTAGTTGTAGCGGGAGAGGAGTATACTCACTATGATTATGTAGCCATCAACCAAATCCGAGAACCTAATAAATTCTAATTAATTAATGGATATAGAAATATAGTTTACTAGTTAATATAGGATATTTCCAAATGATTACCGGAAGGGGCTTTTGGAGAGGATTGAAAGTTTCGGCTATTATTCAACTAGACAACACAATTAAAGTGACTAACGTATGCTTAGTGATATGTTTAGGTGAAATTGAATCCCTAGAGCATTTTATTTCTTTTTATTTTGCTTTCTTAGTTTCATTTAGTTTATTTGAATGTTCTTGATTTAGTTTTAATGGATTATTCAAATAATCATAGAGCTAATCCAATTTTGATAACTAACAAAAATTAAACATAATCTCTGGAATGATATCCGTACTCTTGGTATACTTTATTACTTGTACGATTCTATGCACTTGCGGATCCAACCGGTCAAGTTTTTGGCGCCATTGTCGGGGATTGTTTTGTTTAGTCTTGGTTAATATCGATACTAATTAGCTTTAAGATTAATTTGAATTTTATTTTCTTCATTTGTTTTGTTTTGTTTTGATTTTGATTTTATTTTTAGTCTTGTTGATTAAAAAAGAAAAGATGAATACATTAGAGATGAATCTTGCTATCTTCATATTTGCCCAACATGACATGGAACTATTCTATGTGGCTTGGCTGCGATTCAAAGATATGCAAGGAAGCTTTCCCAATCATAATTTCTCAAAGTGGTATCTTCTCCAAATATTCTATTTGTGTATTGTGTGATGAAACTAGATATTAGGTGGACCATGGGGCCATTGTCGGTGGCGGTTCTTTCTTTACAAGAACCGATGATGAGGCCTATTACCTATTAAAGGATATGGCAGCCTTTGATGACCATTGCCAAAACTCTTCATGTAGTAGCCACCCAAACATGGAAGGCCAGTCCATTTGCCACCAACAAGAAGAGAAAACACTCTTAGAAGTTGTTTTGGACCGATTAAAGGCCATCGTCAAGGAAAATCTTCAACTCACTGACTCTAGACACTATTGTGATGAACAAATGGAGCTTCTTAGGACCATAATTTTATACAACCGCCTAGAGAAGGAAGTGGAAATATCTAATCCTCGTAGTTCCTGTCAATTGATGGAGGATTTGGTGTGGTGTGATGATGATTGTTATTCGGATTACTCAAACAACCAAGGTCAAGAATAATTTGAATCATGTGGAGTCTTCTTAGGAATTTGAACCTCTAGAGGAAATAACTCCTTGGAATGAACAAAAAGAACCCTTCGAAGATGTTTTCGCTCAAATATTCGCTAAATTGGAATCCTGATCGATCACTGATTTACACCTGTCAAATCAAGTGATGTCTTTACATTATCATGAGTTCCATGAAAATCAAATCACAAGCATGGTAATGGATTGTCAAGTGTAGAGTGTTGAACACTTAGAAGGGATATTAGAGGAATACCCATAAAAGGAGCAAGTAAAGGAGTCATTGGAGGATGTGGAAGTTCATGAGTCCATTGATTCGAGCTCATCAATAGCACTAATGCCTACACCACCAACTGATTCGTTTTGGCCATCGTCACCACCATCACCACATTACACTCTTTTCAAGCTCGAGCCAAAAATAAAGTTCTCTGATCAAGCTTGCCACTCTTCAAAGCCTTGTCTTGTTGGTGCCACGTGTCGAGAAGTTTAACATCTTACTAAGCTTGAGGGCATTTGCGTGGTGTTTTATGACAACTATGGCAGGCAGAAGCCACTCTTTGACGAGCACTTCTCTAAAAGTCAAGCCGATGACTTAAAAATCAAGCACCTATTGGTAGGCAACCCAAGTTTTCTTAAAGTTTTTCTTTCTTTGGTTTGAATTTTAATAATTTTTAAAATTTTTGGCAACTTTTTACTCTCTTTTTCTCTCTTTCTTTTGTAGGAGCAAGTGGAGAAGCCAATGAAAGTTGGAGTCGTGGGAGGTGCCTATAAGCTTCAAGAATCAAAGCCATGCCTAAGCATCAAAGAGCATCATGTTGGAAACAAAGTGCGCAGCGGAATTTTAAAAATTTTTCATCAGAGTATTTTTCCAAAACACAAGTTTGACATGTTATATGTATAAATTAAACAGATCTTACTAACCTCAGTATGCCGAAGAACCTCCGCGACCTGTGTAGAGAAGTAACGTTCCAGAAGAGCCTCAACCAACTGGTCTTCTTTGCTATTCTCTATCCACAACCGGAGTGAGTGTGGGCTCACACGTACAGCTCTTCCACCGGTGACTCTCCTTCCAACCAATAGAGAGAACCCAAAGCTAGTGTTCGTGATTTGTGAACAAAAGCTCTCAGGGAGTTTTTAGATGCTCACTAGAAGAGTATCACTCTTAATCTCTCAAATTGATCTGAGTAAATCATTAGACTCACTCCCTTTTTATACCTATTGGTCCTTGGGGTCAGTCCATATCAGATTAGGTCTCAAAAATCGAAATAGAATCAAGTTCGGATCAATATCTGATAAGATACGCGTGAAAAACGCGTAATCTTAGCTGTCGCGGTCGGCATGCCGAACTGTGAGATAGGCAGGCCGAACTGGCCAGTTCGGCAGGCCGAACACGTCATCCGGCATGCCGAACTGCCGAGAAAAAATCTCCGCGAATCTTTTATTTTCCACCCGAGATTCTAAAGGATAAAGTCTCAGTTTTGATTCAAATAGCCCAATAGAAAAGATATCTGATCAAAACAAACTTTATCAAGATAATCTCTAAGAAAATAAATCAATTCACAACAATTCTACAAGTTTATCTTGTTCTAATTGTCCAAAATTAAAACAACCGATAAACAGACAAGAATTATCCGAACGCCATAATTCAACAAGTTCATCTTGAACTAATTTCTTACATAATTAATTCAACCGATAAACAGACATGAATTATTTGATTCTTATAAATTTTAAACCAATCTGATAAATCCGACATAAGTCACCAATTATTGGAAAAGCACGCCGTGTCGTTACAGGATTTTGTGAGCTAGCAAAGGGGACCAAAATGGACCTATAAAGTTCAAGCTCATGATAATTATGAAACCCAATATCCCAGATATACATTTCACAATTATCAACTCCAACGCTACTCCACTAAAAGCTTGGAGCTGCACTCTCGAACTTTATAGAATTACGAAGCTCGTGTAGCTAAGTCTCCATGACATATCATAGTGTATCGCATCCCCATATGATCATCCATAATCGGCTTAAGGACAAGTTCTGTCTTACCTTCCCGATTATTTTTATCTTACGTTCCATTGTCTCACCATTAGAAAACTTACCATCTAAAGATAGTATACCATTCGGTTACACCTATGTATCCAAATGGTTGAGCGCTCCAGTTTTCCAATTACAGGACAACGCATATAAGAGGATATCATTACTCCTAAAGAGGAGCTATGGATTCCATATCTATGAATAACAAGTCTACGCTACCAAGAGTCATGCCTCCAACGTACCGGCATGCTTGCCACTATAGAGATGTGGGAGTCACCCATTGGTACATCAAAAGACACAAGTCGAGACAACGGGCCCATTATTCATCTCAGGATTAAGATACAATACAAATGATTGTCTAAAGTGAATCGATTTGTCGAGACAGAATTATTAATCCAAATCAATTCACTTTATGTCCCGATCCAATACATCGTCACCTATGACAATGCGCCAATGTTTCTATTCACGGAGTCCACCTCCGATGGCCAAGACAAACCATCTCCCAAAAGGGATATAGACAACATAACAATCTTTACATGAATAAAGTGCCCAACTTTATTCCCTCGATTGCGGATCATATATTTTAGACCATCATCTTAAGAGTCGTGTCTACCGCATAATCATCCCATCATATGCCCAACTCTTAAGGTTTAGACTGACAGTCTCAGACTACTGTTTGCTTATCATACATTCAACAAATATGAACGTAAAGAGGACAATATTTGGTATATATAAATGAATAAATTCTTTATTGATAAAAATGTCTCCAAAAACGTATTACATTTTTACTCCTTAGAGCATACATGTCTAACAATCTCCCACTTGCACTAAGTGAGTAAATACTGCAAATTTCGCATCCCCATAGCTTCCACATGCCTTTCGAAGACTCTCCCAGAAAGTGTCTTCGTAAATGGATCAGCTAAATTGTCCTCTGACGCGATCTTGCACACCGTGACATGCCCGCTCTCAACGAAGTCCTTTATCACATGATACTTTCGATCAATATGCTTACTCTTCTTGTGAAATCTTGGTTCCTTAGCATTAGCTACCGCCGCACTGTTATCACAGTACAGTGATACCGCTTTATCTATACCAGGAACTACCTCAAGATCCCCAAGGAACTTGCGGAGCCACACTGCTTCTTTCGAAGCATCACTAGCCGCCACATACTCGGCCTCCATCGTTGAATCCGAAGTGCAATCTTGCTTCGCACTTCTCCAACTGATGGCACCGCCACCTAGAGTAAACACAAACCCTGAAGTCGATTTCCTAGAATCCAGGCAGGATTGAAAATCCGAATCAGTGTATCCTAGAGGAGTTAAATCCTCACCCGAATACACAAGCATATACTCACGAGTCCTTCTCAGGTACTTGAAAATATGCTTTACCGCAACCCAATGGTTTGGTCCTGGATCCGCCTGAAATCGACTCACAATCCCGACCGCATAGCTAATATCTGGTCGAGTGCAAAGCATGGCATACATGAGACTACCTACTGCCGAAGCATAAGGCACCTTCTTCATGTATTCTCTTTCTTCATAAGACTTTGGAGAGTCTTTCTTAGAAAGAGTAATTCCAGACCTAGATGGTTGCCCACCTTTCTTGGAATCCTGCATTGCAAACCTCCTGAGAATTTTATCTATGTAGCTGGCCTGTGACAAAGCTATCATTTTGTTCTTCCTATCCCGAAAGATCTGGATACCGAGAACAAAATTAGCCTCACCCAAGTCCTTCATGTCAAACTGCTTGGTCAACCATAATTTGACCGATGACAATGCCCCAACGTCATTGCCAATTAGCAGAATGTCATCTACATAGAGTAGTAGAAAAACCACCTTCCCATTCTTAATGTGTTTGTAAACACATGGTTCATCCACATTTTGTGAGAACCCATAAGTCTTGATCACTTGATCAAATCTTATGTTCCAAGAACGAGAAGCCTGCTTAAGTCCATAAATAGACTTTAGCAACTTACAAACCTTACCCTCTTGACCCGTGACCTTGAACCCGTCTGGTTGTTCCATATAAATGGACTCATCAAGATAGCCATTCAGAAAAGCCGTCTTGACATCCATCTGCCAAATCTCGTAGTCGAGAGCGGCAGCTATGGACAAGAGAATCCGGATGGACTTAAGCATGGCTACAGGCGAAAAGGTTTCCTCATAATCGATTCCTTCCTTTTGCGTATAACCCTTAGCTACCAGTCTAGCCTTAAAGGTTTCGACCTTTCCATCCACTCCTCTTTTCCTCTTGTAGATCCACTTACACCCTATGGGTTTTACCCCTTCGGGAAGATCCACAAGCTCCCAGACCCGATTAGTCTCCATAGACTTCATCTCAATGTTCATGGCCTCTGTCCAGAGTCTTGAATCAACATCCTCCATAGCTTCTGCGTAAGTATAAGGATCCCTGTCATGTTCATCCGGTTCAGCCAAAAAGACCTCCCCATTGAACATATACCTCTCAGGTTGACGCCCGATCCTCCCACTACGCCGAAGCCCCTGAGGTTGTTGTTCAGGTTTGTTTGGTTTTTCTACACCGATCGGAATGGTTTTGTTCGGAACCTCTGGAGTAAACGGATTACCCCTCAACTCCTCAAGCACCACTTTGCTTTGAGGTTTAAAGTCGTTCATGTAACTCTCCTCAAGGAAAGTTGCATTAGTTGAAACCACGACTTTATTTTCCTTTGGGTTATAAAAATAACCCCCTTTAGTCCCTTTTGGATATCCTACAAACACGCAAACTTCTGAACGTGCTTCCAACTTATTCGGATCCTTAAACAGGACATGAGCTGGACATCCCCATATGCGAATATGGTTTAAGGATGTCTTCCGTCTTGTCCACAACTCGTGAGGAGTTTTAGGGACCGATTTTGAAGGCACATTGTTCAAAAGATAACATGCGGTTTGTAGTGCATATCCCCAAAAGGATAAAGGCAATGATGAATAACTCATCATGGACCGAATCATGTCCAACAAAGTCCTATTCCTTCTCTCTGCTACGCCATTCTGCTGCGGAGTACCCGGCGCAGTCAAATGGGATAAAATCCCATTCTCCAACAAGTGTCCCAAGAACTCATCAGAAAGGTATTCCCCACCTCGATCTGATCGAAGTGCCTTTATGGGTCTACCCAATTGCTTTTCCACTTCAGCCCGAAACTCCCTGAATTTATCATAAGTTTCGCTTTTGTGGTGCATTAGGTACACATACCCATATCTAGAGTAATCGTCAATAAAAGTAACGAAGTACTCATACCCTCCTCGTGCCCGGATGTTCATCGGTCCGCAAACATCACTATGCACAAGTTCTAGAACCCCTTCGGCCCTATTGCCCTTAGACCCGTATGGTCTTTTGGTCATTTTACCCTCCAAACAAGACTCACATTGAGGTATAGATTCCACCTTTAAGTGACTTAAAGGTCCATCCCTTACCATCCTTTGAATCCTATTTAGGTTAATATGGCCAAGGCGCAAATGCCAAAGATAAGTCTTATTAGAGTGAGAAGTTTTAAGTCTTTTTGAGTTATTATCATTTATCTCAGCATTAAGCAATAGGTCCATCTTAGGTTTGATAAAATATAGATTATTTTGCATCCATCCAGAACAGATAAAAGATTTGTTTTTACGAATCACCACTTTTTCATTAAAAGATACCACGTAGGAGTCTTTAAATAAAGAAGATACAGAAATTAAATTCCTTTTAAATTTAGGAACATAAAAACAATCTCGCAAAATTAAACTCCTATAATTATCAAAATAAAGATGGACATCTCCCACTGCTTCCGCTGAGACCAAGGATCCATCGCCCATCCGAAGCGTTAAGTCTTCACGAAGTAGACTTCTCGTTTCTTTGAATCCCTGCAGAGAAACACAAACATGATTAGTTGCACCAGAATCTATGACCCAAATGTCACTGGATTCCTCAACCAAACAAGTTTCTAGATATAGAAGATCACACCTACCTCCCTTGGAAAGGAAGTCCTTGCAATGCTTCTTTATATGCCCGATCTTACCACAAAAGAAGCACTTAAGCTTCTTTGGGTTCTTCTTCTTCTTCTTCTTGCTCTTGGTAGCAATAGGAATAGAAGACTTCCCACCCTTGGCCCGTTGTTTCTTTCCATTCCCAGAGTTAGGATTGGAACCAGAAGCAGCTACCAAATTGGCCTCTCCACCAGCAGGAGACTCCCTGATCAGCAGTTCAAACTCTTGTAACTGTTTCATCAGTTCTGTCAAGGTCATATCCCGTCTATTGCTTAGATTAAAAGTAGCTCTAAACGGAATAAATTCCTTAGACAGAGTCTCAAAGACCATAGTCATCTGAGTTTCAGCATCGATGTCGGCTCCATTGGTTTGAGCCTCAGCGAGGTAACCCATGACCAACATCATGTGCTCCTTTACAGATGTCCCCGGTCTCTGTCTACAGTTTAAGAGTTTCCGAAGCGCCCCTTGCCGCTTTGTTATGGCCTGGCCTCCAAACATGTCCTCAAGATTATCCAAGATCTGCTTCGCAGTCTCATAATCCTGATGTTGAGCCTGCAGCACGTTATTGATGCTAGCCATAACATAGCAGCGGGCCTGATCATTAGCATCTTTCCAGCGTTCGTACGCTTGGAATTGCTCATTACTTGAGTCTCCCGTAGGCTCGGGAGGACAAGGAGTTGTCAGAACATATTTCAGTTTCTCAAAGGAAAGGACGATGTTCAGGTTCCGTTTCCAATCATTATAGTTCTCACCGGTTAATTGGTTTTTGTCAAGTATCGATGATAAAGCGTTTTTAGACATTTCAATCTACAATAAAGAGTCATATACCAAACATAAGCAAACATATATAATAATTTAGTAAGATAACACAATCATGTAAATTATACAAATGTGTTTATGTGTCAAAACCTTGAAAATATCACAACCTTACAACGATAATTCCCAACTCAGAATTCAACATGCTCCTAGGGGAGTCATGCCAAATTCAATCAGGAACACGGATCCCCTCCTGATTAATATATGCCATCCAGGACCCGTATGATCCAGCATATACTAATAATCGTTTCTTTGGCCATTAATTTTATTAACAGAGCTCCTAGGGGAGGTTAATAATAAAATTAACGTGAGTGTATAACCACCGTTTTAATATTTTATCCATGATTTATAATCACCACCTAGGGGTGTGCAATCATAAATCATACTAAAATACCTTATCCTTTCAGAGATCCAATCTGGTACATGATAGAAATCCCTTCCTAGGGGTTGGGACCATCATGTTCTTCCTATGGACCAACGATGGAGGCCTTAGGTTCTCTCTTCGAAAACCTTCTCCCACTCAATCTTTTGAAGTCAAGGTTTTATTTTAAAATTATGCATGAACAATTTTAATATGAGCGGCACTCCCTATTCTATATGACATGTTATCAATATACATGGTAGATCATATTATAATGCAGATAAGCAAAGCAATCAAGCAAAGCTACAAGCATAATAATAATAACCGTAATATTATGGTTCCACCCTAAAGAATAGAAAAAATAAGATTACAAGAGAATAATCGAGACATTTATCGATTCTTCATCCTTGAATCCTTAAGCTGTATCCTTCTTCATGTAATATCCATCTTCAAGTCCTCAATCCCGTATGAATCGAACACTTCATATTTCCGGTCATATCCAAATTTAATGTTTCTCAGAATCGTCCCAAAAATAAAATTAAAACTGCACTAAAAAATCGCACCATTTCTGGACGCCTGGCAGCTCTCGGTCGGCAGGCCGATCTGGGTGATCGGTCTGCCGATCATGGTGGTTCGGCCTGCCGAACATGAAGGTTCGGCCTGCCGGCAGAGCACCAAAATTTCTGCCCCACTGTCGGCCTGCCGGACCGTACGTCCGGCCTGCCGATCTGTGACCTTCGGCCTGCCGAACTGTGAGGTCCGGCATGCCGACCGAGCAGAAAGCCCTCAATCCAGAAAATACAATTTTAATGCAATTCATCAATTTTATTTTTAACAATTCAAAAACATAAAATTAGAGACTCAGGAAATACCTGGAGGCGCCATCATCTATCTTCAAGATCCGACTTCTCGTTCCGTCTTCTCCGAATAATTATTTAATTACAAAATTCTTACAAATTAAATAATAATTCCTAGACGGAGATGATAGTCCGCCATCTAATTACATGAAAAACCTAGATACACATTCTAACCTCTAAGGAACCATAACCGGTGTTAATTAATTAATAAATAATTAAACAACAATTTAATCAACCATAATTAATTAATAAACATTCACCATATAATCCATGACAACATATATATTATATAGAAACCTAGAGTGCCATCTCTCTATAAAATTTAATTCAAGCATTGGAGAGATTAAGATCACAAAATTTATGCATATAACATGATCACAAACTTGCAAATTTATGTAAAAAACCTCGTCTCTGATACCAATTGTTGGAAGCAAAGTGCGCAGCGGAATTTTAAAAATTTTTCATCAGAGTATTTTTCCAAAACACAAGTTTGACATGTTATATGTATAAATTAAACAGATCTTACTAACCTCAGTATGCCGAAGAACCTCCGCGACCTGTGTAGAGAAGTAACGTTCCAGAAGAGCCTCAACCAACTGGTCTTCTTTGCTATTCTCTATCCACAACCGGAGTGAGTGTGGGCTCACACGTACAGCTCTTCCACCGGTGACTCTCCTTCCAACCAATAGAGAGAACCCAAAGCTAGTGTTCGTGATTTGTGAACAAAAGCTCTCAGGGAGTTTTTAGATGCTCACTAGAAGAGTATCACTCTTAATCTCTCAAATTGATCTGAGTAAATCATTAGACTCACTCCCTTTTTATACCTATTGGTCCTTGGGGTCAGTCCATATCAGATTAGGTCTCAAAAATCGAAATAGAATCAAGTTCGGATCAATATCTGATAAGATACGCGTGAAAAACGCGTAATCTTAGCTGTCGCGGTCGGCATGCCGAACTGTGAGATAGGCAGGCCGAACTGGCCAGTTCGGCAGGCCGAACACGTCATCCGGCATGCCGAACTGCCGAGAAAAAATCTCCGCGAATCTTTTATTTTCCACCCGAGATTCTAAAGGATAAAGTCTCAGTTTTGATTCAAATAGCCCAATAGAAAAGATATCTGATCAAAACAAACTTTATCAAGATAATCTCTAAGAAAATAAATCAATTCACAACAATTCTACAAGTTTATCTTGTTCTAATTGTCCAAAATTAAAACAACCGATAAACAGACAAGAATTATCCGAACGCCATAATTCAACAAGTTCATCTTGAACTAATTTCTTACATAATTAATTCAACCGATAAACAGACATGAATTATTTGATTCTTATAAATTTTAAACCAATCTGATAAATCCGACATAAGTCACCAATTATTGGAAAAGCACGCCGTGTCGTTACAGGATTTTGTGAGCTAGCAAAGGGGACCAAAATGGACCTATAAAGTTCAAGCTCATGATAATTATGAAACCCAATATCCCAGATATACATTTCACAATTATCAACTCCAACGCTACTCCACTAAAAGCTTGGAGCTGCACTCTCGAACTTTATAGAATTACGAAGCTCGTGTAGCTAAGTCTCCATGACATATCATAGTGTATCGCATCCCCATATGATCATCCATAATCGGCTTAAGGACAAGTTCTGTCTTACCTTCCCGATTATTTTTATCTTACGTTCCATTGTCTCACCATTAGAAAACTTACCATCTAAAGATAGTATACCATTCGGTTACACCTATGTATCCAAATGGTTGAGCGCTCCAGTTTTCCAATTACAGGACAACGCATATAAGAGGATATCATTACTCCTAAAGAGGAGCTATGGATTCCATATCTATGAATAACAAGTCTACGCTACCAAGAGTCATGCCTCCAACGTACCGGCATGCTTGCCACTATAGAGATGTGGGAGTCACCCATTGGTACATCAAAAGACACAAGTCGAGACAACGGGCCCATTATTCATCTCAGGATTAAGATACAATACAAATGATTGTCTAAAGTGAATCGATTTGACAAGACAGAATTATTAATCCAAATCAATTCACTTTATGTCCCGATCCAACACATCGTCACCTATGACAATGCGCCAATGTTTCTATTCACGGAGTCCAACTCCGATGGCCAAGACAAACCATCTCCCAAAAGGGATATAGACAACATAACAATCTTTACATGAATAAAGCGCCCAACTTTATTCCCTCGATTGCGGATCATATATTTTAGACCATCATCTTAAGAGTCGTGTCTACCGCATAATCATCCCATCATATGCCCAACTCTTAAGGTTTAGACTGACAGTCTCAGACTACTGTTTGCTTATCATACATTCAACAAATATGAACGTAAAGAGGACAATATTTGGTATATATAAATGAATAAATTCTTTATTGATAAAAATGTCTCCAAAAACGTATTACATTTTTACTCCTTAGAGCATACATGTCTAACACATCAATGAGAGAAGTTTTCTTTAAACTTTCCTATTTATTCGTGCTTCTTACACATTAAGGATTTTGTGCATATTCAGTTTGGGGGGAAGATTAAAATCTGGCTTAATTGTTTCTTTTGCTTTTTGAACAATTTTGAAAAATTAAAAAGTTTTGAATAATTAGAGGTTTTGTGCTTTCTTGAGTGATTTCTCCCAAACCAATGATGAGAGCTATGGTTGAAAATTGTACATTGCTTGTAGAAAAGTATAAATATTGTTTAGGTTTTGTGTTTTGTTCTTGAGTTAAGTTCACTTTGATTGAGATTATCCACACTTGAGCACTATGCTTTGATCTTTGAGTGTGCGTATTTTTGGATAATTTTTTTTGTGATTATGTCAATATCTTCCAAGTCCTACAATTTGTTTGATTTACTCTCGAGGTGAAATCTTAGACTTCACAAAATTAAGGAAATAACTTAGGTTATCTTTGGACCGTGTAAGCCTTTTCAAGCCTACCTAGACATTTTCTTGCCCCTAGTATACCCCTTTGAGCCTTAATATATCCTTTCTTTGTTAGCCACATTTCTAGCCTAGCTATTTAAATAATTTCCATTCCTTTCCCTATTTTAAGCATGTGATCTCTCAAGGAAATATTTAAGCTATGCTAAATTTAGAAGGAAGGATGGAGTTAAGAAAGTTTGATTTTGTGTTATCTGTTTACGTTTATAAAAAAGAAAAAAAAAAGAGAAAATAAATTAAAAAAAAAGCAAAAGAAAAGAAAAGGTGCTGCATTCTTTGTTCATACAGAGAAATAAAGAAAGAAATAAGTTGGGGGTGTAGTAGCAAAAAAACAACAAAAAAGGAATAAAGTGGTTGATAAGAGGAAGTTGAAACTATGTTTGGGGGTGTTACTCGGAAGAATGAAATTGAGCTCCATGAAAATCCTAGAAGGGTTAACGTGCTTAAGATGTATTGAGCTATAAATTTTCCTTCATCTTACCCTTTACCTAAGCCAAATATTACAAGCCTATTGAAGTCCTAAGTATCCTTGATGTGGTGTTGGTCTATTAGTAGAGAGAGATATAAAAAGCAAATCTTTGGGATTTGTTTATTTACTTTGAGATTGTAGTTGATTCTATGTTTGCATAAACCTATTCAAATTGCATACAACGAAGAGTGAAAACGCTACACACGTAAACGTAAAAAATCCAATTAGAATGGCACACACTCTAGGATTAATTATAATGCTTAGGCAATGTTGAATTTTTCTCTAAGTTATGCTCTTTAGTCAACCATTAAGAAATTTATTGGAGATCGCCAATTTTGCACAATTTACTTCTAGTTTATTTCACTTTTAGTTTTGTTTCTTTTCTTGTTTTTGCTTAAGGACAAGCAAAATAGTAAGTTTGGAAGTATGATAACTTTATAAAAAATAGAGTTATTCATGTCATTTAATGCACATATTTTACTATGTTCTTGATTTTTTTATTTAATTTTGTTTATTTTTATATATTGTACTGTTTATTTTATTTTTATTAATTTAATTTAATTTATTTTATTTTATTTTAATTGAATTATTATCGTTCTTGTTGTTGTTGTTGTTATTATTATTATTATTATTATTATTATTATTTCCCTCTATTTATTTATTTTATCTCATTTGTATAGGTATATAGGTGATAGGGGTTAAAAATGAGATTCTAGTGCAATTTGGGATCAAAATGATAAAGAAAATTCAAATTAAAACTAGGCTCAAATGAAGAACCAAGCCCACAACTAAGAAAAGCCAAAAACCGTATATCAGGACCGTCCATTTATAGAATCAATAGACCAGTGCACGTGTTCACTTCATCGCTGACCAGAGCACGTCTAGCGTCAGGTTACAGTAGAGCCCCACCTCTCCTACGACGCCACGCATCCACCATAGTTAGATCCACTTAGCGTAGAGCTGGATCTCATGTGTCACAGTCCAAGCCATACTCATGCTCCCTTATGCCTCACCTTCTATCGCTCAGCCACGTGGTCAAGTTGGTCCCTATTCCAGTGCATAGCGAACTCGAATTCACCACATGTCCGAGCCTGGTAGACCCTATTCCATGCCATTTTTTCCTATAACATTGTGTGGAATTAATTAAGGAGCATGCCATTCTTTAAAGAGGGAGGATTTGATTCTAGAGGCATTATAACCAAAAACCCCATTTTTGGGGAAGAAAGGAGCTAATTCCCAGATAGAAAATAGAAAGAAAGGGAAAAAAAAAATACAAGAGAAAAATAAATAAATATTCAATTCAATTTTATTAGTTTTTATTTTTAGTTTTAGGTTTTATTTTCCTTTTGAAACACCATGAAAGAACATTTTAGATCTTCAAAGAGGAGGAAAGAAAACGATTTGGAAAAGAGGTCTTAGAGATTGTGACACATCTACTTGGGTGATTTCTTTCCCATTTTTATTTTTCTTATTTTGTATATTATAAAAATACTTGAATATTGGTGTCGTTTATTTTCACTTTCACTTTTTTTTTCTTTTTTTTTATTTTTGTTTATGGCTTGGTTGTTAGTGTTATAAGGATTTCAATTTAGTTTATTCATGTTTATTTGATTTTCCTTTTACTCAAGTTAATTGTGATTGTCTAATTTATGTTGAATAAATATTTTATGTGGTGTTAATGCTTCTCATTGCTTGATCATCAATTAGCTGATTAGGAAGCCGTGAATTGCTACTAGGAAGGGGGATTTACGTGCTTAGCCAATCACAGAGTAACGTAGTCTTACTATGGCAAGAATATACCCACTATAATTATGTAGCCATCAACGAAATCTAAGAACCTAACAAATTCTAATTAACTAGTAGATATAGGAATATAGTTTACTAGTTAATATAGGATATTTCCAAATGACTATCGAAATGGGCTATTGGAGGGTATAGAAAGTTTCGGCTATTGTTCAACTAAACGACACAATTAAGGTGACTAATGGATGCTAGTGACATGTTTAAGTGAAATTGAATCCCTAGAGCGTTTTATTTTATTTTATTTTACTTTATTAGTTTCATTTATTTTATTTAAATTTTGTTAATTTATTTTTAGTTTTTATTCTTATTCTTAATAGATGATTTAAATAATCATAGAGCTAATTCAATTTTGGTAATTAATTAAAATTAAACACAATCTATGTGGGAAGGATATTCGTATTCTTGGTACACTTTATTATTTGTACGATTTCGTGCACTTGCGGATCCAACCAAACACTTTGTAAGTCCTATAGGCGCAAACTTAGAAAGAGAGAAAATGAGAAGTAAAATAACCAGAGTTTAGTTAATAGAAAGAGATCAAGTCGATCTGGTGGGAGTTAGGTTTATAGGAGAAAAAAAGGGAGGTTTTTGACACTTGTTTGGGGCTGTGTGCTCTCCATTAGGGTTAGACCTACTGCTAGACTTTTCCTTTAGAGTAAGCTAATCAGGTGACTTTCTAAACATGGATTTTTGTCTTGCTGAGAATGGTGTAATTTAGGAATAAAAATCCATGATTTATGGTGACCAAACCTTTTCTCTAAACTTTAGCTCTAGGGTCAAATTGTGTTCGTTTATCTCTATGAGTATTGTCTTGCTTCATTTGACTAAAGAAAAGTTGGAGTCTTATATGTCCTAAAGTGTTGCCAAAAGTACATATACAGAGGTTCCTAGAGGCGTGTCAAAGATGCTGTAGGGGACAGATCCCGACACTAATTCTAATTAGATTTTGTGGTTGTTTGGCATTTTTGGGGTTTCTTTTAGGATTTTTGGCCAATTATTGATTTTTCGAGCTAAAATAAGATGTAGGTTCAAAATGGTTGATTTCTCCATCACTTGCCCATTTGACCCAACAAAATTTATCCCCCTAGCTGGAATAAAAACCAAATTAGGCCAAAATGAACAAGCCTCTTTGCTTACCTATGTTGGAAAAATAGTATGCAGTGAAATTTTAAAATTTTATATCAGAGTATTTTCCTAAACACAAGTTTGACATGTTTTATGCATAAATTAACCAGATCTTACTAACCTTTGTGTGCCGAAAAGCTCTTGCAATTAGTGAAGAGAAGTAACGTTCCAGAAGAGCCTCAACCAACTGGTGTTTTTTGCTATTCTCTATCCACGATCGGAGTGAGTGTGGGCTCACACGTACAGCTCTTCCACCAGGTGACTCTCCTTCCAACCAATTGAGAGAACCTAAAGTAAGTGTTCGTGATTTGTGAACAAGAGCTCGCAGGGAGTTTTTAGATTTTCACTAGCAAAGTATCACTCTTAATCTCTCAATTGATCTAAATAACTTATGTGACTTACTCCCTATTTATAAGGGTTGAGTCTGGGTCAGTCCTTATCAGATTAGGTCTCAAAAATTCGAATCAGAATCAAATTTGGATCAATATTTGATAAGATCCATGTAAAAACGCGTGATCTTATCCTTCGCTCATCGACAGGCCGATCAGGACGATCAGCAAGTCAAACAGGTCCCATCGGCAAGCCGAACTTGAGGATCGGTATGCTGAACTGTCGATTAAAATCTCAGCGAATCTTTTATTTTTCACCCGAGATTCTATAGGATAAAGTCTTAGTTTTAATTCAAATAACCCAATAGAAAAGTTATCTGATTAAAACAACTTTATCTAGATTATCTCTAGGAAAATAAATGAATTCCTAACAATTCTACAAGTTTATCTTGATCTAATTTATTCAGAATTAAATCAACCAATAAATAGACAAGAATTATCCGATCCTAATAATTCAACACGTTTATCTTGAATTAATTTTATCACAAAATTAATTCAACCGATAAACAGACATGAATTATCTGATTCTTCCAAATTTTAACCAATCTAATAAATCTGACATAAGTCACCAATTATTGGAAAAGCACGCCATATCATTACAGGATGTTGGAGCTAGCAAATGGGACCAAATGGACCTACATAGTTCAAGCTCCCGATAATTACGAAACACAATATCCCAAATATACATTTCATAATTATCAACTCCAACGCTACTCTACTAAAAGCTTGGAGCTGCACTCTCAAACTACATAGAATTACGAAGCCCGTATAGCTAAGTCTCCTTGACATATCATAGTGTATCGTATCCCCATATGATTATCTATAATTGGCTTAAGGACAAGTTTTGTCTTACCTTCCCGATTACTTTTATCTTACATTCTATTTTCTCACCATTGGAAAACTTACCATCTAAAGACAATATACCATTCGGTTACACCTATGTATCCAAATGGTTGAGCGCTTCAGTTTTTCAATTACAGGATAACGTATATAAAAGGATATCACTACTCCTAAAGAGGAGCTATGGATTCTATATCTATGAATAACAGGTTTACGCAACCTAGAATCATGCCTATAACGTACTGGCATGTATACTACTATTAAGATGTGAGTGTCACCCTTTGGTACATCAAAAGACACAAGTCAAGACAACGGGCCCACTATTTATCTCAGGATTAAGATACAATATAAATGATTGTCTAAAGTGAATCGATTTACCGAGACAGAATTATTAATCTAAATCAATTCACTTTATGTCCCGATCCAACACATTGTCACCTATAACAACGTGCTAATGTTTCTATTCACGAAGTCCATCTTCGATGGTCAAGACAAACCATCTCCCAATAGGGATATAGACAACATAACAATCTTTACATGAATAAAGTGCCCAACTTTATTCCCTCGATTGCGGAACTTACAATTTAGACCGTCACCTTAAGAATCGTGTCTTCCGCATAATCTGTCCATCATATGCCCAATTCTTAAATGTTTAGACTGACAGTCTCAGACTATTATTTGCTTAACATATATTCAACAAATATAAACGTAAAGAGGACAAGATTTGGTATATAAATAATAAATAAATTCTTTATTAATAAAAATGTCTCCAAAAACTTATTACATTTTTACTCCTTAAGGCATACATGTCTAATAACCTATGACTCATCAAACCACGAACCAATTAGTTCTCCAAGCATAGTTTGGGTCCACGTATTGAGCCCGTTCACATCGATGGACGGGATTGTATGTAGGGCCTAGAACAAAAACAACCATCAACACACACACTCTGTTAAACCTAAAAGAGTGCCTGTTGTTATAAAGCATAAAGACTTTCGCTCTCAATTTTTTTTATGTTTTTATTAACTTAAGAAGGAAAAAAATCATTTTTGAAAAAAAAGACTAATTTTAAGATAATGACACAAAACTAATAAGGTGTTTGACAAGTATGGTTAGAACCACTTTTTTGGTTGAAAATATTGTAGCATTTGAAAGCTTTACACTGTAACAATTTTTAGCTTTTTACTATAGTATGTAAAAGTTTGACACTATTTCTAACAAAAAAATTAGTTCTAATCATAGTTGCAAAATACCCACTAAATAAGTGAATTGTGTTGGTAGATTCCTAATTCTCTCTCCTGCTCTCCCTTCCACCCAAGGAAATTTAGAGAAATAACTTCTATAAATCGTTGACCCATCTAATAACCCAAGAATAATTCCAAGAGATCGTCACAAAGCTACAAAAATGTGTTACGACAACATTTTTCCTAATTTTCTTATTTTTTTGGTAGATAACAATATTTTTAAAAGTATGACACTTTTTGCACTTGCATCCTACTATTTTGTCAACAGGAGGTTTCGGGAGTCACATGCCACAAAGTAAAAGTTCAACAGGCAAGGACAAAGTTGAAACTCATGGAATTATTTGTCATCTCTTATGTATTTTTATATTTTTTTGACACTTTTCTCAGGAACCGAAAAATTAGCGTAATTGATGGATATTTATTTTTAACTCATCAAACCTTTAAAAAAATAATTTTAATAATTTTTAATAATTTGAAAATATGTATTATAGGGTTCCAACTGAGCAAGCCTTTTTTTTTTTTTTTCTTCTCTCTCTCATGAAGTGTTATATGAAATTCATTCTGTACACTTTCCTGACAATTTTTCTTGTAATTCTGAGAAAAGATGGGTGACGTGGTTACATCGCTTTTTTTTCCTCTCTCTCATGAACTATCAATGTGAAATTCATTCTGCACCCTTTCCTGACTATTTTTGATGAAATTCTGAGAAAAGACAGGGGACGTGATTACATTGCTTTGGGATTTGGCCGTGGATTCCTACTCTTTTCCTATCTTGGAAATAAGAGAGGTGTTCTCACAAATTTTTGCACGATATTGTGGTCGTTGTCTGATGAGCTTATCGTTATTCGTTGGCGTCTTGTCACCGTAGAAAACTTTTGTGATCTTCTTTTAAGGCCTCCTTTTACCTTCTTGTGAAAAATAACTAAATACAATCAATTAAGTCTCACAACAAAGTTTATAGAATCTTATATAACTTTTTTGCTGAATAAAGTTTTAGAACTAGTCTTAAGTCTACTACAGGTTTCATCAGACATTGCTGTGAGTGTTGAGTTTGCGCCGCATTTACATACGGTAGGCTTCTATTTACCAAAGACTGTTGAAAAGTGACCGATAGGGCTAGAGATTTAAAACAGTGAAAAATATTATATTATAAATTAGAAGTAAAAGTGTAAATTTAATTGAATAAAGAAGTAAAAAATAAATAAAATATATTTTTTGTTTATCGTAAATGATAAGGTACATAAAGTCAAAAGGAACGGTGATTGGAAGAACAACAATATATAAGTTTAGTTGATTAAATTAATAACTACTGTGTATTTATACGAGATGTAATAACAAGAAATGTAATTAGAAAATGATAAAATGTAAGCATAGATGTATTTTTTAAAAAATGGAGCAAACTAACAATTACCTATGTAATAAACTTTGGAAACTCCTTCCTATTCGATTGCTAGAACATGTTAGGGATTTTTTTGAATGGGTTGTTTGGTAGAAACCAATAAGTTCCACAAAATTACAATTGGGATAGTTTTGGAAGAAAATATGGGTTGGGGAGACGAGGAAAGAAGAAATCTCGAACTTGCACCCACCGTCGAACAAATTTGATGAAGCCGATCTTCAACAATGAAGGTCAATGACAAAGATATGGAAGAAAATTTGATAACCGAATTGGGGATGAAATTAGGGTTCTGATTTGGGGACGAAAATGTCCTCGTTAAAGAAATGCATTCAAGATTTTGAAACTAGGAAATAAAAAAAGAAAAAACTTCAAAAACAGCTAAAACGACATTACGTTTGATGGTACATTTTTAATATATTAGTTACATTTTTTGAGAATGTTTAATCCCTCCAAGTGAGCCTAGATATATTATTTTGTCTTTAAGTTACACCTTCTTTATATCACAAAAGTCCGATCTCTATCCAATGGTTGGATTGTGCATCTGGATAAGAAACGACACCGAATTGGAGACTTACCTTAAAATTTTATGTATAAAAGTATATCCATGTTTAGAAACACTTAACATTAATGTTTAAACGATATCAAACAAGGAAATTATAGCAAATGTCATTTTTTCAACACTACTTATAGTAAATAGTAGGTTTGAAAAATATTTATAACAAATAGTAATTTTATGGTCTAAATTATAATTTATTACCTTCTTATGCATAGTAGAAATAATTTTTATTTACACAATAAATAAATTTAAGGCGTAAATAATTTATTTGCCCTATTGCATATAATGTAAATAAGTTTTATGTATATAGTAAATAAAATTATTTACATTATAAATCTGCTACGTATTATAAATATTTTCAAAACATAATGTTTACTCTAAAAAGTTTCAAAAATCTGTTATTTCCTTCAATCACCCTATGAAATATGATATAGTTTAGTCACCAGTTATAAGTATATAGTTCCATAAAATATTAAAACATACAAGCCCAAACTTCAACCGTGAAAATAAAAGAAAAATAGATAGCACTTTTTTCCCAATAAAAAACAAAGACATATCAACACTTTCTTTTCTTTTAGAATTATATTGTGTTTAGATCCATAGTTGGAAGTACAAAATATAGTTCTAACTGACTTTTGTTATAGTGTTTTTCTCATAAGGTTTGAATAGTATTTTCAGTTTAGATTTTCAGTTTCAACTCATTCCCAAATGCCAAATGACCTATTAGTCTCTGTAGTGAAAATTGCTCCAACTTATCAGCCAAAAAATAATAATCTTGTAATTTCATCTTAAAGATTGGGTACTCTCCTAATTTTATTGACAATGAACCAGAACATAAAGCTAAACGAGCTATTACACATATACTACAAAAATAAAGGTTGATTTATGCCGCTAAAAAAATAATTGCAAACAGTACCATGTCACGTCATTAAATTATAATTTATAGTACCAAATATACCCTTAAAGTACAAATTAGATCCCATAGAAAATCAGATCTTTCTTAATTTCAAAAAAAAAAACCCAAAAAGTGTTTTGTCTTCCTCGACTAGGCAATGAATTGCTCTGACGATTCACGTCGTCACGCGACTCCGGGGATTAGGCAAAGTCTAGCTTCGCTCGAGTGGAACTACAGCGATGACTCCTCGGCACAATTTCTTCACTGGGCAACGACCTGCTCCGATGATTCATGTTGTTCGTGCGACTCCAATGATTAGACAACAACCTGCTCCGCTCGACTAGAACTCCGGCAACAGGCAATGACTCGTTTGTGTGACCTTCGGCTTAAATGGTGTCGACAAAGGAGGGATCGGAGGAAGACGAGTTCCTTCGTGCAATAACGACGATGGGAAGAATCCATTGCTTCTGATCATCGTTGTCGGTGTTATTGCTTCCATCTCAATCGCGAGGATGCCGGTTCAACCTTAATAACACTGTCGCTTTTGCGCTTGTGGAGACATCAGCCGAAGGCTGCTTTGCTGCAGTCAGGTTGGAGAAAGAGAAGGAGAAAGAGAAAGGTAAAAGCAACTGAAATGGATTTGGGTGAAAAACCTTAATTTTAGAATGAGGATAAATTAGTTTTTTTACTTTAAATTTTAAATCAAAGAGTTTATTAGGAGCGACATAAATCAATCCACTCTAAAAAAGAGTGGGCTTACAACATAAAAATCTCAACCTAAGTGCCCCTTTCGTTGCAAAAGGGAGCAACTCCAAACTTGAGACTGTGAGGAAGAAAAATATGGACTGGTTGATTTTTGAAGCAAACTTCAGTTCTACATAAGCAATCGATTTTGTTTTGTTATAGTAGTAGATTGTTAAATTTTTGTTAATACATAATATGTAGATTTGTGCGTAATATGTATGGGTAGAATCATATGTGCTTCATATATAGCATATATGGTGCATTGGCTCTTTTTTTTTAATTTACAATTCACGTCGTTGGAAATTTTGTCCTTTTCTTAATTTTTATGCAGAGCTTCCGTCTCAAAAAACAAAAAGAAAAATAATCAAATATGTTTTATTTTTATTTTTATTTTTTTTTTATTGATGAATCGAACATTTTGAACAGGTTCATTTGGTTTTTGTTCATTGTTGATAATTTTAGATGTATAATTTTTTAAATGAAATGAGAATTTTTGATGTCTTTTTTTGCAAGAAATGATGGGAAAAGGTATTTACCTATGCTTCTATAACATCTTAACTACCAATATTTTAACATTTTTATCTCAAATATAACAGAATATAGTTGAGAGGCTAAATTGAAGATGCAAAAAGAGTTCAACCTTTGAGGTGGAACAATTTTGAATATAAAAATTAACTCTAGAAAAAACTCTAAGGATCTTTGATAAAATTTCTCTAAATAATTTTAGAACAATGATCAGTTATTATTAGGATAGCTACACTAATAATAATAAAATCTCCCTATTCTTACTAAAATATTGCATTTTGCCTCAAATTTTTTAAATGCTGTCGTTAAAATCTCACAATGTCTTATAAATCGAATTAAAAATTTTTCAGAAATGAGGTTTTATAACACATTTTCCAAGAAAAAGTTAGCACAATTTATGAAACACAAGGAATATAAATTTAACTAAATTTCTAAAATATAAAAGTAAATCGATGCTTTTAAAAAATCATAAAATATAAATTGATCATAAACGGTCTCTCAAAAAAGAAAAAAAAAAAAAACAACAATGAACCAAGCTGCTTAACCAAGATGAGCCAAGCCACTACGCCGCGAGTAGGCTCAACGCGCCCGGCGACCTGTACCCTACACACTCGCGGCTCATGCGGCCGGCGCTTCTCCAACGACACCCACCGACGTGACACAACCTGCCCTTTTCCCCCTAATTACTGCCTTTGCCCCTAATCCCTAATTTCCTTCTCTCTTTCCCAAAACGACGCTCTCTTCACCGCTAAACGACGACGATGGGCGACATCACAGACTCTCTCACTCCGCCGCCGGCGCCGACGACGACGCCAACGCCGGCTTCCTCTGCAGCTGCCGCTGCATCCCCCCTCTCCCAGCCACAGCAGAACTCCTCTTCCTCCCGTCCCATGCCCGTCCGCGAGGACTGCTGGAGCGAGGAGGCCACGGCCACCCTGATCGACGCCTGGGGACGCCGCTACGTGGAGCTCAACCGCGGAAACCTCCGCCAGAAGGACTGGCAGGACGTCGCTGACGCGGTCAACGCCCTCCATGGCCACACCAAGAAGACGCACCGCACCGACGTCCAGTGCAAGAACCGAATCGACACCATCAAGAAGAAGTACAAGGTCGAGAAGGCAAGGGTCTCCTCCTCCAACTGTGCTCTCACCTCCTCTTGGACCTTCTTCGACCGCCTCGACGTCCTGATCGGCTCCAACCAGAAGAAGCCATCTCCCCCCTCCCTCCCCCCCTCTCCGCCCGTGGCCGTCCCTCTTCTTCCCTACAGGAACGCTTCCTCCACCGCGGTAGTCGCGATTCCGCAGAAGCGGTCAGCTCCGACGCCGCCGGCCTCGGACGAGGGTTTCTTCAGGAGGAATTACTCGGCGATGGCGGCGGCTGCTGCTGCAGCGGAGGTGGAGGAGGATGAGGACGATTTGGAGAACGAGGATGAGGTGGATGAGGAGGAGGAGGAGGAGGAGGAGGAGAGGGAGAGCGAGGAGGAGGGCGGGGTTGGGGATGGGGAAGGGATGCGGAGATTGGCGAAGGCGATAGCGAGGTTTGGGGCGGTGTACGAGAAGGTGGAGGGGGAGAAGCTGAGGCAGATGGTGGAGTTGGAGAAGCAGAGGATGCAGTTCGCCAAGGATTTGGAGGTTCAGCGGATGAGGATGTTCATGGATACCCAGGTTCAGCTCGAGCGGATCAAGCGTGGTAAACGATCTACCTCCAATGGTAAGCAAAGGCATACCAAATTAATTAATTAATTAATTAAAACTCATAATGATATTCTCCGATTTCCTTTTGGCAATTTGCTTGGCTCTTAACATAAAATTTTTTTATTTGATTCACCATTTCAAAATGGGATTCAGTTCATGGATTCTCTTGTGTGTGTCCTACTGCTAATTTATGTCCTATGATTTGCTCAATTGATTCTCCATTTGTTTGTGGAAGTTAAGAAGAAATTTAATTGTTTTTGTGTAACGTGGTGGTTGTTGTCTTCATGCCTATGTAAACAGGGCCTAGATTTTGTGAATATGTGTTAAGTTGGGATTCTCATATTGAAATAGGAGTGTGCTCATGTAATGTAGTCAAAGCAGTGATATTAAAAAGGGATTAGCAAATTGGGTTTGCTTTTAGTTAAAAAAGGTGAGCAACTGATGTTGATGATTCTTTAAATTTCTACCTTTTTAGCTTTATAGTTGGGCGCTTTTAAACTAAGTTAGGAGGAATTATTGGGTGGTTGGACGTTAAGTAGCTTCCTTTGGTGGGGAATTTGGTCCTTAATTTGAGCTTTATATAATATTGCAGTTCAAACCACTATGATATACATGATTGGATTTGCGCATTCAGATATTTGTGCTGCAAGGGGTTATCTTGAATGTGGTGGTCTGCATGAGGTTGAACATGGTTGTGGAATGCAGAATCGACCTTTTAAAAATTAAATTATCAAGAAACGCAATAATTAACATACACGCATATATGCACACACCCAGCTTCTCACAGATGCACAGTTTTGCTTTATGCTTTTGGTACGCGTGACGCTGAGTTGATCTTCATGTTGAAGTGTATGTTCTTTCTAATGTTTTGCCTATTTCTATACACTGATTGCAATATAGAAGTAGTGGAACAGTTTGGTACGTGTAATTGTGAGATTCAATTCCTTCAATCTGATTGGCTATTTAGTTTCTGCTCTTCTCCGAGTTATATTTTCTTAAGGTGGAAATGTTGTAGAGCCTGTCTTTTTTGGCTTCAATGTGCATTTGAGCTTTGTTTTGTTTCTTAACATCTTTTTCGGTTGTTAATGCAAAGTCTGCAATTATAGTTCAAGTTATTGTTAGGTACATCTGAGCTGCATCTTTTAATTAATTGGCTGCATGGTATTGCCATGTGCATGAGCTTTCTGGTCAGGAAATCAATTTTATACATTTAATTGGGATTTATGAGTTGGATATATCCAAGGCTTGGAGTTTCCTTTTCTCAAAAAAAAAAGAAAAAAAAAGAAAAAAGAAAAAGTGGATAGTTTCTTATTTGATTGGAATGCATTTTAATTAGGTTTTATGAAACAATATAATTCTATTGAGAATACGTTAGAACTTGGATGTTGCTGGGAACTTGTGAAGAGGAACTTCCACTTAATTTTAGCACATGATCGTTGTTGTTGATTACTCTCTGTGACTGAGTGTTAGTAGTGTCTGATGAATTCTTGTCTCTTTTATCATTAACCTTTGATGACGCTCCGTCACTTGGCACGAGTGCTATCTGATGAATCAATGTCTTTAATCAACAATACCAGAATTCTTTTAGTAATCTCTCTTTCGTTTTACTGTGTGTCAATTGATCTCTCTCTCTCTCTCTCTCTCTTCCTCTGACTTCCACCTGTTTTTGTATATGGTTATGTCCGTGCGCGATTTTGATCACCGCTTGATTTTCTATTAGGCCATAATATCTGTTATACTACTTATGGGTAAAGTGGTCATGCATGCTCTGATATTCTGACTTCTTGGTTAATAGTAATGTTCTGGTATGTTTGTACTTAATTAGTTGAGAAAGGTAATGTCCTCGGTTGTAGGTGTAGCTCTTTCTCCTCTGTAGCAGCTCTTTGGTGAATCTGTTGTACTCTATCCATTCCTTTCTTTTCAATGATTTATGTACTCTTTAGACCTGTAGAAAGGGTTTCTCAGATGTTGGACAACTAAAATTAAGTTAGAGGGCTTCTGTTAAAGCAATTGAATAGGAAGTAGTTCATCTATCAAAAGTCTCAAATTAATTGCTTTTTGGGGGGCTATTGACTTGAATAAAACTTTGGAGAGGAGTCATGCCAACGAAGGAGCGATTTCTTTTTGAAGTTGGAACAACGTGACATGAACGTTATATGCTTGAGGCGACGTTTGGATGGGCCATTCAGCTTATATTAAACTTAAATTTGTGATGAGTGATAACATTAATACTGGTTTAACATCTAATTAGTTCTTGGTTTGGTGTAGGAATCTTGGTACTTTTTAACGAGAGGATTTGTGTTTTATGTTATTTTATTTTATTTTTTCTAATCTCTGCATTATAAAATATAGATTGCCCAATTTCTGGGCAAGTTTTACTATACGTGGTTGAAATGCATAATGGAACTCTGAAATACTAATTTTTGCATCTAACAGATCCTGTCTTGACAATGTTTTCTGTAGTTTCATTCCCAGAAGTCTAAATATAAACAATTAGTTTTAAAGAAATACTTCTGATGGTTAGATTTCAAGTTCTCATTTACTTGCATAATCTTCAGTAATTTAAATTGTGACAAGGATCTCTCAGTTGTCAACCGAGCATTATACTCTTGTAGGTTTTATTTATTTATTTATCTTTCGAAATGGACATGTTGTCTGCTTAAATAAATACTTGTCTAAATAAACCATGTCGCCAAAATGTATACCGTGGAAAGTGAGAAAACTGGAATGGAACCATGAACTTTGACTTCAATGTTGAGATAATTTCTGTTTATGCGTATTCGGTGTTGGTAGGGAGAGTTAACGTATTAGAATCTTCCATATATTATTCACATGGAACAGAATTTTTAGCATTCATGGCTTTCATGCTTTCACTGGATACGAATTTCTGCCCTTTCGAGGCCGGTTTTTGTGGCAAGCATTAGTATTTAACAACTGCTACATTTCTGTCTCTTCTTGCAGATATTTACGGTTAGCGACGAAGATGGGAAGCTCGTTTTGCATCTTCTTCATCATTGGTACAAGTACATAATGTTGTTGCAGCCGAGACTGGCTGAGAAGATTACCGGCAGAGATGATCGTTTGGATTATTTAGATTCTTTTTATTTTCTCGTCTCTCTCTCTCTTTTTGTTATAATTATTAGCTTGCTAATTATCTGTCAACTAATAGGCTTAAGACTGGTCTGAAATCGATTTTAGCTGTAATACCCTTTTTCAGTTTGAGAGACAGAATCTAGTAGATCTGCAACAAACTTGCCGTGCAGAGTTTTAGATGTCGTTGAATGTAGAGAAATCTTAGTTGTGATATATGTTCCCCACCGGACGGTTTGTTTTACGTATTTGAACAAATCTACAAATTCAAATCTTTAAAATCCTTTGAATATATGTTTTTTTTTGTCAAAATTTAAATCGAATGAATCACTTGAATTTAAGTTTTTAGAGTTTTATTCACCCTTAAACTCTTTGAACTTGGATATGTTTGTTACAGTAAAAACGAAAATTCTCTTCTATATTTGAGTAAAAAAATTATAACTTTTTATTTGATATTCGACTGAAACGGTTCTTTTTTATTTGTACTCTTTATATAGAGGAATAAATTAAGATCTATTTTGCATATTTTTTAAGATAATGAACATTAAAATTTTGTTAGATTTGTTAATAAATAAAAAAACTTTTGTCATTATTTATCTAAATATAAATTCTAATAGTATTCTCTATTCAGATTAACATTTTACATGCACATCTAAATGTCAATTTATATAGCAATTTAAATCATATAACTTAAATCAAAATACTTTAAATCAATACAATTTGAATCCTTTCAGGATTCTCTTCCTTCGGAGAGAACTATTCACAAGCTCCTAGCAATTGCATTTTGGTTTACTTTTCTAGTTGGTTAGAATGAGCCTTGGCTAAATTAACGTCTTGCAACTCTAATAGCCTAGAGCATTTTGTACTGTAGCTTGTGATTTCGTTTTGGTCATTTTGAAGCCTTATAAATGACTTGACCAGTCGCAAAGTGGAACCCAAAGTCCACCGTTACGATCTGCAATTTTTATATTTAATTTTTTTTCCTGAACAAAATATCTTCGTCTTTAAGAAGGACACGATTCGAGCATGAGACTCCTTTGTTTTATGGATTAGATTGATTTATTAAATTTAGGGAATGTTTGTTTTGGGTATTTATTGGACTCAAAGGATTTAAATTTGGATTTGATTATCAAGAATTCTATAGATACGTGTTTATTCCCCGAAAATCTAAAGCAAATGAGAATCAAGAATATAAGTTTTCAGAGTTTTGACTCCCTCTAAACTCTTGATACTTGGATATCTTTGTTACAGTAAAAGCTGAAATTCTCTCATTTATATTTGAGCATAACTTCTTCATTTGATATCCAATTGAGATGATTCTTTTTTCATTGTGTTCCTAGTGAAGAGAGGAATAAATTAAGATCTATATTGCATGTTTTTTAGGATCATTAACAATAAGATTTTATTAGGTCTATTAATAAATCAAAACTATTTTTACTACTTCTCTAAACACAAATTTAAATTTTATTCCATACTCAAATTAAAACTTAAACGCATATCCAGACGTCAATTCAGATAACAATTCAAATCACTAATTCAAATCTTAATTTAAATCATACAACTCAAATCAAATCATTATTCGAATCTATTTACCAAATTGACCCTTAGAGTATACATAGTAGCCCGAAGATGTGTTTGGTATAGGTAAAATTCAAACAATAGAATCAAATCAGTATGATTTTGAGTCTATTTTAGAGTTCTCTCTTCCTTGGACTGTTTGTTTGATGGACTGGGATCTAAATTTGGACTTAGAGTATTGAGAATAACCGAATACGCGTTTGATAAGGGTAAAATTCAAATGCTACTTGAGAATTTCAAATCTAATAATTCTCTCAACTCGAATAAATATTCTACAGTAAGTTATTTTTTCTCTCTCATATACTTGAGAAAAAAATATCATAATTTTTTGATTTGATATCCAATTGAAACAAATCTTTTATTGTGTTCCTAATGTAGATGAATAAATCAAGATCCATGCTGTATATTTTTTAATATCATTAACATTAAGATTTTATTATATTTGTTAATAAATTAAAATCTTTTTCCACTATCTATCCAAACACGAATTCATATTTTATTCCCTATTTAAATTAACACTTTTAGATACCAATTCAAATCACATAACTCAAATCAAAATAATCTGAATTAATACTATTAGAATCTATTTACCAAATGTCAAACATAATGAAAATGACACTCAAATCAAAATGATCTGAGTAAAGATTGTGACACGTGCTTCCATTTGCATTAAGCATAACGTCAAACGGAAAAGGGGGAAAAAAAGAGAAAGAAGAAAAAAAAAACGTCTTGAAAGCATTATCAAATATGAGAAAAGGCTAATTTTAAATTAATTTGCAAAGGCTAATGTCACGCCCCGATATACGGGAGGTGACATGACGGGTTAATTAAGCTAATTAATGAGAATCTAGTGGTAACATAAGTTTAAGTATTTAAACTAATTATAAAATATGGATAATTTTAAAACCCCTTTTGAACAAGTGTTTATAATAATTAAACAAATAAGAATATAAAATAAATAATTAAAGAGTGCGAAGAAATAAAGGTAACGAGAATGGGTCCCACTGACCCACATCTTGTGCACACACATAGTACTGACAATATTATCTTACAACCACAGTCCACGTAAAGAGAAAGTTAAAATGTTACATGCCTTGATATAATAATTTAAATCACTTACTAGGTCCTTCTATTGCTTCTGAGTCATGTCTATGGAATCCTCTCTGAACCTAAGCTGAAATCCACCTAGAAGGGGGGAAAAGTTTGAAAACAAATAAAATATGAGCGAAAGGCTCAGTAGGATTGTATGTTAAGAAACATTAAATTTTAAAAAGAAATTTCATTATTCAGAAAATTACTTAAGACAAGACTTGATTAAATAAAATCAAACAAAATCAGTCTTACCTAAAACAGTTTATTGGTCGACCAGAAAGAGCACCATTTTCTTTTTCCTAGGCAAACCATATATATAACACCATCGTAGTGGCCTAGCTGGGTTTCAGAACCTGCTCCTAAGGTCACACGCTACACGAACCGATCTCTGTTATGACATCATGCCCTTATATTCATTTCTATCAATTATTTAAAACCCATTTACTAGGTATTTACATTTACATTCATTATGGGGCTCATTGTGAAATTCACCTCAATCCACGATTTACAAAAATAATCGATAAAATATCTTTTTCAATCAACCATTGAAAACATTTTGATAAAAACCATTTTTAAGGCTAAATCATTTGAAATTGGGTTACCAAAGAAAAAGGGTAGAAGTCTTACCTCAATACTCGTGCCGGTGTCCCTCACCGTAATCCCGGTCTGCTATACGTTAGCTCTGCGGAACCCTGAACAACCTTAAACAAAACTGACCTATCAGTATCTAGTTTAAGATATCCTATGTTGCTAAACTTGTTCATGGTGTCTTAGTGTGCCATTTGTATTCATAAAGTCGTTTTATAAAGTTGAAATTTCAATCGGGGTTCAAAACAATGAAAATGGATGAAAAATCACAAAATCTCATCATGCTCGGTCGGCCTACTGGTTGCCTTTGAAACGCCCCTAATTCGGACGTTACAGATATCGTTACATTCATACATTCACACTTATTAAACCTAAACATAAACGTAATTACATAGCTTATACGATGTTTTCGATTATAAACGTAGTTAAACATACATAACCAGGATCCATTCATACATCTAAATTTTTTTAAAAACTTATCATTGTTTAAAATAACATTGTTTAACTTATTCCATATCATAATTTATTTAATTATACTTTTAAATTAATCAAGAGCTTATTTAATAATATAGGTATATCAAGTTGTAAAATCAAGACTTATAAAACATCACATCATAACTCATGAATCAACACATTTTTTTTTTTTAAGTCATTAACTCCCACAGTTCGGCAGGCCAAACTTGGGACTTCGGCAAGCCAAACATGATCGGCAGGCCGGAGTTCCCTCAACCGGCAGGCCGGCAGAGGCTTGCAAACTAGCTTAAAAATCTCTACATCGTTTGGCAAGCCAGAAAAGTGTTCGGCAGGCCGAACTCTCGGACGTCGGCAGGCCGACCAAAGATGTTCGGCAGGCTGACAGAGCCAAAGTCTAAAGAAAACTTATTTTGCAAAACATAATCAACCTTTCATAAAAATGCAGAAAATCATAATACTTAAGTTAATGAAATAAAATATGAAATATAGTTCAAAAATCCTTGAAATGTTTATCATAAAAATAGTGTTCAAAAAATATGAAACTTTATTAAAAACATAGAAACGTTTGTCTTGGCGTGCTTCCGGTTACAATTCATCGTGCTTTGTGCTCACATGCTTTCCCATGTCCTCCGCCTAGTCTATGATTTTCTTACCCTTATCTGCAACATGACATAAAACATGATTAAGCTAATGCTTAGTAAGTACATATAATTCTCACAATTTAAAACATTTCATAAACATCATCATCATCATTGTCATCATATCATAAAAGTGCCTTAAGCACAATTTCATAGAAACATATCTTTCATTACGTTGACCATTTTAAAACTTATTCCATGTTTATCTTAAGGGCCCAAGTGTTGCACCATAAACATCATCATAGGCGCGCCGTCATGAGAGGAGAAGGGTAGCTAATCCAAAACCAAACATGACATCATAACATTTCATTTCATAACATTGGTGTGCAACACTTATTCGGTGATACATATATACATAATTTTCATACTTTAAAATATGCCATAATCATCATGCATAACTTAAAATCATGAAAGTCTTTCATAGAATTTCTTAAGGAAAATATCCATAAAACCATCATGAATATCTTTATGAACATAACATCAAATCTTGTAAAAACGTGTCATGTTGCAGGTGAGAATGTACTTACTTTAAAGCTAGCTTACTTAACCTTAACGTGATTTGGTGACGACGCCGCAGTCTCGTAGTGCTCGTTCCTTGAGTGTTCATGCCATTTATCCATTTAAAGATGCACTAACATTAATACATATCATGAAATATCCATTCACATAACATTCATTCATATAATATTAATGTATACATTCATCACATTTTACAAACATATCTCATAATCATCATCCCGAAAACATAATTTTATCATCTTTTAAACATGTTATCATAATTTCTCTCAAATCATAAAATTACCTTAAGCAGGTAAAACAAAACAAACCATACATTACAATCATGAAAATCTTTTAAAAAAAATGTTTTCTAATAATTCAAAATACATATACTTTAATTTAATAATTCATACAAACATCTTATTTTCATGCATAAAATTATTTCATTATCATAAAATCATTTAAATATATATATATATATATATAACATTTCATAAACAAAAATCCAGAAATAGCATTATTAAAACAGTTTTCTCATTGTAATCTCATAAAAATTTCTTAACCTAAAATACATTCATCATGCATACATATGCATATTCTTAACAACTTTTCATGAAAACATCATTCATTTACCTCATTACATTTTTCATGCATCAAGGTTAAACAGTAATATTTACGGTGAATAGTAAAAGATAGAAAAATTTATTTTTCATAAAAAAAAAAATACCGAAAGAACATGAAACGTGAAGAAACATCACATAATACATACATGAACAAAAAACAATACATAGAGAAGATATTGTAGATGAATTTGAGGAGGAGAATTTCTTTTCAAAAAAATACAAAGAAACGAGTCCTTACCTTAAAAGATTTTCTTCTCAAAACCCTTGAATTCAATCAACTAAATATGACTTCTTCTTTCAATTATTCTTGCAGAAAATTTTGAGAGAGAAGAAATGGAATGCGTGGAGAAGAGAAGAGAAAGAGAAAAACAAACGTCTCAAAAATTTGAGAGAGAAAAACGTGAGAATGAAAGAAAAATAATGAAAAAGGAACGTTAAAAATTTTAACATAATGAGCATAATTGATGGGAATTTAATTCCCTCCATTAAGTCAGAATTTTCTGACTGTTGGGGGGCTATTGGCGTGGGAAAAAGGAGAGAAAGAAGAAAAGGAAAGTCAAAACTCTCACTCAACACTTACCATGTTTTACCCTATTTAAATGGGAAACCATTTAAATTAACAGAAATCAATGCAAAGTCAAACCCCTTATTTCCTTAACTGATAAAATTATTCCATTATTATGCCAATTAATCACAATTAAATCACCCATTTAACATAATTATCTCAGCCATAAATTTGGAGAGATTTCTGCTGACTGCTCGTCAGCCGTGTTCGGCCTGCCGGTTCCACCAAGTTCTGCCTGCCGAACTGTCCTTAAATGCCATACATTAAATCATTCAATTCATCATGCATCATAATTAATCATACATTTAAAATTTCACATGAACACTAGAGCACGACGATTCCATGCAGTCGTCACCTGTCATAAAACTTGACATAAAAAGTTAGTAACATTCACATCATATATCATATCATATAACGTAATGTATTAATAAAATTCCTTAACAACGTTACTAACTTAATGTGGTCCGTTACATAAAATAGGCGGGTGTTACAACCTTGGTTCGGCCGGCTGAACTGCACTGCCGAAGAACCGGTCCGGTTGGTCGAACTTTTTTCAAGTTTGGCCTGTTGGACATATGAATCTGGCCTATCGAACTTGACAATTTTAGAATTTTTCAGCCACAGGTTCTTAGTCTCTCGAGCCCCAATCTTCATTTCCATTGGTTTTTCTCAGTTCTCATGCATAGAAATCAATCATAGATGGTAGAAAAACATACTAGGACACTTTTAAACTCATTTAAACAAGATTTGCACTCAAAATCCAAGAAAATCCAAAAATGGAGAAAAATAGAGAAAAATAAAAAATCTTGAGTTAAATCTGTTTCTAGCTAAACCAAGCTTAGATTCTAGTAGTTTTAAGTTCCTTTAACTAAGATCAAGGGTTTTCTAAGCTCAAATAAACTTAGATTTCAAAATACCAAGAAAATTGAAAAGTTTAGAAAAGTTTTTAAAATTTGAGAACTAACCTCGAATTGAAGCTTTAAATCGCGTTTTTGGTTGGTCAATCACGTTTTTGAACCTCAAATCCACCTAACCGACGCTTGGGGCTAATTTGATTCAAAAATTTGGAGAGAGATTGAGAGAAAAATAGAGACACAGAGAGAGGGAGAGACAAGCAAGAGGGAGAGTGAGAGAGAGAATGAGCGAGAGTAAGGGAGAGAGAAAATGAGAGAGGAGAGATTAAATAGAGGGAGAATGGGCAGTTTTTACTGTACGAAAACCATGCGTCGCACAAGTTTTTGTAAAACGGGATATATTTGACTTCTGACAAGTGGTTTTGTTCCAAATATTCAAAATGGCAATTAAAACAATTAAAAATAGCTAAGAATCATTAAAATAATAAAAACAACTTTAAATTCAAAATTTCACTAAATGATCAAATTAAGTTTAAAATATTCATTATGGCACACTAATCCACCATTTTACATTCCATCATCACTTAATCAATTTCGGGGCATTACAGCTAACTTGAGTTTGGATCCCCCTTAAAAAGGAAAAAAAAAGGAGGAAAATAGCTTATTTTGAAACTTTTTGAAATAAATAGCTGGTTTTGAGAATATTTGTAATAAATAACAAAATTTACGATATAAATAGTTTATTTACAAAGTAAGTAATAATTATTTACTATACAAATAAGAATTATTTACACTATAAATAAGAGAGTAAATAAATTATTTACACTACAAATCTGACACTTACTATAAATATTTTCAAAACATGACGTTTACTACAATTAATTTTAAATAAGTGAGTTTACACAATAACCAAAAAAAAAAAGAAGAAGGAAGAAAAGATTAATTTTGGATCCTAATTGCATTTTTGGTTACATTGTCTAATTTTCTCAGATCTTTTTCCAAGGAATTTGGGGAGTGCTCTTTAATTTTTATAAGTTATATCATTTTTTAAAAGCTATAAGATTTTTTTTTATCTCACTTTATTCTTTTATAGATTGACTTAGAAAAATACTTGGTGGCACCGCTTATGATAGATGCAGTAACTAATAGAGACAAAGTTCTATTTGTGATCTCTATGTTATGAGACCCAGCTTCTAGAGTTAGAGATGTCAATCATGTCATGCCGTGCCGTGTCATATCAGCCCGGCCGGACCTATAGTCGGCTAATCCCAAACATGTTTCTTGCCATGCTACGGTTGGTCTATCGAAGCTTCGTGTTGTGCTCATGCTAGGCCATGACTAAAAATTTAGGCCCAACCTAGCCATAGGCTTAGGCATATCTCATGCTTGTGTCATGCCGTACTCGTGCTCTTATCATGCCTAACACATTAAACCATTAGACTGGCCTACCAAGCCCGTGAGCCATTTTAAATTATTGTTGTGTTATTAAGAATATTTTTTAACACTTTTCAAGCACAAATACTACTCGAATAATAAAGAAATTTATTTAGAAATAAATTAAAAATAAACTTTATATTTTATTTCCAGACAAAAAAAATTGATACCACTAAAAATCCAACATTGATCAAGCCTCTCACTCAACATTTTATGAAAATAAAAAAATACAAACGAAAATTACAATATTTCAACTTATTAATTAGGCTAATTAAAGTTAGCAAAAATAGTTAAGGTTAACAAGTTGGTTTGTATATTATGTTATATATTTTGTTGACTACTAAGGCTCTACAAGTACGAAAAAAATGTAAATCAATTGATATTATTTAAGGTGAAATTAAATTAATTATATTTGTGGACACTGCTATTTTCTTAAATTATTTAAAAATATGTAACATTACCATCAAAACTACATCATAATAAAAAAATAAAATAAAATTATATTTTTCATGTCATCCCATCATGTTCAATGGGGCGTGCGGCGCTCGTGTTTTTTGTCGTGCCATATCGTGCTCAGCCCACGTGCTTAAGACTCTGAGTGTGACATGGCTCACCATTTTGTGGTGTAGTCAGTTTGGTCCATTATAACCTCTTATCATGTCATGTTTAACCTAAAATTTTTGTGTCATGGCACCATGCTTATTGGGCGGTCTTGTCAAGTTGATTTCTCTATCTAAAGGATGAGTTAAGGGGGGTACAGTCTTTAATTTTCTCTTTTATTCTAGGACCCAATTGTAGCCCTTGGTGAAGATATAGAATCCCCTTTAGTAACAGCGGAAGCTATTTGAGGTTGAGTGAGGGCGGCATTCCCCACTAACTTATTTTTAACACCATAAAAAATTGTAATTTATCCATCCCTGGTCGCTAAATTCAGTTTTTTCATGCATGCCCTATTTAACTTCGCATTTTTTTTTAAATTTTTGTTTTGGATTTTTTTTTTCAAACAACTTAATCTTTTGTTTTTGCACTGCTACCCCTTGAACTTATTGTTCAATCGCAACTTGTCCCTAAATTTTTAATTTTTATAATTTACATCTTAAATTTTGAAACAACAATTTGCACTTTGAATTTGAAAATGTGTTGCAATGGCTGCCCAAATTACTAAAGGACGTCAAATAGGCCCACGGAGTCTGACACGAGCTTCTTAAAAGGGCATCCAAAAAGGTGTCATTTTCTCTCCTAAACGTCTATTACTGTACCCCCCAACTGAAGTAGAAGGCTAGCCACCGTCCTCCAAGATTGATTTTTTTTCTTTTCAAAAACAATTAAATAACATACAATATATGAAAGATGAAACGAGTTGGAATTTGGGCATGTCTAGTAATTAACTGCAAGTGTGATTTGGTACAATTTCTGTTTGTTAAGATCTGGGTTTCCAATTACAAATTTTAGTTTCCAAGTTTAATTATCATGGGAAAAAAACTACAGAAAATAAAAAGGAAACTATTGCAAAATCCAGTACTGCAGCAAAACTCATGATTTGATAATCATTCCCTTTCCAACAAGAAGGTTTGAACACATTGATATAAGCCTAGCTACTCTTTATATTGAAGAGTATTTTATTAATTCTTCAAGATCTGTTCAATTAATACTGCAGATCATAAATCTTTCACCCAAATATCGGTGAAGAATAATTAAAACATGTGACTAATAATTTCCCCTTTCATTTTATAGAACCATGTATAGCGATTAATTTTATAGAAACGTGTATAGTGATTATGTTATGACCTTCAATCGGGTATGACGTAGAGGCTTAATTTAAAAAAATAATATGAGTTCAGAAAAGAATTTAAGTTAAGTAAGGTTTTGAAGTTTTCAATGGGATTAAGATACCCATAATTAAATAACAACATTAGTTTTATTTTCTCAAACCAATGTTTTGATAAAAATAAGTATGAACAATTATTTCAATTTTACTTATTTATTTGAAAATGTAACACCCGTCAATTTTCATGTAACGTATGAGTAATGACGTTATGTTATTTCTTTAATGATATATGATATAACGGTACTAACTATTTTATTTCAAGTGTTATGATAGGTGATGATCATGTGGAATTGATGTGCTCAAGGTGTTCATGCCAATAATGCAACATGCAGGATATATATTTTTGTGATTAGTTAAGATTTTGTTGTATTAAGAATATGCGGCAGTTCGGCAAGTCGAACCTTCAAGTTCGGTAGGCCGAATTACCCTCACAAAACGGTAGAACGGACCTCACGGCTTCGGCAGGCCGAAGTCAGCTGACGAGCAATCAACAAAAATTTTCAAAATTTGTGACAAGGATGATTTTGATGATTGGATGATTAATGGTGATTGATTGGCATATTTTTGGATTAATTTCTCATTTTAGGAAATAGAATGTTTGACTTTCATTGATGATTGGATTAATTGATATGGTTTCCATTTTGAAGTGGTGAAATATGGTAAGATAATCAAATCAATTGACTTTCCCTTATTACTCCCTATCTTCCACGTGAATTGACCACAAATTAGTCAGAAATTTCTGATATTATAGAAAAGAGTGACTTTCCCTTTTATGCCATTCTCAAATTTTTACGATAATTTCTCTCTCCCTCTCTCTCTCTGAAATATTCTCTCAAACTTTTCTTCCTTCTTCACGTTCTCTTCTTTTCTTCTCTCTTTAATTTTGGTTGCAAATGTTTGAATGAAAATTTGAGTTTTACCTCGGGTGAATTCGAAGGAAGCTTGAGAAGAAATTTTGAGGTAAGAGTCTTGCTCTCGGTATTTCTAAAATTTTAATCTACTTGTATTCCAACCATCTTTCTCTACAAATTTTCGTTTACTTTGAAATTTTAGTATATTATTTGTGTATGAGTTATGTGCTATCCCTCAAAATTTCACGCCATTTGGACTTTTCTACATTGAGTTATGAATTTTCTTCTCTCTGCCACTCATAGAAAATTATTACTGTTTGGTTATGTTGCACGAAATTTTTACCAAATTTGGCAGAAATGTTCATGGGTATATTAAGTGTTGAACTGGAAATTCTCATGGTGAAATGATAAATATTTTATGTGTTATTGAATTTTCATGAGAATAGGTTCAATGATTGTTCTATCTGTGAATTGTTGGAATTCTTGTAGTGTGATGTTTTTGTATCATTAAATGATTTTATTTGACGACAAGAATTTTGGTGGTACTGTATTTGTATGTTAATATGATGTCATATGAATTTTGAGGTCTAAATAAATTTATATAATTGTTTGAGAATAATTATTGCATGAAATTCACTGACCGAATTGTTTATAGTTGTTTTTGTCTCTGAATTCAAATACACGTTTTGGATTGTATGGAATTTATTTAAAAGTGATTTTTGGATATGTTGTAGTTCTTAGTGTTTATTGCATGCAAGATTTTTATGGAATTATTTTGGGATGTAAATAATTTATTATGTGAATGTTAGAAGGGACTGCTCACTGTGTTATTATTGCTGGCAGATTTTGTATTGTATGATATGTGATTTATTTAAATTGCTAATGACTAATGAAAAATCATGATATTATGTTTATATGTCAACCTTGTCCCTGCCAAGTTTGGTGGTCAAATTTAGTGTAAATTTTAAGTTATTGAGCTTTGAATTTATAGAGGTCAGGAAACATTTGTGTTGATAGTTTTGTTTTGATGTTTTATGGTTAAAGAAACATATTATGAATTAATGTTTTTGAGAGATGAATGTATGTAGGATGTATTATAGAAATTTGAGATATGTTTTGCGGTGTTGAATGATTTCATGGTCTTATGAAAATAAATGTTAATTGTTATTTTAAATGAATGTATGACATGAACACACCAAGGAGCGAGCACATCGAGACCGCGACGACTGTCACCTACAAATTAAAGTTAAGTAAACTATACCAGCAAGTACATTCTCACCTGCAACATGATATAGTTGTAAAAGTTTGAAATTATGTTCATGATGATAACTATGATGATTCGATGATTATTTTCATCTTATGATACTTATGAAAGATTTGATGTTCAAAAGTTATGCATGTTTGGTGTTTACGTATTTCAAAGTATAAAAGTAAAGATTTGATGATTTGTGTTATGTTATGATGTCATGTTTGGTTTAGGATTAGCTACCCTTCTCCTCTCATGACGGCATGCCTAAATTGAGGATTATGATGCAACACTTGGGCCCTTAAGATAAAATGAATAAAGTTTTTATATGGATAATATGATGAAAGATATGTTCCTTATGAAATTGTGCATGGTGCACTATTATGAAAATGCATATGATGATGATGTTCATAAAATGTTTTTTTTTTTTTTTTTACTTGTGATATATGAAATGTACTTATTAAGCTTTAGCTTATTTTAGTTTTAATATCATGTTGCAGATAAGAGTAAGAAAGTTTTGGACTAGATGGAGGACAACGACGGGCGTGTGAATCATGAACGATGGATTGCAAACCGAAGGACGCCAAGGAAGGAATTTTAATGGATATGAACTACATTTTATATTTTGAATATGTTTATTTGATGAATTTTAAAGATTTGAACTATGACACCTTATCTTTATAGTATTATCAATTGTTTTCTACCTTTGAATTCATCGAGACTTGTTTCAAATTTTTTTTTTTTACAGTAGCTTGGCCTGTCGATCATTATTGGTCGGTAAGTCAATGTAATGTTCAGCCTGTCGATTCCACTATGTCGGCTTGCTGATCTTAGGGATTTTAAAACCCCGTTTGCAGAGCCTCGGGCAGCCTGTCGATGGTTGGAGTTCAGATTGCCAGACAGGTTCGGCCTGCCAAAGTCTGAAGTTTGGCCTGCCGAACTGTGTATGAAGATTTTCAAAGGTGTTTTAAGAGTTTATTCAATTTACAATGGTATTGGCAAACCAACTAAAAGATGTTTTTGATCAAGTAACTTATTATAACAGATTAAGTTATTAAATATTGTTATAAAAAAAATGTATGCATGGATTCCTAGGTACGTCTTCGAAATTAAGTTTCAATCATATAGTTTATCTTAAATCTTAAAAGTATTAAAGAATGAATGTAACGATATCTGTAATGTCCGTAAAATGGTGTTTCAGAAAAGACCATGTTCCCCTTGAATGTATAATCCTAAGTCTACTCATTTTAGAATATCTAAAACATTTATCGAGCACTTAAAAGTTGAAAGAAAATAGAGTTCCAAAGAAAACTTCAAACATAATCATTAAAGAAGAGCGCGTCTAGCTTTAGTTTGGGATCTAAACCACAATCCCAAGTTCTAGACATACAATGGAAAAATAAAGCAAACACAAAACAAATGACATGGACCACAATCCAAACCACACCCAAGAGAAAGAAAATAATGAAAATTTAGGTTCTACATGCCTTGACGAAATAGAAAGAAATTAAATTGCAAAAAAGTAAATCTCTGCTTAATATCCAACTCTGCTTCAAAAATTGCAAGTCTCATGGTCTACTTGGTACCGTCCTTAGCATCGCTTGGAGAGGATTAGTGTAAAACACAAAAGAATGAATGAAAAGCCCAGTACAATATCATTTTAACAAACTTTATAATTTTTAAATAATTAAGTAAGCAAATGGGTAAGCAAATAGATAAATGAAATATTTAAAACATGAACATATGAACGAAAAAGTAAAAAAGAAATGAGACAAGTTAATTGAATTCTCAATTTTCAAACCGTTGTATATCATATACTGAACATACTTACTGTGCTTTAGCCATTTGTTCATGCTGTGGAGTGTCCATGATTGAAATTTAAGTGCCTCTAATGCTACACTCTATGTAACTCTACCTCTATACCTATTTAAAACTAACCACTGGCAGCCGTACACAATCTTGGTGTTGTTTAGAAATGATTTATGCTTTGAATTTCTTATTGCAAGGCTTAAACATACTTTCAAACCATTTGTCAAAAAATATGAAAATCAATCATATTTACTCCCTCTCTCACACACGCACACATATATATACATATACACACACTTTTGATAAAGTTATGACACATGGGAAAACACATTTTGATAAACAACTTGTCGAAAACATGCTCATCGTAACATAATGTAATTTGACCAAAACAAATCATTGTAGTTCAAAACATAACTGCTAAGAAAGGGATTAAAAATCCTATCTTTTTAGTAAAGTTACACACGGATGACTTCTAAGCCTTACAATCCAAATCCCACGGTCACGAAAGCTCATATCGTTGCCCAAACCTTAACGGTTTTTTTAAAAAGTTAGCAACTAGTTAATAAAACATAATCATAACCACAATTTTGCATTTTGTGTAAGCTAACTATTAGTGTGCCTTTTTGTGAAAGAAATGATACTACTAATAAGATTCCTAAGGTTTTAAGTCACATAAACAAGGTTTTTAGAACCATTTTCAAGTCTCAATTGTAATACACGAAAAAATCCAAGTAATTAATAAATATAATTAATTAAGGATTTTTCATAACTACGCTATTAAGTTCGTAAAAAACATAAGTTTAGAGCTTATGAGTACAACTTCTATAGCATAAAATATTGTTACGTGTCAAGAAATACCCAAAATTTATGTAGGAATTTAAATACTGATATTGGGAATTTTTCTATAAATATCATGTATGATCTTTGTGATTAAAGGATTTATAATATAAATGTTCTAATATTCTATAGAGAATATTAAAGTTAAATTCATTTTTTGTGATGAAATAATTCAGTTGATAATTTCCAACGCGATTTAAGGCGAAGGTGGAAATTTTAATTTGTAAATAACTTGAGAATTTGAATTATAAAAATTTTCAAGTATAGTATAATATTACTAATATACCGAGAAATACTCTAATACATAAAAATCCTTAATTGCTTGTTATTTAAAAATCGAAGTTATGTGATTAGCATTTTCGATAAAAATGCTACCAGAGTTTGGGAATTGATACTGTCAAAGACTATGTCAATACCGAGGTAGAATATGAAAAATGCCCAGTTTATGTCAATTAATCTGGTAACAATTTTATTTTACTATGTGATTAAGAATTTACATCGGTATTAATCTATACCGATATTTTTTCTAGCCTACGACGAGCAAACTTGACATAATCAATTTCCCTACCAGCTAACTAGTTTTTTCTAGTAAGTATAGAAAATATCTGCTTAGAGACAAACTCAGAGACAAAAACTCCAAAATGTCAAAAAGAAGCTTCATAAAAAGTGGATCTTGTCTCCCAAGGGAAACCATTCTTTAAAGTTAGATATGACATAATTTATTGATAAAAAATTCTCTTCCTTTCCAATAATAAGTGGCGCCACCCATTAGGCCTTGAAGACGAATTTTTTTTTTTAATTTTTTAAGCTCACTTGAAAGCTAAGAAAATCAAGATAAAAAAGTTAAGATCAATTGGCTTTAAGTCTATAAATTTACCTTATGTCTTCAAGAGCCCATTTTTGTCATTCTTCTCTCCATTTCTCTAAGAAAGAAAAAATTTCTCATCCTATTATTTCTCTAAGAAAACCAGTTCCTTTCTCTCATCCTTTCCAAAATTGTATTCTTCCATCCACAAAAAATTACTAGCCAAAATTTAAAGCTAAAGTGGAGACTTTGGAGGCATTCTTCAAGAGAGGATCTTCAATAGTTAATATCTAAACTTTTTTTTTTTAAATTTAGAAAATAGTTTGTGGTTTTATTTTAGTGTTAATGGCATGTAATAAGCTCTATTGATGCTTGTATTATAGCCTTTTGTGGGTTTTTACTTGTGTGGTTTGGTGTTATGCATGATGGGTATGCAAGAGTTTAGACCTAAGTTATGTTTTGTGTTTTAGATAGGGTTTTCACTCTCTTAAAGTTTAAAACGAAAACTTTAAAGATCGGTTATAATATATTTTTAAAACCTACACATTTTGAGTCATAACAACATGAGTAACTTTACTTAAGAAACTAAGATCTCAGCTCTAAATGATATTTTAGGAGTTTTGATATAGCTGTCCTACTTAAGTGTTACAAGAAGGTGTTACAACACATTTGTGCAACACCAGTAGCATATATTCCAAAACTAACCAGTTTTTAGTTTTTGAAGTTGAAACACTTATTTTAATATCTCCAGGTTGTCCCTAAAACTGTAGAGCAGTTTATGGTCGTTATCAGACTGAATCTGTTAAGTGTCATAGAGAAGTGTTGTAATATAATTGTACAACACCTATAAAAAAAATCTTAAAACCACTCAATTTTTTTTTTAAAAAAGTTAACTCTAGCAGTTTATTGTATCCCTAAGATTTTTGTGTAAACTGTGATACAATCAGTAATGATCTGGAACTATTCATTAGATGTTGCACGTGACGTTGCAACAAGCAAATTATAAACTACCTAATTTCTAATTCTAAAAGTTTAGATGTTTGATTTATTGCATCCTCAAGCCACTGTAGCAACTACTAATCAATCCACGATTTGTTTCAACACAATTTTGATAGGCGTATGTGATGGCGTAAAACTTAGTTGCAACATCAGTAGTGTGGATCTTATTTCTGCTTGGTTTTGATTTTCAAAAGTTAAGATGTCCAGTTTATTGTGTGACAAGATTGTTTCAGCAATTTCAGTATAGTTGTGATTGATTCTGAAATTGTTTATGCTAGGTGTTTCATGATTGGTTGCAACACCAATAGTGCAGTTTATGTTTTTGGGTAAAATGACCCTCAAAAAGTTAGAATCACAATTTTGGTAAAACATGGAGGTTTTAGGTCTTGACGAGATAAAGAACTTTCACGAAGAAAATTTTAAAAATTTTGCCTTTAAAAAGGACTTTCAAATAGATTTATAGAATGGTCAATCGGTAAAGTTTACAACATTACTACGAATAGTAATGTTAAAGACAGAAAATGAATTTTTAGAAAACATAGAAGTGTTAATCCTTATCAGAGTGAGGAAATTCTATAAAGGAAACTTTTATTAAAATTGTCTTTTACATATGGTTTACGGTGGCTTTTAAAACTAACAAAAAGAAACTTTTTCAAAACTAGTTTCAAAACAAAACACTTGTGTAATGGTAGGATCGTTATTTATGAGCAATAAAAGAATTGTAGCACTCATAAAGCTTAAAAAGTCTTAATTCACAGTCTTATCAAAATTCAGACTTCAATTTGAGATACGGTTTTCAATTAAACTTTACATAAAATTTTTTGAATGGATTTCAAAGAAACGAGATATCATAGGAAACGTAAGTTGTTAACCGCTATGATCGCAATTGCGTATCCAACGCCAGCACATGCTTAGGAGCTAATTATTGGATTCAAAATCTTTAGATAGTTAGTGCTCATATACCATAGAACGCTTTTAGTTCAAGAGGGCCATATTAGGCCTAACGAATTGAGTAGTAATCAGACATGAGCTTATGAGCCCAATAATACTATTCATTTTTAAATGGACCTACAAGTATAATAATAGCCCAATATAAGTAATGAGAGAAATTAGTAAGTCGAGTTATAAGAATAACATAATTTATTAATTATCAATATAATTAATTATATAATTAATTAGTTGATTATCAACGTTACTACGATTTAATTAAAGACAATTAAGGAAAATAAATTAGACGGGGAGTATAAGTTAAGAGGATTCAAATTTATTTAATTCTTTTAACTACCAAAATAGCCAGTTACTTGGTAAAAGAAACTTAAAAAAAAGATTTTTCCTCAGACTTTAGAAGTAGTAAATAAGTATATTGCGAGTTTAGCGTATCCTATCCCTAGAAACCTGGTAAATAGGAACTTCGCCTACAGTATGAAATCTACGTTTTCAATTTAAAGTGTTTACATGTTTTTATGAAAATACATGATTAGAATTATGTTATGTTATGATGTGTAAGGACATGTCATGCTTATTGGTACATAGTGTCTTGTATGTGATGTATGTTATATAAAGTTCTATTGCATATTCGCCTTTTGTTGAAAACGTTATGATTTGTGTTATATGATAACATGTAATAATATGCCATACTGCATAGACACAATAAAAAAAGTGTAATAAGATAAGATAAGCTAAGTTAAGAGTATCGTACTAACCTCTTGACCTATGGGGAGGATTTATGGCCTCTTGACATAGAGAGGTATACAAGTTTAGTTCAGTTTATAATCTAGGCTTGTTGGAGACCTCGTGAACCCTAACTTCTCGACAATCGTGCGCAGCCGATACATACACATAAGGGCCCATTAAGTAAGACAAGTTAGATATATAGAACTTTTTCATAATAAAGCTTAATCAGCTCATGCATTTTTTTGTAAACATTTTAAGCTTGTTTTGCGAGAATATGTTTCCTACTTGCTAAGTGAAAGCTCACTCAAATACGTTCATGGCGTAGGTAAGTAATCTGTCAATAACTTGTGATAGGCGGTGGTGAATGGTAGACGGATAGTAGAGATGGGTATGGATACCGCTTACAAAAGTTTCTTTCACAATAGTTTTATAATAATATGTATGTGTGTATAGTTTTATGCAAGTATGATTTAAAAACATAATTGGTAATTTTAAAGTCTCAGTCTAAGTTATTTAAGGATAATAAGTTGTAATATATTTATATCAAAAATTTAAATAAGTTAATCATGGCAATAAATTAGTTTTAGAAATGTTTTTAAAAAGTTCATTTTCATTAATGATTTTTTTAAGGAATATTAATTTAAGTAATTAATATTAAGTTTAAGAAAAAATTCACAAATTTAGTATTTTATGATAAATTAAGATTAAGGATATGATTATATAGTTAAGTAATGGCCACATGGATAGAGTTGTTATATTAAGATGGTAAGAAACCTAATCGGTGTGAGATAGGAATCCCAATAGGCTCAAAAGAGGGCGCAACCCCTTGGCTGCCTTTGGTTGGTCGCCTGCCTTGCTTTTGAGACTAGTAGAAGCTAATTTTCCCCCTTTCGCAGCCTGATTCATTTTCACTCTCATTTTTCATTCTAAATCAGTTCTAAATGTACCAAAACAAGTTCAAATGCTTAGATAAACATACATATAAATAAATGAACAATTTTCTTTAAATTTCTTTGCTTCAAAACGTATTTAAATTAACAATTTCAGAACTTTTGTTAAAACCAAGCAAAAAACATGAACAAGTCTAGATTTTGAGTCTTAAATCTTGTAAACATCATGCTTAAGATTAAGGAATCCAATTCTAAATATATTACACATGTTTCTAACAATTACATTGAGTCATAATAACATTTCATTTTCTATTTTGCAACATTTAGTTTAGATTTTTGTTTATACATTGCCCAAGTTTCATGCATGCTTATATTCCTCAAAACCCATGTTCTAACTCAAAGATTTATGTCAAAAATTGGTGATAAAAATTTGAAATAAGGGTTATGTAGAAGAGCAGATTCAATTTTTGAAGAAATATTACCTTTAATCCTTTGTAAAATGCATAAGAACTTCAGCCACTCTTTGGATCTTGAAGCTTTCATGGAGTTTGGCTATGGAGGTAGGGCTTTTCTTTGAATTTCTGGACAAAGAGGGACAGGTTAAAATTTAAAATACAGAGAGAGACATTTGAGAGAGAGAGAGGAGAAGTATGTATGTCTGAAACAAGTCTAAGCGTTAAATTTTAAAGAAAGTTACAACCAATGCATGTTGTGTTGTCTCTTTGGTCAGACTTAGGGAAGGGGAAGATTTTGAGCTTGGGTTAGGAAGGAATCATATGAAATGGTGTCTAAGAAATGTGGAGTGCTATAATAGTAATTATATGAAAATGCAGGTTGTGTTTTTGAAAATTAATGGAAGATAGAAAATTCTAAAATTTAATATTTTAAACCAGAAATTAGTTTTTCGTTTAAAAATAAAAATTAAATTTTGTGGAATTTTAATTGGGCTATTTTTTGACATTTTAAATTATGACACACCAAATAATTAAATTTATCCATAATAAAAAAAATTAAAATTTTAGTTGTTACAATTTTACCTTCATTAAACAAAGCAAATACGGATACGTCTCTCCCATCGTCGATTCTAACTTCCAAGTCACACCGTCCTTACAATGGTGCTGTCATAGTATCTTCACTTACGAAATTTCTTAGTGTCGTAAGCTCATCACCCTCTGGTCGATGATCTAGAGTGGCACCTTTTTGTAAGTTGTGTCTTCTTGGACTGGTACATCATGACATGAAACAATGGTGTCTGAATCAAACTAAAACTTGCAGAGCATAAGATACATGAAAAACGTCATACACATGTGACAACTCTGGAGGTAAGTCAAGGCGATATGCAACAACACCAACTCACTACAAGATTGAAAATGGCACAATATATCTCGGTGCAAGCTTCCCACTAACACCAAATCAAGAGACTCCTTTGTGGGCTGAAACCTTTAGTAGAACATAGTCAACTTCTTGGAATTCCAATGGTCGATGACTTTTATTAGCATATCTCTTCTATCAACTCTAAGCGGTCTGCAAACATTCTCAAGCAATGTTGATCTTCTCATTGTTGTCTTGGATGTCATATGGTCTCATCGTGATTTGGTCCTTGAGCTCGAGCCAACAAATTATTGATCGTTACAGTCTTCCACAAAGACCCTTAAACGGAGCCATACTGATGTTTGAGTGATAATTTTTGTTGTTGGTGAACTCAGCTAAATGTAGGCACCTTTTTCAAATTCCACAGAAGTCTAAGATGCAAGAACAAAGCATATCTTTGAGAATATGAATGACTCGTTCAGACTATCCATCGATTTGGGGATGAAAAGCAATACTAAAATTCAATTCTGTTCCCATGGCTTCTTAAAAGCCTCTCCAATACTTAGCAATAAAACAAGTATTCCTATCTGATGTGATTGACAAGAGAACCCCATGCAATTGAACGATGTGCTCAAGATACAACTCTCCTAAGATTTTCTTAGAGCAAGTAGACCGAAAAGGAATAAAGTATCTAGACTTAGTCAACCTATCAACAACGACCTAGATAACGTCATGCTTATGCTTGGTCCTTGGCAATCCCATAAGAAAATCCTTGGTAATATGTCCCTCTTTCTACCCTAGAATGAGAAATGGCTGCAACTCTCTGATTGGCTTCTGATATTTAGCCTTAACCCTAAGACAATAGTACATTGTTGAACATACTCACAAACATCCTTTTCCATGCTTCTCCATCAAAACTCTCTTAAGGTCATGATACATCTTTATACTCCCACGATGGATAGCAAAATGAGACTTATGAGTTGCATCCATAACTTCTTTCTTAACCTTTTCTATATTCGACACTGCTAAGCGGTCCTTGAAATACAAAGTTCCATCTAACTGGACATTCCATTCATCAAATTGTTCCCCATTCTAAATCTGAACATAAATACCCTAGAGATGCAAATCTTGCCACTGATTCTGCTTAACCTATTGTATGAAAACCAGTGTAAAATCCAAACCATATGCTACGACTTGATTATAGTCTTCATAATATTAAAGATTGAAGTCACTAATTGTTCCCATCTATTTCTAATCCTCTAATGCCAGACAAGCCAAGACCCCGTAAGCTTTCCTACTCATTGCCTTTGCTACCATATTTGCCTTGCAAGGATGATACTGTAGTATGAAGTCGTAATCTTCCACATACTCCATCCATCGTCTTTATCTCAAATTCAAGGGCTATTACATGAATAGATATTTTGAGCTTCGTGGTTGAAGAAAACTTGAAAATTGGTACTGTAGAGATTACATCTTCGTATTTTTCAAGGCAAAAATCACTGTTGTAAGATCCAAGTCATGAATAGGTAATATTCTTCATTTCATTTCAATTGTCATGTTCTATAAGTTACAACCCGTTGCTTAAGACGCAATCGAATCCTAGTCTTAAAGTGTTGATGTAAACCTCTTACGACTCATCACTACTTGAAATGATTAACACTAGCATAATAGTCAACCAGACCTTTAAATCTTGGAAGGTATATCATACTCATCATCTTACTCAAACAAACATCTTTCTTAGTCAAACGGGTTAATGACATGATGATGCTAGAAAAGCCCTTTATAAATCGTCTATAATACCTTGTAAGTCCTGTGAAGCTTTAGATCTCTGCCGTATTTTTCAGTCTTTTCCAATGTAGTATTGCTTCAACCTTAGATGCATCGAGATCCCTTGGCTGGAGGCAACATGTCAAAGACACTACATTTTTATCATCCAAAAGTCACACTTTTGTTTTTTGTTTTTTTTGTTTTTTGTTTTTTGTTTTTTGTTTTTTGCATATAACTGGTTCTCAAGGAGGGTCTACAAAACTATTCTTAAATGTTACTTGTGCTCTTCTCTTGTCTTGGAGTAAATCAAGATATCATCTATAAACACTATCATAAACTAATTCAAGTAAGGCTTGAAAACACAATTCATGAGGTCCACAAAAGCTGTTAGAGTGTTCATCAATCCAAAAGGCATCATTAGAAACTAAAAGTGTCCATAACAAGTCCTAAATGCTATCTTGGGAATGTCATCTTCCCTAACCTTACGTTGATGATATCTTGACCTCATACCGATATTAGAGAAATACTACAAACCACCTAACTGATCAAACAACTCATCGATCTTAGGTTATGGAGACTTATTTTTAATTGTAACCCGATTCAATTTTTAGTAGTCAATACATAGTCAGAGCGATCTATCATGTTTCTTCACAAACAAAACTAACCCACGGTGATGTGCTGTTTCGAAGTGTACCTTTTTCTGCAAATTACTATAGTTGCTTCTTTAACTCTCTCATCTTGTTCAAGAACATAAGGTAAGAAGCAGCCGATATCAGAGCTGTTCTAGGGACCAAATCTATGCAAAACTCTATTTCACATTTTGGCAACAATCCCTGCAATTCGTCAGGAAACACAAACTATCGCAATAGCAGAGTTTTCCCTAATCACACTAGGCTCACCTTTCTAACACTAAAAGAAAAGCAGCATAAGTTAGATCCGTCCCCTCTTGGTAAGTCACTATCGATCCCGAACTAGTAATCAGTGTCGCTCTTCTAGATAGTCAACCATTGCACCAATGTAGATAACCAATCCATACTATGCATTATGTCATACGCACTCATGGGAATAATAATAATAATATCAGTTTTTAGTACCTCACCCCTAATCGTGATCTTACATGATCTACATATAGTGTTCACCCCTACTTGACCAAGTGGAGAAGTCAAAGATATACAAAATTCAAGACTCTTGGTTTTCAAACTCATAGTATTCACAAAAGATTTAGATATAAGAGAATACAAGGCACCAGTATCAAATAAGACATGAGTTGTAAAGTGTGAAACAAAAATCATACCATCAACAATGTTGCTCATCTGGGCTGTAGAGTGTCCACCAAATATGTTGTAAACCTGACCTTGTGTCTTTCCTTTACCTTTGTCATTGGTATTACCCTGCCTTTGAGTTCCTTATCTAAACTATAGGGAGGGCAGGGACTTATGCTTTCCGAGGCCTGAGATTTAAACCACTAGAAGTTTGGCACTTGAAAGCTTTGCATCAGTTAATATGGCATCTACAATGGCATGAAGTGCTGGAAAGATGGTTGCATAAACGGTGGCCACTATTGAGGCTGACTAGGACCACTTACCTTCTAATTTTGATGTGGCTAAGGGTTTCCAAGCAGAGGACATTGTCTTTTGATGTGGTCGTGCTGTCCATAATAGTGATAGGTATAGGGCCCAGTCCTACCACTGCTGGATGAGTTGCTACTCCCAGAATTAGACCCTGGCGATGATTACCTTTCTTCTTGTTCTTGTGAGGCCCACCTAAACCCTTGTTAGCGTCCCTACTTTGAATATAAGTGAGATTGTCCTTTTCAACACGTATTGCTATGGAGACCAGGTTGTTGTACTAATGGATCTATAACACTACTAACGACTTGTAAGTCGGTGGCTTCAATCCCCTCTCAAACTTAGCACTTCCAGTGCTCTTATTTCAAAAGTTTTGGCATATATCTGATCAATTTCGAAAACTTTTCATTTTGCTCCATGACTGTCATGTTCCTTTGTTCCAATTTCATAAGCTCCATCAACCTTTCCTCACGATAGTTCTTTGGAAAGTACTTGCCGTAAAATGCATCCCTAAATTCTTGCCAGGTCATGGTCTTAGGATTCAAAAGCCTTTTCATTTGATTCCATCAGATGTCGGCACGTTTCTCAAACTTGTAAGTGGCAAACTCGATCTTGTATTTTGTTGGGACCCCCATGGTGCTCAGATGCTTCTTCATAGAGTTCAACAAGTACTCTGCTTGCTGAGACTCACTGTCACCATTTAATGTTAGAATTGGCACCCTACGAAAGTCATAGAAGTAATTTTGCTTCCTTTCTTTACCATTCTGTGTGTTACAAGCCTGCATCACCATCCCTTGAAAGGCTGCATACATGGCATTCAGGGTTTCGTCATTCGAAGTGAGTTGTTGGTTTATGGATCTTCCATGTGGAGGCATTCTCTATTTTGAAAAGGAAAATTAGCCCATCAGTGGTTTCCTTGATGTTTGTATGTATGCACAATTCCTAATGTTTTAAAACCTAAGGCTCTAATATGAAATTTGTCACGACCCTTAACTGGGATGTGACGTGGAGATTTAGTTTAAGAAAATAATATGAGTTTAGGAAACAATTAAAGTTAAGTAGGATTTTGAAGTTTTCATTTGGATTAAGATAAGCATTATTAAAAAACAACATTATTTTTATTTTTCTCAAACCAATGTTTTGATAAAAATAAGTGTGAACAATTATTTCAATTTTGCTTATTTATTTGAAAAGACTGATTTTGCCCATGAATCTTACAATTCTAATTCTACTCATTTTAGAAAATCTGGAACCTTTATCGAGTGATTAAAAGTGGAAAGAAAATAGAGCTCTAAAGAAAATCTCAAACATAACCATTAAGGAAAAGCATCTCTGGCATCAGTTGGGGATCTAAACCATAATCCCAAGTTCTAGGCATATCATAGTAAATTAAAAAAAAATGCAATACAAATGACATGAACCATAGTCCAAACCACTTCTAAAAGAGGAAATAATGAATATTTAGTTTCTACATGCCTTAACTAAAATAGAAATAAATTAAACTACAAATAAGTAAATCTGCTATCGAGATTCAACTCTGGCTCAAAAACTGCAACTCTCACGGTCTACTCGGTACCCTCCTTAGCATTGCCTAGAGGGGATTAATTTAAAACATAAAAGAATGAGTGAAAAGCCCAGTAGGATATCATTTTAATAGACTTTATAATTTAAAATAATTAAGAAAGCATATGGGTAAATAAATAGATAAATGAAATATTTAAAACATGAACATATAAACGAACAAGTAAAAGAGAGATGAGACAGTTCGATTAAATTCTCAATTTCCAAACCATTATATGTCATACCGAATATACTTATAGTGCTTTAGTTGTTTGTGTTCTCTATGGAGTGCCTCGATCGAGGTTTAGAGCCCTGCCTCCAATGTTACACTCTACATAACTCGATATCTGTGCCTACTTAAAACCAACTACCAATAACTATACATATCTTCGGTGATGTTTAAAAATTATTTATACTTGGAATTTTGTATTTCGAGACTTAAGCATGGTTTTAAACCTATTTGTCAAAAAATATGAAAATCATTCATATTTACTCACACACACACATATATACTTTTAATAAAGTTAGGACACATGGGAAAACACATTTTGATAAACAACTTATTGGAAGCATGCTCATCTTAAGATAATGTAATTTGGCCAAAACAAATCATCATAGTTTAAAACATAGTTGTCAAGAAAGGGATTAGAAATTCTACCTTATTATCAACGTTGCACACAGATGACTTCTTAGCCTCACAATCCAAATCCTGGGGTCACATAAGCTCCTATCGTTGCCCAAACCTTAACAGTTTTCTAATGAAGTCAGTGACTAGTTAATAAAACACAACTAGAACCATAGTTTTGCACAGTGTGTAAGCTAACCGTTAGTGTACCTTTTGTAAAAGAAGTGATTATAAAATACTAATAAGATTCCCAAGGTTTTAAGTTTCATAAACATAGGTTTTTAGAAGCATTTTCAGGTTTTAAGATGGCGAGAAACCAAATCAACATGAGACAGGAACCCCAATAGGCTCGGAGGAGGGTGGTAGCCCCTTGGTTGCCTCTGGCTGGTTAACCGACCTCGAAAGGGGCATGGTCGATTTGTTGGAAACAAAGTGCGCAGCGGAATTTTGAAAATTTTCCATCAGAGTAATTTCCAAAACACAAGTTTGACATGTTATATGTATAAATTAAACAGATCTTACTAACCTCAGTGTGCCGAAGGACCTCCGCAACCTGTGTAGAGAAGTAACGTTCCAGAAGAGCCTCAACCAACTGGTCTTCTTTGCTATTCTTTATCCACAACCGGAGTGAGTGTGGGCTCACACGTACAGCTCTTCCACCGGTGACTCTCCTTCCAACCAATAGAGAGAACCCAAAGCTAATGCTCGTGATTTGTGAACAAAAGCTCTCAGGGAGTTTTCAGATGCTCACTAGAAGAGTGTCACTCTTAATCTCTCAAATTGATCTCTATTGATCTAAGTAAATCATGAGACTCACTCCCTTTATATAACTATTGGTCCTAGGGTCAGTCCATATCAGATTAGGTCTCAAAAACTCGAAACAGAATCAAATTCGGATCAGTATCTGATAAGATCCGCGTGAAAACGCGTAATCTTATCTCCCGCTGATTGGCAGGCCGAACATTCTGATCGGCAGGTCGATCAGGCCAGTTCGGCAGGCCGAACACGTCATTCGTCAGGCCAAACTCCCGAGAAAAAATCTCCGCGAATCTTTTATTTTCCACCCGAGATTCTAAAGGATAAAGTCTTAGTTTTGATTCAAATAACCCAATAGAGAAGCTATCTGATCAAAACAAACTTTATCAAGATAATCTCTAAGAAAATAAATCAATTCACAATAATTCTACAAGTTTATCTTGTTCTAATTTGTCCAAAATTAAAACAACCGATAAACAGACAAGAATTATCTGATCACAATAATTCAACAAGTTAATCTTGAACTAATTTCTTACAAAATTAATTCAACCGATAAACAGACATGAATTATTTGATTCTTACAAATTTTAAACCAATCTGATAAATCCGACATAAGTCACCAATTATTGGAAAAGCACGTCGTGTCGTTACAGGATTTTATGAGCTAGCAAAGGGGACCAAAATGGACCTATAAAGTTCAAGCTCATGATAATTATGAAACCCAATATCCCAAATATACATTTCACAATTATCAACTCCAACGCTACTCCACTAAAAGCTTGGAGCTGCACTCTCGAACTTTATAGAATTACGAAGCTCGTGTAGCTAAGTCTCCATGACATATCATAGTGTATCGTATCCCCATATGATCATCCATAATAGGCTTAAGGACAAGTTCTGTCTTACCTTCCCGATTATTTTTATCTTACGTTCCATTGTCTCACCATTAGAAAACTTACCATCCAAAGATAATATACCATTCGGTTACACCTATATATCCAAATGGTTGAGCGCTCCAGTTTTTCAATTACAGGACAACGCATATAAGAGGATATCATTACTTCTAAAGAGGAGTTATGGATTCCGTATCTATGAATAACAATTCTACGCTATCAAGAGTCATGCCTCCAACGTACCGGCATACATACCACTATAGAGATGTGGGAGTCACCCATTGGTATATCAAAAGACACAAGTCGAGACAACGGGCCCACTATTCATCTCAGGATTAAGATACAACACAAATGACTGTCTAAAGTAAATCGATTTGCCAAGACAGAATTATTAATCCAAATCAATTCACTTTATGTCCCGATCCAACACATCGTCACCTATGACAATGTGCCAATGTTTCTATTCACGGAGTCCAACTCCGATGGTCAAGACAAACCATCTCCCAAAAGGGATATAGACAACATAACAATCTTTACATGAATAAAGCGCCCAACTTTATTCCCTCGATTGTGGATCATATGTTTTAGACCATCACCTTAAGAATCGTGTCTTCCGCATAATCAGTCCATCATATGCCCAACTCTTAAGGTTTAGACTGACAGTCTCAGACTACTGTTTGCTTATCATACATTCAACAAATATGAACATAAAGAGGACAAGATTTGGTATATATAAAAGAATAAATTCTTTATTGATAAAAATATCTCCAAAAACGTATTACATTTTTTTTTACTCCTTAGGGCATACATGTCTAACATGATTGCTCTCTCTGAGACCGACAAAAGCTAGTTTTCCCCCTTTCATAGCCTTATGTTTTTATTCAAATTTTTCATTCTAAATTAGTTCTAAATGTCCCAGCATGAGCTCAAGCACTGAGATAAACATGCATAGACATGATTAAACAATTTTATCTAAATTTCTATGCTTAAAAACTTATTCAAATCATCAATTTCAAAACTTCTAGGAAAACGGAGAAAAAACATGAACAAGTCAAGATTTTTGAGTCTTAAATAATGTAAATATCAAGCGTGAGGTAAGGGAATCTGATTCTAAATATATTACACATGTTTGTAACAATTACATTTAATCAAAATAACATTTCATTTTCTATTTCACAACATTCAGTTTAGATTTTTGTTTATACACTGCTCCAGTTTCATACATGCTCATATTCCTCAAAATTTAGGTCCTAACTCAAAGATTTATGTGAGAATTCATACTAAAAATTTGGAATAAGGATTATGTAGAACAGATTTGTTTTATGCAGAAATCTTACCTTGCATCCTTTGTAAAATGCCTAAGAACTTTAGCCATTACTTAAATGTTGAAGCTTCCATGGAGTTTGGCTATGAAGGTAGGTTTTTCTTGGAATTTCTAGACAAAAAGGGGCTGGTTAGAATTTTTGAGAGGGAGAGAAACAGAGAGGAGAAGAGTGTGTCCGTGAGGAACAAGTCTGAGTGTGGAGATTTTAAAGAAAATTGCAGCCAGTGCATATTGTGTTGTCTGTTTGGTCAGACTTAGGAAAAGGGAAGATTTTGAGCTTGGATCATGGATAAATCACGTAAAATAATGTCTGGAAGATGTGAAGTGGCATAATAATAATTGTGAAAATACATGTTGTGTTTTGGAAATTAATAAAAAATAGATAAATTCTGAAATTAATATTTTAAATTATAAATTAGTTTTTGTTCAAAAATAAAAATTAAATTTTGTGGAATTTCGATTAAGCTAATTTATGACATTTTAAATTATGGCAAACTAAATAATTAGCTTTACACATAATCAAACAAATTAAAATTTTGGATGTTACAGATCAGCATGAAAGGCATGTACATAGTAGTCTTTGGAGACGTAAGTAATGATATTTGTTTCTTTTCTTTGTTGAATATGTAAGGATCAATTTCAATATTAAGATTTCAGTTCGTCGACATATCTTCAAAAAAAATTAATATTTTACCCAAAACAAAGTCAAAAGTAAAATTACTTTCAGGGTGATCAAATACATACATATAATGAACTATTAGGGAAATAGCTCCTTGGTACTCCACCTGAACCTGAAACTCAGACCATTGAGAAGAGCGCGGCTGGCCAGTAAATGGTAGGCAATTATTATTGTTATTATTGTCGAACAAAACAGCGACAACGTGGTAAGTTTTACAAGCTGAAAGCTGTCCATAAGAAGGAATATATATGGTATGGACAGTACATTCCAATGATCGTGATTTATGATCACTAGTTTGGGAAAGGCACGATATCATGGAAGAATAAGATATCGAATGTGTTTAAGAATGTAGTTAAAACTAATTAGTTGGTATCAAAATATTATAGTTTATGAAAACTTTATATTATAACATACTTTTTGTTTTATACTGTATAGTTGAAACTAGTATATTGCAACTATGTTGCTAAACAAAGCAATCAGATAAAGCAAACAAAGAGAACAAATATTTGATTAGCAAATATACAACCTTCGCGAACTTAGAAAGCGCTTGTATGGTAATCGGTAAGCGTTTGTGTGGAACATCTATGCTAAAATATAATATTATTGTTGCCAACCTCCAAACAGCTTAAATTTTTTGAGAGAACTGATAATCTAACAATTATATTACTTACTTAAAACTGGTAAGAAAGCCAAATAGGAGGACATCATTACGAGTCTTGTGTATTTAATTATATGGTCCAAATAGTACTGTCCTGTGTGTCCCTTTTGCAATATCACAGAATCTTGTAGTACTTTTTTATTTAATATCAAATATCCTTACTGCAAAAAAGGACAACTAGGGGCATGTCCTTAAAAGATTTTTAATCTCCAAATTATGCTTAATTAATTTGTAGGGATTCCTTGTACGATATGGAAGCATTTGAGGGTTGCATTCATTGGATATAAATGCTAAAGTACTAGTACTTCTCTGCAAAAATTAGTCACAACCAATATAATTCGTAAAAGAAACATTGGATGAATTTGTGGTAAAAAAATCATGGTGACTTTTCACAACAGAAGGAAAATAGTTATTCTTGTTTCCCATTCAATTAAGGAATAATATATATATAACACTTGGCATATTATATTGCTACTAAATCTTGAAAAAGTTCTGGGATAAACTATATATATGTAACTAAAACTTACAATGTATTGAGTAGTGCTACTAAAAAGCAAACCGTTGAGACTTAGGTTTCTATATTAATAGAGATTATTTAGAACGATGACATGCAACGTACTATTTGCAGAAAGCTAAGGGAACACATTTTGAAGCACAGAATATGACATTTTCAGCATGTCCCTTTTCTATCCCCTTCCCCCCCATCCAGTTGCCCGCTGGGTGATCTGCAAAAGACTATTCAGGGAAATGCAAAATTATATTAATGCTATTTGCTTATAAGCTAATACAAGTAACGCAAATAAATAATTCAAAAAAACACAAGGATCAATATTGGCTGTCTCCTTTGATAATTATCACAGTTATATTTGTCAACAGATCATGTGGTCATGAACAATTAAGAACATAGTTATTCATACAATCAAATACGAAAACTCTATGTATATACATATAAATGTGTGTGTGTGTGTGGGTGTGTCTATAATTGCACTTGTAGATGAATATGTCAACAGGGCCTCTAAGTGGATATGATTATAACTGAAAAACAATCGAATAAGAGGCCTAATATTGAAATCAAATTAAACGAAAAAAAATAATAGTCTTTGGTATACGGTGATAAATTACATCTAGTGCATACAACGCAATAGAAGATGATATATCATAGAGTACCAAACAATCACTAGATCTCTAGTTATGAATAATACTCTACGTCATTCTCCCATTTTCTAAAATATTCTATCTTATTTACTCATTATGTATACCTAATGATAATACATGTTTATAAACGTTAGATCTGATCAAAATAAAATTAAAAAAAAATAAAACACTGATGTATGATAATCTAACATATCTAATACAGATTTGAAAGAAAAAACCATGATGTAATTGGTATAAAAGGTACGGCAATCTAACATATTTAACACAGCTATGAAGGATAAAACATAATATTATCGGTAGGGTGTTTTTCAATTCTCACAATTTTAATTATATAAACAAAGTAGGCACTAACACACATAAGTATCTTCTTCGGGGGAGTTAATCTAATTAAAATACGTATATTTTATTGATCTGGCTACTTTATATGTGCTACTTCCATTCGACCATCAAAGAATACTAGCTAGATGATGGACACCAGTTGTCAGTCGCTAGCTGAATCGCTACAAAAAAAAATCCTCCATTCTATTCACATAACTGGATCTCACCGCCACTTCAACAAAGCATATAACATACTAAAGTGAATCAATGAATTATTTAAGGTCGTACAAGTATAAATATTCTGCACACTTGTTCGAAGTTCGGGCGATTTCAATACAATATTTTCTAAGCACTCCTAGTTTTTTTTTAGGAGTCGTAAATAATTTAATTAAATTGTGTACCATAAAAGGAAAGTAAACTTTTCTAAAGGTTTATCAAGAGATCCGGGCCATTTTTGGAATCAATTTCAATAATTCATGTAACTTTAGGCAGAACACGATTTAGACTTTGACATTCAAATATATTTCACCCGATCCCTCTTTACCACATCAATCATATCTTTCGTGATTAGTTATATATTGAGATATGGGTTTCATCTTGTAGAGGACTGGTTAAATCTGTTGGCTTGCATTTCTTTAATAACCATCAACAAAAGCATGCGAATCCAAATCATGTTTTATTTTATTTTATTTTTTTTCAGCATGAAGGAGAGAAGGAAAAATTGGATGGGAAACTCAAAAATTGGCACAGAAGCTTTGTACCTATGCCGAATCCCCATACAATATATTAAAAACAAAACTCAAAAATTAAAAAAAAATGAGTAAACCAACTCGAAGGGTGCAACATAGTTTCAAAAAGGCTTACAAACTCATTTTAATCTGAAAAGAAAGAGATGTGAACCAAATTCTGATGATGAAAAATTCAATTGGCACACCTAATATCACGCACGCATATGTCTGTTTGAAATATGAATATAAATATACTATGTTAAAGGCCTAAAGTCCAAATCTAGGTAATTTTGCATGTTATATTTTGCATAATATAACATGAAAAATTATCATTAAAAGCAACCACTTTTGACGAGATAAAAAGAAGGGATATTATTGTTTCTATCTCAGAGCAAAATTCTTGGAAGAAAGCATGCACTATTTTAATCACCTAAACACCAATTAGATCCCCTCCCTAACAGATTCAATTTTCAGAAAAAAGATTTTTGTTCTCTGTATTTATACCGTATATTCTCACCTTACATTAAACACCATTTTCCCATCTTTAACAGATCTTTGTTCTCTGTATTAATATCCCATCTTTAACAGATCTTTGTTCTCTGTATTTATACCATATATTCTCACCTTACATTAAACACCATTTTCCCATCTTTAACAGATCTTTGTTCTCTGTATTAATATCCCTTAATTACAATCTATTATTATTAAGACATTTTTTTTTATTTATACACATGTATAAAAGCAGCACGTGATCGGTATTAAAAAAAGAAAACCTTGTATATGTAAGTACAAGTATTTCAAGTGGTCACTGATTTTGTCTGGTTAGTATTTTATCACCCCTCTAATATTGTGATGAAGAAAATTACATGAACATCCCTGGTGTTTAAGTGAAATGTTGACTTAATTCTTGTGTTTTCATGAAAGATAAAATGCACCCTCAATGTTTCTGAATCACATCCAAACATCTCTTGTTGGTAAAAAAGATTAAAAATGAAGGAATGAGTTCATGCTTTTACCCCCTATTTGATTAAAAAATGGTGTCTTCTATGCTAAAATCTTATATCTATATTCGAACAACAATAGATATTGCATCTAAAGGAGCATTAATTCTGTCCGTGTAATGGTGATATAAGCCAATGTGCACACACGTGTTACCACACACTTGCCACAATTCACAGATGTGACAATCTTGATCTAGTCGCACAATACATTAGAAGTCAGAGTCAACTTGGAATTTATAACCTCCTACTCACAAACATTGAAAGTAAATTAACACCTTATGCAAGTTCTATTGTTGTCCAAGTATGAATACAGATTCAAGCGTGAAATACATCCTAGTATTTAAAAAGGGTTGATTCTTCCCTTAATTTGGTCTTTTCTAGCAACAAGAGGGGTTTTTTTATGTGATTTGTAAATCACAGGGAGTACATTTTTTTCTTTTCCAAAAATGCAAGATCTAAATCGACATTATATAAAAACAAATGGGTATTTACATAATTTTCCCCTATAGAGATATAAGAGTTTGATTGATATCCTTTTACTATCCTAATGAAAATGTATAAATGGCATAGATGACCTCTGTTAATGGACAATAGTATCCTAAATTTCCACTTCTGCAATTCATTATCTACTACTATCCTTTTCGAAAGAAAGATTAAAAAAGAAATTAAATAATGATAAGAAAATCATAGTATAGCAGAACTATTAAATCGTTATTGATGCAAAATTGTTCCATCAGTTCATTCAAAAAAATATATATCTTGCTCTCTGCATCATTATTTAGACTGAAGCATATAATAAGAATAATCGTATGCGTTTAAACAGCATCAAATCATCATTGATTTGAAACATTCTGTAGTATTAATTAATCTATCTTTGAGGTTTGGATTTTATCTTTTTCAAGAAGTAAGTTTTAATGCTCCCCTTAAAAAAAGCGGCCTAGAAATTAAGCGCAAGCCGTGTACAAGCGTGGGCAAGAAAATGCAAGATGTTACTTACGACCAAAACTTTGCCTGTGAGCTGTCTTCTACAGAATTTTCTCTGTTAAATCTTGCTATTTTCATGTTACCTATACGAGTTAGCTAACAGATAAGAGATCATAAATTTCAGATATTTTTGAAACTTATATATATACACACGCGTACATATTATGAAAATAAAACTATTTTCTTAAACCAACATGCTAAATTGGCCTCCAATAAACCAAAGAGGGGTACTAGGTAATTGTTAGGGCCAGAAAGATTTGCTAATTATGTAGCTATTTGACTTATCATCAAGACCAAGGTCCGACGACAAAGCTTCTTTTTGTAGTTTAGTAGAAGCTTTTTTATGTAAGTATTAAGAGTTCGAATACACATTCAATAGTTTAACAGTTTAGTACACTCATTTTATATTTAACGGGCCTATAGTAATAGCATTGATATATTTCTGTTGTTTACTATATATTATAGATTATAGATCAAAAGCCAAGTACTCCCAAGCTGGTTAGAATAGGCTATCCTTGCTATATGTTTTTTTATTAATAGAAGCTCCTACCAATGCATACATACATACAAAAATACATATATATATATACACACATATATAAGCCGTACGCTAAGATGGATCCCATTAATAACGAAAATATATACAAAATTACTTTTTTAAAGTCGCGTGTCTTGTTTTATGGTTTCTCGTCCACCTACTACATTTATGGCAGGCCATTGCTGATATGCACATGTATCATGCATTTACCATGTATATAATGTATATCTACGTAAATGTTATAATGAAAGAAAAATGAACATTACCCAACCTTGAGATGCCTTGTTCACTCTATATCTCAATTATTACGCATATAGTGTAAGAATAACGACCTAGCTTGTCATTGGCCAAATGGCTCCTTTATTGTAGGCCAATATTAAAATAACTACACCAATATATAGGCTTAGGCGCGGACTATAAAAATTCCAAATATGTTCACATATTAGCCAAAAGTAAAGTAAATTTTATCTTTCTACCTAATAATAGAAGATTGAAACGCTTAAACTAGCGACTAATAACAAGATAGATGATTAATTTTACTACACAAACAGGGCGTCACGGGCCAGCCTATAATCTTGTTCAATTTTTCTTTTCTTCATTTCTACTTGGAATTGATCACCAAGGACTCCATCAGTAAAAGGTTCGAATTTCATTGAATTCAGATTGTTTTGTTGTAAATGCTCAATTTTCTATTACTAGTTTTAGCATGTTCATTTTGCAAGCTCCAAGTCCTAATTTTCACTCCTTCTCACTGTTTAACTGGTACATATATAATAATTTAGTGCCAATTCTTTTTAATATATAATCTAACTGCTAATGGGGGTGTCATTTAAAGGAAAAAAATATTACTATTTTAGTTAACGACTTGGAAGGTTCTAGAGTGTATGTAATCAGACTATTTGTTTTTTTTCCTCCCTTTTTATAATGACAAAGAAATAAATCTATGGGGATATGTGGCATAAGGACTGTGATTAATGACAAATACACAGTAATTTACTACCATTTTGCTTGCAATGCAAAATATTCAAGACGATCAGAGACATATAACAGACAAAAACATACAATGACGTACAGTACAATGCTTGGCTCATGACGATCTTGAAACGCATTTTGTGATTTTTTAAGCAAATTAATCTAATTTTAAAAAAGGGAACAAATTCTTTAACAATTAAATAAATGGCCAGCCAATGAACTCTAAACATATTCTAAGTGATTATGGTTCCACCACAATTAAAAATATATTATAGAATCTAGACGCACCTAAGCGCAAATTAAAAGCTAATTATATATTGTATAAATATTGGATTGCTATCGCTTTTACTAATGATATCAGAAACAACGTATAAAACTGGTTTTTTATATGAACAAAAAAGAAAAATAAAACGGACAATTTGTAAAAATGTATGCATACACACGTATATATGTGTTAGTTTTTACGTCCATGAGTATATAAATCACATGCAACGTATGATATATATCACATGGTAACCATGGGGAGCAGAAAATCGAAGAGAATCACAAAAGGGCCAGAAAACAAACCAAAAGTAAACAAGTAAGGAAAAAAAATATTTTAATTAGGACATCACAAACAGTGTTTTTGCCTGATTTGAGAGAGAAAGATAGAGAGAGACAAACAGTTAGAGAGAGAAAAATATAAAGCATTTGTTATGCTTCCCACTCTAGTTATGGCATCTTATATATAGCGAGAAGCTGAAAGATTTTCAAAACTCAGCTACCGAAGTTCTTGGATCAGTGTCGCGCTTAGGGTATCTTCGAAAATGATGAAACAAAATTAGGGTTTTTTGGGTCTTAAGTCTAGGGTTTTAACATGGAATACAGCTTTAAAAAGTTTGAATGTTATTTCATCCTCAATTCGTACAATTGTTCTTACCGGAAACTAAACTAGAGGTTCATATACCCGACCCCTTTCTTGTTCCTTGCTTATTTATCCAATTTTGAACGAATTAGAAAGTTGAATTATGAAGCAGAAACAACAAGAATTTCAAAAGAAATGATACCCAATAAATATATAATAAGAACTATTAATTAAATTAATGATAATATATGTGATTACCAAGAGAGATGGATCAAGCAAGGCGGATCAGATTGAGGGCAAACTAAGAAGACTGCTTCAAAACCTTGGAGTCTTCAGTAGTAGAAGCGGTTGTCGGCTTGATGAGTAGATTATTCCTCTTCTTCTTCTTCTTTTTGTAAGGAATACCCCTGGCCTTGGCTTGACACTCCTTCACTTCACGTAAGTAGACCCGAATTGCTCCGTTTCCGAAAGGGTTCGTCTCGGGGGAGCCGCCGTGCTCCTCGTAGGCGGCACGCAGCCGCCCGATCAGCGCGTCGAGGCTTCCCCAGGCCTGCCGGAGTGGGCAAGTGCACGGCCCGGGGGGGTCGGGCTGCCCGAAGAACACACAGCCATGGAGGTGGACCTTGGTCTTCCCGAACTGGTCGAGGTAGCGGAGGAAGTCGAGCACGTGGTTGCAGCTGCACTGCGAGAGCGCCACCGGCGGGGTCTGATTCTTCAAGTACTGCCCGAAAGTGTTCCAGTCCCGCTTCTTCTGGGACTCATACCGGCTCAAAGGCGGGGCCGATTGTTGTTGTGGCTGTTGATTCTGTTGCTGCTGGTGATGATGATGATCGGGGGGGCCAGTCGTCATGGATCGCGACGACGAGCCCTCCGCCGCGGAGTCTTTTCGTCTGTCGCCAGACATAGAAAAAGAGTAGAAGGAAGAGCTGGGGAATTCCTAGCGTAATTTTTTCTCTTGTCAACAAATAACAAGAGAAGAAGAAGAAGAAAAGAAAAGAAGATGAAGAAATGGAGGTGGGAAAAAGAATTGGTTAAGTGCAGAGAGGAGAAAGATGAAAATCACATCTTTGGGTCTACTGAGAGGACATGACATGGGCCCTATGACAGTGCTTTTGTTCCTCTTTATTTATTTATTTCTCCTCCTCTGTCCCCTCTTTCTCTCATTTTTATTAATTTTTATGACACTATTTGCACTAACTATATTTTAATTAATTTAATCTATAATCATGCACTCTTTCAAAAAATAAACATATTTAATTAAAAAGATTAATGAAATCTAGCTAATTGCAAGACTAATGGTATGCCATCATCCATACAATCATTATCACTATATATTTTAATTTCGGATTTTACATTATGATCATAGAGAATAAAATGGACCCCGGTGGACGACTTATTTGTCGGTGTTATAGCATAGTCCAAATTCATGAGTTTTCCCGTTCAATGTTAATTTTACAAAATTATGCCTACCAATTGACCTTATAACCCGGTATTGCCTAATTATTGTATCATTCACTGCGAGTAAAATATTAATATTTTTGTCACTGATCAGCAAGGGCTAGTAATAGGATTGTATTATTTTATATAATAGAAGAGCTAAAGGGGTATTGTGAAAAATCATTACCACCATGATCAGTCCGTGACCACTAAAAATGTAATAATGACACATATTATGTAATACAGAATGATATCCCAATGTCATTGCCGATCGATTCTATAATTAATTTAAGTTTATCTGTTTTCATCTATTTTTTTAATTTGTTACATCTGTTCCTTTTTGGGAAATATTTTTATTTTTCTTTTTTATATGGATTACATGTATGTACACATATTCTCACACTAATTTCTTCATATATTAAACATAAGAATTATACATATTTCAGCCTGATTCCTATTTGTACGATGTTGGTTCGCTACATAATTCATCATCCGTCGGAATCTTCATGTTTATGACTTTTTTCAAAGACTTTGCTTGAAAGGGGCAAAGAAAGCAATAAATTATCAGGGGTACCCTGAAAATCATGTTTTGAAATTTTGAGCTCTGTTATATGTCAGAAATTTGAGTGCACATACGTGCATGAAGTGACCAAACATGCATCATTAAATATGCACGTTCGTATCCCCCGGCCCAGATCAAAGCTGTGAAAATCAATAATATTGCTGGCTTTCTGGGATTAATTTCTGTCACTTTTATTGTTATTTACTACCTAGAGAAAATACACCTAGAAGTACTTTTTTCGTCCGGTGAAAACATATGATCCAAAAACTAGTTCACTAATCAACAGTAGTCATTTTTTGTCATATATATATATATATATGGATATATTTTAGGAAATATAAATGTACATATTTTCAAAGCTAATAAGCGCGTTTTGCTACAGAAACTACTATTAATTTAACTTTTACCTTAAAAACGTAATAGGACTTTTGCACCAACTAAAGAGAATCTACTTGTCATGAGTTTCAAACCCTGGAAAAATTAGGTGCATATCATGAGGTTATGAAGAGGACCCATGACCGACCAATGACAATATTTTAATGCAGGGCTTGGGTAACTTGGGGAAGAAGGAAGTGGTAAATATTTTTCTAGATATGTTCCAAAATTCAGAAAAATTGAAATACATTTGAAGATATATACACAAGCAAGTTGATCAATATTTTTTTTATTTTGTGGCAAATAAATGATGAAGAGAAATTACATTACAATGATGATTCGGATGCAATACAAAATCAAAATGAAAGAATATGAGACAATACGAAGACGGAATGATGCAAAATTGGGAGACATCTTTGTGAGATGGGTCCAACGTCCCTCAGTATATGTCCCTTGAGCCATTATAGTGCTGCTAGGAGTTTGGGCAGTGCCTTTACATGTTTCAGTTGTTGGGCACTAATTCTATGGACTGGCCCTTTACTGTGTCACTAAGGATGACTGCGTGTCCCTATGAACATTAATATTTTTAGAAATCCATTTGTGGACATGCAAATGAGTTACATTAATTTCAAGGACATGCAGAAAGTTAAATTTCAGGTGCGCCTTGAAAAGATGGAAGTAATACTGATCCTATTAATTTTGAGTTAACATATACATGGACAAGAAGAAAATAGCAATTATTAATATTTTTATATCTTTGTTTTAGGTAGATGATAAGAGTGGAAATTGATGTCAAAATTTCAAACATCACAACTAGATTGGTAATTACTAACTGACTCCTCTAGAAGATCTAGAAAAAAAAGAGAGAGAAAGAGACAGAGAGAGAGAATTTACAAGGAACTAAAATTTCAAACCAAGGGTAAACTCCAACTAAAAAAAAAAAAAAACCACTTAAAAGAGAGAGAGTCAAACTGTTGACCTAATTAGGAGCTATTTAGGCTAGACAATAGATCAAGCAAAAACTATCCCTGAGCCGACGCGGTATGGAATGAGCCTTGTTGAACCTTTCCACTCAAATCCATGGAAAAACTAAGGAAAAGAGTACACATTCAATAAACAAAGAAATTCTATAACAAGGTAAACCTACCATACCTCTAGCAATCAATGGACTACTGGAAGATAGAGCCATCCACCACCAATCGGGCATCTCTCAATGCTTTGAAAGCCAGTTTATCCATTATTTGGTTTCCTTCCCAAACGTGAGAAACTACAAAGTTCATATTTGACACATGAGAAAGGATCGCGATCTATCTAGCTCTGAACTTCTAAGGGATCTCCATAATAGCCCCCATCAGTTTCGCATTAAAAGGAAAGGAGATGCTATGAAAACACACCATTTATAGAAACTATAATATGTTCTAAAGACACCGTTGTAACCGATATGACCCGAACACGAATCGATCATGTCATCCGTGTTAACCTTGATCCAACCAGGCTTGTTCATTTGGTCTAGAACCCTGAAATTTTTAAGAGTAAGCGGATCCTGTTGTGAATCACTTCTAGTGTGTAAGCTTAACAAATCTACCACACTCTAATGCATGCATTATCATGGAGATATCTACTCGACTAGATCAACACAAAGCGTCATGAGGGGTTCTTTCCTTAAAATCCAAATCACCACACTTAGTTGAGAACTCCTATGGACAGAGAGCTCCTTCTGATCATATGTCAAAAAGCATTAAACATGTCCAAACTCAAGTTAGAAGGGATGCGTCCACAAATTAGAAGCAAAACCACAAGTGAAAAGCTAATGATCAATGTCTTCTTCATTCTTTTAGTTGCATCCTCTCAGACTTGAATTCAGGACTCAATATATAGAAAGCAACTTACCTACCAAACACCAAATAAGCTAGTCAATGTCTTGTTTTTTAACCATATACATAAGACATCTAGAAGTGATGGCTACTCCTAGTAGCTTAATCTTATTATCAATTGGCACACGACCTTCAAGAACCCACCATGCCAGCATAGAATACTTAGAAGGAACAATATTTGCCGTAAAAGGTCATCCCAAGTCGCAACATGATTTGTCTTTGGCCAAAAATGCTCAAAAGCATCCTGAATTATAACTAGGCCCTTGTCTGACTTGTTCCAAACCAATTCTTAAGGAAAACCTCGAGCTATATGAAAATATCTTTCAAAATATCCTCAATAAATTATATTTGGAAAGAGTTCCGAAACTCTGCCTGAAAAATCCAATGACAAATCACTAGAAAGCAAGAAATCGGCTCCTAAAGATGCGCTTGAGAAGGAATGCCAAAAGTAGCAACATTGACAGTGCCAAGCCTTGGATCCCTGAAAAAGTTGGAAGAAGAATGCTCACTAATAATCCAGTAATCTACTCTAAATCTCAACTAATTATGAAACCTCACAAGAAGTAGCTTCAACTCTAAGCTTGGTATAAGTATATATTCATATATAAATCAGCATATATGCTTATTAAACCTTACTCTGAAATAAAATATCACGTTTGGAGTCTAAAGTAGCTTAATTTTATGAAATTTTTATGCAATTAATTAATTAATTAATTGAAAGAAGTTTTAAACCTAAGATACAACGAATTAGATTTGCAGGAATTTTATAAGCCACATGTGGCAACAAAAAAAGTAATCCGGATGACTCATCTAGAGAGGTTAGAGTCATTCCAAGAAAACATTGCAAAAGGAGCCTTATACCAAGGAAAATGTTCCTCAGTATAGGACCGGCAGGAATGTAGGTGCATTGTTTCATAGTTTGCTCCTCAATTTTTTCCTCAGGTTAAGTTACGGAAAATTAATTAGTCACCAACGACTCTTGCATTTAACGAGGAAAAATTTCTCCGTAACTCTGGTGGCAAAACATAATTTCCAGATATAAGTCTGTCAATACCAATTAACCTGTAGCAACAAATTACTAAGGAAAAAAGTTGGCCGCTATTTATTTTTTTCCAAAGAGCCTTAAATTATAGAGACGATAATTTTTCTTGTTAATTTTTTTTATTTTTTAAACTTTTTAAGTATAGCGCCAGTAAAATGTTATGATCTTAACTTGGTCCCATTTAAAAGAAAGAAATAAATAAAATAATTAGAGATTTAACTCAAAATTGACGCGTGCAAGTATAACGTATACGTATAGGGTTGAGCAAAAATTCATAGGCCTTCGTCTACAGAATCATCTTCAAAAGAGGGCCGCTCCCAAAAGCTCCTGTTATACTTTCTAATTAAAGATCGTGAATCTGACATATTTTTGTACAAAATGTCTGCAATATCAATTAATAAAAACAACACCATTTCTAAAATATTTCAAATCTGGTACACACAGTTTTGTCTGACCATGACCCCATACATTTTTTAAATAAATATTGGGAATAGTTGAACGAAAAGAGAGATATGATCACCTGCTGATCCATGATGTGGTTTCCTAGTTAGAAACAAAGAATTTTTTGGAATCGGGTAAATACATTATTATATGTATATATTTTAATTTATTTTCTGATAATTATTGAGCTCTCTGAAAATGGAAATTTTTGAAAGTAATTATAACGAATAACACAGTTTTAATTCTTAATATAAATAAATAACACAATTTTTAAAATATGTAAATACATAGCATCATTAGAATCACATGTCTTTTTTAAATATCTGAATTTCTAATTTTATATCTTCTTTTTTCTTCTTCTTTTTCGTTTCATTTTTTATTTATATTAACATACATTTTAATTTATTTTTTGATAATTATTGATCTCTCTAAAAATAGAAATTTTTAAAGGTAATTATAGCAAATAACAGTTTCAATTCTTAATGTACATAAATAACACATTTTTAGAATATTTAAATACATAGAATCATTAGAATCACGAAACTTTTTTAAACATTTGAATTTTTAATTTTATCTCTTCTTTTTTCTTCTTTTTCTTCTTCTCTTTCGTTTCATTTTAGTTTGTTGTTATCTTGTTGCTTTTTTGTATTTCTTTTTATGTCATTATATACAAAAATAAATTTTATTTTAATCTAAGTAGGTTATTTACTAAACGTTGTTACATTTTGGTATATTTATTTTTATTCCTAAGTAATAATAGCCTAATTCTCTCCTTCACTGATTTTTAAATTACTATTTAACCATAAACATACGTCAAGTGCTATCTGAAACTAATTAAAATCTTCTTTTCTTCTCATTGTCTTTTTTTCCTCTCAATTATTTTTTTTAACGAGGCGTAGGGAAGAGGAATAAATTAGTAATTGTTCTTTATAATTCCTCAACTATGCCAATGATCATCTTTGCATATAATCAAAAGAAATTAACCAGAAAACTATGAAAAAGAGACTATGAAAGAGAGAGAGAGAGAGAGAGAGAGAGAGAGAGATAAATGGTAGAAAACATTTATTTGGGGGAAAAAAAAGGAAAAAATACATACAAAGTGAAAAAGTGTTAGGTACTGAATACATTGAAATAGGCTTTCCCACGAATGTTTATGCCCTTTCTATGCTTTCACTCAACTTTTTTATTTATATTTATATTTGTGTTTTTTTCCTTTTGGCTCTCTTAATTAAAATCTTTATGCTTCTTTGAGTTGTTTGCCAAGATGGTGAAGAAAAAGCTAGAATACAAAAACTTTCTTCTGCAACAAAACAATGAATTAGAAATATTTGTCTTTTGAATGATATCCGAGGGTATTCATTGGTTATCAGTTTCTCTCGACAAGTTACCCCCTCTCAAATTCACTTTTTGAGTACATCGCACGATATGAAAAAACATAATTTTACTGTGGATTCAATGCTTTACAGAAATAATTCAATGCTCGGTGGGTCCTCTCAGTGAGTTATTGAATCGCCAAAAAGAAAAAGAGAGAGACAACTAAGTAAAAAATTGTATCATTATTTGCAAACAAAAAACTAGGGCAAATTATAAAGTCTAGCTTGCTTTATTACAAGGAAAGGAAAATTACACACACACGTGTGTGTGTTTACATACATACATACATATATATATATATATATATATATATATTCACCACTACGAGTTTTAATTTTAGCAACAATAAAACACAGATGTAAAGGCTAATGAGTGCCGATACATTATTATTATTATTATTATTACACGTGATTATTCATAACCAATATCATATACAGAAACATAACACAGCATGATATACGTGTAATTATTTGGTTCGCAGGTTCGAATTGTCAAGATTTGTACTTTTTTTATATTTTGAACTATAAAATCTGATCATTGTGGTTTAAAGTGCAATCTAAATTAGCATTTGAATACGTAGCTGAAATGTAAAATCTGAACATACAATATAATTTAAATCTGTATTTAGATATGTGTTGAAAAGCCACGTTTTAAAGGGGAAAAAAAATTGTATACCATAGCAAATGGGTCGGATTAGAAGAATTTAGGTGTTGCATAAACTCTAAAATCACTACTAAAAAAGAGAGATAGGATGATTGTAACGCCCCGAAATTTATTTAATATTATTGTAATGTAAAATGATGAATTAATGTGCCATAATCAATATTTCAATGTTAATTTGATCGTTTGATTAAATTTTGAATTTTAGGTTGTTTTGTTAATTTAATAAATTCAAATGATTTCTTATTGTTTTAAAATGATGTTTTGAGTTTTAAAAGCTCAACAGTTTGTAAAATGTTAAAAATATTCCGTTTACAAAACCGTGGGTGGCACATGATTTTCGTACAGTAAAACCGCCAACCGTTTCTCTCTATTTATTCTCTCTCCTCTTTCTCTCTCTTCACTATCAGCTCTCACTCTCTCTCTCCTCCTCTCCCACCCGTGATCACTCTCTCTCGTTCTGTGACACCCGTTATTCTCCTAACGGGTATTGAGGTAATTAAATTAATTTTTAATGTATAAAAAAAATTGCTTCATTTAAATTTATTTTATAATATTTATTTTTATCTATTTTTAAATTTTCTAAAATTCTCCTATATTTATTTAGTATGATTACTAAAAAGCCTTAGAACTTCTAATAAATCTCAAAAATGTCATATTGGCATTATGTGTGTTAAAGTCTTTAGATGAGACATAAGGATATCTTTTCCAACTACTCTTGACCCTCATTTTCTTTATTTCCTCCGTGACATGCTTCAACATGTCTCCTCTATAATTGTTTCTATCACTTCTTTTCAAAGACTTCATCTTTTCTTCCTTTTTCTTCCACGGTTCCCACACTCTTCTTCTCATTTCTTTGCTGAAGCAAAATACTTAGAGAACTTCTTCAAGGCAGCCATAAAAATCAGCCACCATCACCTCCATTTGAGCAAGAATTTCAGTCATACCGAAGTAAAGGAACCTGTTTTGAAGCCATTTCAAGCTTCCAACTAACCATAATCCGAGGTTAGAATCTTATGAACAAATTTAGTCTTTCATTTATAAATTTTCTTTTATACTAAAGGATTATTCAAATTTACGTTCTTAAACCTAAGTATATGTTTGTTGCTATTTTGGAGCATATGTATGAAGTCTAAGTGTATATGCCCTAGACAGAAAATTTATATTGTTAAACTTTATAATACCTCTATGGGCAGTGGTTATTTCTTGAAATTCTAAGATTAAATTAAAATAAATTTTATGAATGTAGTTGTATGTTGTGCTTTAGTTTTAATTGTCCTTATGCACGCCTTAGGATCAAGGGAGTATGGAGCTAACGTTAATTGATTCCAGGATTAAGAGACTGTTGATAAGCTTAAAAGGTAGGGATTCTATTACTCATCTTTTGTGAGGTTTTTATAGAATTAAAATTGATTGTTTTGCTGCAATATATATATATCTATGTTGAACTGATATTATATGTGTATCACATATGAAACTATGACATGGACTCGTCTTGTATTGTACGGCGAGGAACATAATGAATTGACACATGTTATAAATTGAGAAGCATGGTTAGGAAAACTAACTCTATTGATAATGATTCAATATAGAGAAATTGTGAGACATGAAGAGGGCGACGGTTACGTCCTTGGGCATGAATACCCTAAAAGGTAAAATAGGGGGAAGGCGATGACGCTTCCTTGGGTTGAAAGTCCCAGAACACACTGTACAGGAATTGATTTGGTGAGGACTCGGGGCTTGATGTCCCCTCACCGGAACACCCTTGGAATGTTTATGGGGTGATCAAGTGCGCCCACTTGGGTTTCGATGAGTTGAGTGATACTCAATTTAACATGGATACCTAGGAACAATGATGATTGGTAATATTTGTATAAATGTGTAATTATGACACTTGGTAATGATTAACTACGGTATCCATAAGATGTGATCATAATAAACCTCATAATCTGAAATATGATGTGACTTACTAACCATGCAGATTTTAATGTGGTAATGATAGAGGTGAGTAATGGCTTTCTCTACTGAGCATAGTGTTGCTCATTCCCTTATGTTTATATCTTTTCAGGACTCACTAAGTGTGAGGTGGCTACGAGAAATATAGTTGAGGAAGCGATGTAACTATATTACATTGGGACTGCTCAATTGTAAAGAATGTTCTTCATGATAATGTAAGCATCAATTGTTACTTTCTGTGACTGTATTATAATGTGTTGAGGGTTAAAATGATGATGACAACAGTTTATATTATTAAATTTAAGGTGCTACATTAAAACTGTGGTTTATTTGTCGTTTATATTTTTATTTTTGAGTTGAGAGTTTTCATTTAAGTCCCGGGTAAATTTTATTTTTAAGGTTTTACTTTTATTATTTATTTTTATTTTATCTCATTAAAAACTGTTAACCCCCACATAGGGGCGTTACACGTTCTCTCTTGGTTTCTCTCTTCTCTCTCAATTTCTCTCTCAAATTTTTGAATCAAAATTCGAATCCAAGCTTCCGGTTAGTAAGGAGGAAGCTTGGGAACGAGATTTGGCAACCAAGAACACGGATTGAAGCTTTAATTCAAGGTTAGTTTTGAAATTTCTAAACTTTTTTAAAATTTTCAATTTTCGTGCATTTTTTATATCCAAGTTTGTTTGAGCTTAGAAAACCCTTGATTTGAGTTAAAAGAACTTAGAACACTTAGAATCTAAGCTTGGATTAAAGAAAAACAGATTAGATTCAAGATTTTTTATTTTTCCTCATTTTCTCCTATTTTTGGATTTTTGGAATTTTTGTGTTTAAATCTTATTTAAATGAGTTCAAAAGTGTTCTATTATGTTTTCTATCATCTATGAATGTTTTCCATGCCTGAGATTTGAGAAAAACAGATTAAAATCAAGATTTGGATTTTAGGAGAACTGAAACCTGTGGCTGGGATTTCTGGGTTTTTCCAGTTCGACAGGCCAAACTACGTGTTCGGCAAGCCAGACTCATCCGTTCTGCAGACCGAACCTGAAAAATGTCTGGCCGATCGGACTTGATTTTCGGCAGGCCGAACTGCACAGTTCAGCTGGCCGAAGTAGGGCTTCCGGCAGGCCAGCAAAGCATGGGAAATTTTGTAATTTTTCACCCGTTTTTACTGTTTTGAACCCCAATTGAAATTTCAACCTTATAAAATGATTTTAAAGGTACAAATGGCACACTAGGACATCATGAAATGGTTTAGTAACATAAAATGTCTCGAACTAGATATTGATCAACTTAGTGTGTATCTAGGATCGTTTGTGGTTCCATGGAGCTAAAGTATAACGGACCGGGATTACGGTGTGGGGCATCGGCACGAGTAACGAGGTAGGACTTCTACCATTTCTTTGGTAACCCAGTTTCAAAATGATTTGGCTTTGAAAAGGGTTTCTATAAAAATGTTTTCAACGGTTGATTGAAAAGGGAATTTATCGGTTGTATTTTTGTAGACCATGAACTGAGATGAACTTCATAATGAATGATAATGAAAACATCTAGTAAATGGATTTTGAATAATGTTAAAAATGAATATAAGGGCATGATGCCATATCAGAGATCGGGTCATGTAGCGATCGACCTTGGGGGCAGGTCCCGAAACCTAGCTAGGCCACTACGGTGGTGATATCTCTATGGTTTGCCTAGGAAAGGAAAATGAAGTATTTCTGGTCTACCGAATAAACTGTTTTGAGTAAGAACGGTTTTATTTAAATTTCTTTATTCAAGGTTTCTTTTAAATAATTACCTAAATAATGAGACTTTTCTTCAAATTAAATTATTTATTAAAAATATAGTCCTACTGAGACATTTTATTTGTTTTTAAATTCCCCCCCCCCCCCCCCCCCCCCCCCCCTCTAGGTGGATTCCCATTTAGATTCAGAGAAGATTTAATATTCAGAACTCAGGAGCAGTAGAAGGACTAGAAGGTTATTTGTATTAATTGAACAAGGCATGTAATGTTTTAATTTTATTTGTACTTGGACTGTGGTTGTATTATTATATTGTCAGTACTATATGTGTGCACAAGTTGTGGGTCAGTGGGACCCATTCTCGCGGTTCTTTATTTTATCATTTTATTATTCGCTTCATGTTATGAATTCTTTTATACAATGTTGTTTTAAAACTTTCACACTTCAATATTTAATTCAACCCCTAAATCCTTGATTTTAATTAAATTCTCCTTTAATTAATTTAAATAATCCGCCACGTCACCTCCCGTACTCCGGGGCGTGACAATGATAGTTTTTAACTTTTATCAAAAGATATTAGGATAATTTGGCAAACCGTCATTATATATCAAAGACATAAAATGACAGTTTTTAATCATTGTCTAACATGCATATGATACTTTTGAGAGTTCAAAGAGAGCACATTAGTTGTTGTTGCAAGAACCATCATGAAAAGTTTCTATAAATTTCTAAAAAAATGTTTTAACTAAAAACTATTTCCTTATGTTATAATAAAAACTTTTTTCTATTAAAACAACAATTTTTTTGAATATCATTCACAAATCAAGAAAACTTGATCACATTTCACCAAAGAGATTTACTACAAATCCTCTTATTCTAACCCAAAGTTTTCTTCACAAAATTTAACCAACGAAGAAACTTCCAACATGGTAGCAAACAACAGCAAGAAGATGATTCTAAAAGCAAGAAATGAAGGAATTTAGGAGAACAAACTTTAAGTTGGTGGTGAACATGGCAATGAGGTCATTAATGACAGAGAGGATTTTTTGTTAGGGGCTAATACCTTATTTTAATGTATAAGATCATTTAGGCTTTGTGCGAATTTTAGTAATTTTTTTAGTATAATTATATACATGTATATTATGTACATGGAAAAATGACAGTTGTATTAACAGCGCGGTGGTTGAAGAAATAATAATTGTGGAGGAGATAAAGAAATTTTGGAGAAAAACTTTGTGTTGTGGGAGGGTAGAGAAAGAAAGAGAGAGTTGAGAGACATATAAAAAGGATACGAGATTAAAGAAAGTGCTCTACGTTATAGTACGTTATAGTAAGAATGAGAAAATTTGAAAAATTTTTAGAAAATAAAATGTGTGGGAAAATTTACGTCCTTTTTTTATTTTTTATTTTTAATTGTACCCAACGTTTTCTCAAACAAACTACTATCCAATATTGTAACACTTTGGATGATGCTATTCAGGAAATCGTCATCTATGAAGCGCGTGGAGATTTCCAAAATATATACATGCGTGGATCTCTATGCCACGCTTTTTTTAGATGTTAAACGATAGTTGTTTGTAAACTGTTGTCTAATTGGGATCATATTATCTGCAATTGTTGTAGTGAACTTACCTATTTGAGTTGGCTCAAACCAGCTTCACAATGTAAATAAAGTTGTATAAAATAACTAACCAAACAAAATTTTGGGTTGGCCCACATCTACAAACACCCCTAGGTTTTAAATGATTTTAAAATAAGGAGTCAGTCTTATTGCAATGGATGGAGTACAGAGCGATGCGCTATTAAAATAAATAATAATAATAATAATAATAATAAGATAGAAAGGAAAAGAATATAAAAATATCTAACATGATTTGACAATTTACTTGTATTTAAAAATGATAAAAAAGAGCAAATTAACCAGCAAGAACAAAATAAAAATTTAAAAAACACAATATATATACCGTATTCTTAATCTATTAAATCTCTTAAAATCAAGAGACTAACTAAATTACATTATTATAAATAAATTTTGGATCATAAATTTATCAAATCTTATAACATTAGGAAATTAACTAAAGTAAATTATTATATATTTAAAACTAATTTTTATAAAAGATGCATTCTCATTTAATAGCAAAAGATATAGAATTATAATAAGATTAATGTGAATGACTTCAGGATACAAGGTATCTCACCGCTAACAAAACTGGTTCCACTCATAAATTTGAACGACGCTCAAGAGAAAAAACATATGCCATATTCTTATAAAAGACACACCATGTTTTGAGCACAGTATAGCTATTTCAACGATACTTATGCAATCGATGGAAACTTTCAATCAATTAAGAGCCGAAAACCAATAACAATAAGGCCAACTACAACACCATATTGAAATAAATTTAGCAAAATATACATACTTACACAGTCGAAAAACAACTTGAATGGGCTTGGAAATGCTAATAAAATCAAAAGGAGTGAAAACCTTTTTTGTTATTATTAAAGAAAATTAGATACACGCTAGCAAAATACAAGATGAGAACAATGTCGTTTTTATTGAAAGTGACACTACAAGAAAAACTACATTTAACGACATATTATTTACGACATGTAGTTTTTAAATGTCGTTGAAAAGTACATACAATGACATTTTCAACAAAAATGTCATTAACGACATTTGAAACAATAATTAACGACATCTATATAGATGTCGTCTTAAAGGTTTCCTTTTAACGACAATAGTTTAGTGTCGTTAAATTATTTGACGACAAGTAGGAGATGTTGTCAAAGCCTTGGAGATTCTACGACACCCCTTATAGACGATATTAGTCAAGATGTCGTCTATAAGGGGCGTTATGGAATCTCTAAGGCTTTAACGACATCTCCTACTTGTCGTTAAATAATTTAACGATACTAAACTATTATCGTTAAAAGGAGACCTTTAATACGGCATCTATATAAACGTCATTAATTATTGTTTCAAATGTTATTAACGATATGTTTGTTAGAAATGTCGTTGTATATACTTTTCAACGACATTCAAAAACTACATGTTGTAAATAATATGTTGTTAAATGTAGTTTTTTTTGTAGTGTGAAAGACAACTACCAAAAAGAGACCTAACATCGCAATTAGAGCACTAGCACAAATCCAACCAACTCAATTAGAGGTACCTAAATAAGCAATGTTGCAATAAGACAGAGCCAACACCTAGAAGACACCACCGTATTAGAACGAGAGAACTAGTCTTTATCGCCGGTAAACACCAAACGAGGCAAGAACCCTTTCCAATGCAGTGGAAGGACCACCCCTAGGGTTCTGATTCATAAAACATAGAAGATCTTCTGAAAACGAGATGCCCACAAGTACTGCCAATAGGGCCGGTAGTTTTGGACATGACATGATGACACGATACGAAAACGACACGAGATAAACGGGTTTGGACTGCACGTTTATTAATTGTGTTATAAATGGGTTGGCACGAATAACACGAAAATAAACAAGCAAGATTCGTGTTAACACGTTTAATTAAATGGGCCGTAAATGTGTTAACATGGCACGACGACCCGCCCATTTATAACACATTTAAACTTAAAAATAAAAATATTTAAAATATTTATAGTAGATGAGTATTAATTAGATATTGTGTTTTTTGTTAATTTTTTTTATTGGTTTTTTTTTTATTTTTTTAAAATTTTTTAATTTTTAGTTAATTGGGTCATAAACATGTCATATGCGTGTTGTTATCGTGTTAACCCGTCATGGCATATTTAATAATCTTGTTAATCATGTCGTGTCGTGTTACGCGTGCCATAGGCATGTCGTGTTTGTGTTTGCATCTGTAGCACGTTTATTAATCGTGTCGTGTTCGTGTTCGGGCTACACGTGTCGTGCTGTAAATATGCCGACACGAACACGACACTAACACGATTATTGCCACCTCTAACTGCCACGAAACCACTTCCTTCGACGGCAACCTAACCACATGCTTTGATTGCTACACATAGTCTGCAACAAGGGAGCCGAACTACTGCCTAAGCCTTCACTAAGGATGCTTACGAATTTTATTATAGAGATTAGGGGTCAATCTATAATTCAATCCATTACTATAGATAGGGAAAATTTAAATCCAAAGCCAATCTGTAAGACTCTTACATCCAATCCAATCTAAAAGCATCAGATTTTTGCAGGTTGAATTTTGCATATTTAAGAATTAAGGCTTTTAAATCGATTAAAGAACTAGAAATTAAAATTAACATAATGTAATATAGTTCAACAAAATCCAATATATTACGACCTAATCGAATAGAAGTCTTTAATAAAAATTAAGTTGTATCATTATAATCTATTACACAAACAAATGAGTATGATGATTGGGCTACAATTTGGGTTGGGCTTCTTTTTTTTTTTTTTTTTGTGAGCTAATACACATGTAAGTAATAACTTTAATACTTAAAATTAGTCAAAACTACTAAACACTGTCGTAGTATTAATATATATATATATATATATATATATATATATATATGTGTATTAGACAAATCAAGAAATGCTTTATCTGTAATACGGTGCATACATATTAGATTGGAAAATCCCAATCCATAACATTCATAATCTAACCCAATATGGTATATCGGATTGAATTGAATAAATCGACAGATTTTGTAAACACGGTTAGTTTTTATTGGGCAACCCAAGGCTTCTCCTCTAGCGTTGGGAGTTTAGAGACTAGCCAAAAGGCAACGCCATCTAGCCTAAAGAGAGAAGACACAAAACGGAGGGCTAGATTATTTCTAGACTTTCAAGTTCTTGAAGTGCATGTTTTCAGTGTTAAATTTAGGTAAAAAAAAATAATTAAAAAAATTGTTGCATAAAATCGAGACAACTTAATAAGGTTTAAAATATAACATAACTTTAAAATAATAATTGCTAAGTTACAATTATTTTAAAGCAATAGTTATAAAATTCAACTATGCTTATCATGTACGGGCTTTTCTAAATTATCTGGATACATAACTCTCTATTTTTATAATAATTTTTAAGAAAATAAATAAATTAAAAAAAAGCGATCTTAAGCGCACGAGACTTTGCACTAGAAACTCGCAAAAGCACGACCATTGGTTACACCGACCCAAAAAGTAATTGAAAATGGTACAAAAGACATCTAATAATAGTTTAGATAACTTTTTCAGGGGAAAATGAATATTTTAGATAAATCAAGTCATATACGAATCATCATAATCCTTTTTTTTTTCTTTTGTAAAAAAGAGGAAGGAAACCTCTCCATGGATGACGTGGAGTCTCACTGTTTACCATATGACTTCATTAAAAGAACTTTAATTACTTGTACTCTAAATCTTATCATTGGAGCAAGGGGTAAAAATATAGTTTTATATTAAGAAGCTTCAAATTATATATGGAGTACTAACATGATACCATACGCGACAGTTTTTGTAATTTATATATTCACTCATTAATCTGTGTTTTATGCGTGCTAAAGATACAAATTAAAAATTTGGATGTATTAGTTGATGCATGCATTTTTGCAAATCGATAATTGCGAGGTTGGAGGATTTGGCAGAACTCTTTCCTAGTCGTACAAGTATGCATTTTCACATTAATGTTATGGATTTTGACACAATGACTCTGAGTGTGACTTCCATATATCCTACCATCAGATTCCAATTCTTTTCTGATCTTTTTTTTTTTTCTTTTGTTGGGGGGGAATTCAGATCCTAATTATATCATATTACAAGAGTCTGTGTTCAAACCTTCGTTTATGCTAAAATGGAAACTTATACAGAAAGCATGATATATAGAGTATTATGACTTAAAAAGGGAGAGATATTATCCGCCCATACCTCAACCAAAAAAAAATATAATAATAATAATAATAATATACTGCTACAATGGGGGCTATTAGTGACAACATTTTTCATGTCGACAAAATTCACGTAGTTGCGACGACATAACGTGGCAATGTGGGCTCCATAAACACCACCATATTGTTGTTGCTAAAAATATTTGCGACAACATATCATCACATATTCATACATATTTGCCTTGACATGTCATCGTAAATAATTAAAAAAATATCCTTTTGAATTTGCGACGAGATGTCGTCGCAATTAATATTTGACACTTTGTGCCACTACGTAGGTATTTACAATGAAACTGTCATCGCAAATAATAACAAGGTGTACATGACAATTGCCGGATTCATATCTGTGATGACATTGTCATTGCAAATATTAATGAGATACAACTGTATTTGGTTGTTAAACACATTGACCATGAGATTATTTGTGACAATAAAGTCGTGGCAAAAGCTAAAAATTTTATTTTTCACCAAAATTTTAGAGTAGAAAAAGGCGGTCTATGAAATTTTATTTGTGATGACTTTTTAATCTGTAGTCACAAAAAATTGTTCGAAACTCATCTTATCTAAATTAAATGAGATGCCGTCGTTTTGTTTATCTTTTGCAATGACATTATACTTATTTATGATGATAAAATATTGTAGCAAAAAATATGCGTATAAGCGAACCTGAGAGCTCCTCTTCCTCTATTTTCTCCAACTCTTTCTCCTCCTCTGAAGGATTCTCTTTGTTTCTCTACCATATTCTACCTCAAATCTCTTCCAAACTTTCAAAAACACATAGATTCATGAGTTTTGTATTGTAGAAACTTATATTATCAAACAATATTCATAGAAACCTCCCTAAATTGGAAAATCCTCAAACTTTTTTTCCTGTTGAGTTTTGGAGTTTTTGGTTGTTTTATGACCATCCAATATTGAAGTTTTTACTGCTATCCTCATTTTCTAACCCTTGTTCTTAGTGAGTTTTAGATTATGTCAAATTTTAATTTTTTGGTATATGGATTTTTGGAATTGTGTTATGAATTGGATTTTTAGAATTGTGAATATATCAGTTAGATTGTGAATTGTTGTAGAATTATAAATTGTGATTGTGATTGTGATTTTTTTTAGAATAGTGTGATGTAGGATTGTTATAATATGGATTGTTGTAGAATTAGATTTTTGGGATTGTGATATTTGTAAAATTATGATATTTGATATTTGGATTTTTGGGATTGTAATTGTTGTTTAGGATTGTAAATTGTGATTGTTGTTTATGATTGTGAATTGTGATTATGATTGTTTTTGGAATTGTGTAGCTATGGCTAAGTTGGTAAAAAGTTGTTTATCCAAGTTGTTTGGGTTGAAAATAAAATTAAGTTTGTATAGTATAAAATTAATTTTGATGCATTATAGTAATTAAAAAATTGAAAGAATAAATGTTGAAGTTATTCTTAATAATAATAATTTAAATATCACATTCAAAATTGTTATTACTAATTAAAAATTAAAATAAGGTGAACTAATTAATTAATTAAGTATAAAGTAAAATAATATAGTAAATCGTTATTATAAATTGATGAACAATAGCATAGTTTAATAATTATGATATTTTCATTAAGGATTAATTAATTAATATATCATTTTAATTAATTGATATGAAAAAAAAATTGAGTTTAAAATTATATGTTATTATAAATGGATGAATAATTGTAATATTATTGTTTATAAAAATTAAGAAATTAATTTATTTAAAAATAATAAGAACAATAAAATTATCATACAATTTCATAAGATTGCATAAAATTTAACAAAATTGTAGCTTTTTTCAAAGATGGTTTGGTTTGATATGTGACTTTATAGTCACAAAAACAACATACATGAGTATAAATTTGTGCTTTTATTTTGCAGATGCATACATGAGTTTACCTTATACCCGTTCGAGGATCGGTATGTAGCAACACAGATGTTTGAATTGCCTGTTTGGATAGTTTGGTATTGTAATTTACGTGTTTGTCATTAAATTTCACTTACGCCTTTAGTAGAGGTTTTGATACATCTTCCTTTGTTCTCTAGGTGTGCGCCTAATAGCACACTTAGAAGAACTAAAGGGAGATGCTGCCAAAATTTTTACAAAAAAAGGGGCATTGTGGGATGAGTGACAAATGCGTAAATTATAATACTAAATGGGATAGGGCCTTACCCCAAAATGAAGTCAAGTTTCTAACACACAATTGAGATATCAATAGAAATACCTAGAATTCTGGTGTCTGTGTTCGTAGACTAGATAATCAAACATACTACGAAGTCTACAAGGAGGTTTATGAATTAACCTACGTAAATGCCAATTTGGTTTTTCTTTTCAAGTGCAAGTGGTTTAACACTCGTCCACAAAAGAAGAGAGTTCAACAATAGAAAAAATAGAACAAACATCTTTATTAAGGGCTTGTGGTACGAGAATGAACCATTCATATTTCTATCTCAAGTAGAAAAAGTGTTTTACGTAGATGATTTGTTTAACAATCCAAATTGGAAAGTTGTTGAACACATTCAAATTGTTAGATAGGCCGACACGGTGAGCCAGCAACCAATGTCTGCCATAGATAACTGGGAAGATGAATCATCATAGGGAGACTTAGGTTAACCCTAAAGCACAGCTGCCTTTCGTAAGAACTTTTAATTTTCAATACTATCTTTTGTTATTCAAATTACGTTGTGTATTTATAATATGTGTTTACTGTTATTTGTGTAGAAAACGATGGAGCGGGAGAGACAAACCTAGATGACACAGTCTGCTTCCTCCTAAGCCGTAATTGCGCTTAATGAAGAGGGAATCTTGGACCATGTCCTAGGTAGACGTAAAAGGTATAAGACTGGACTAGGCCCCACACTCCCACAGAGGATTTACTCCGGCGTTGGTTCATCCTCTAGCTCTGAATCGAACGAAATATCTTCAACGCTTGTTGACCCGTATATGAAAGGCTTTCTGTGAAGATCAGTCGAGTACAACATGAATATGTACCAGAGCCATAGGACGTTGATGGAGTTGGTGGGCCAGTTGCTCCCTGGCATCCAACTCCCGCCTCTGATGACTTCTCCAACTTTTGTTCATCTAGATCCTCCACCTCCTCCAGACGTCGTTGATGACAATAATGATGGTGCTGTCGATGCTGTAAATTTAGGGGATTAGATTGTATTTTATTCTTTGTTTAATATTTTGACACATTATGTTTGATTTGGTTTATATTTTATTATTAGAACAATGTATTATCAATTGTCTTTTTAATATTAAATTTTTATTTTCATTATTATAATTTGATTATTTCTATTTAAAATTAATAACAATTATTAAAAAATATTAAAAATTTAATAAAAAAGTATTAAAAATACTTAAAAATATATTAAAAATTTTGATAAAAACCATTTGCGACTGTATTATCGTTGCAATAAAGAAGAAAGAAAATATATTTGTGACAACATTTTTTAAAAAGTCGTCATAAATAATGATACCATGTTAGCATCACTTCAATTAATTGTGACGACATTATTTGACATTGTCATCGCTGAAAATGTTGGCCACATCACACCAACGACAAGCTGGATGACATAATTACAGTGACATTTTTGCAACTATTTATCATTGCAAATATAAATACGACAATATTATTGTCGCAAAAAAATTATTTGCGACAAGTTTTTAACGACGACTTACTAGCGACGACATGTCGTCACAAAAAATTTATTTGCAACGATGATAAGTTAGTTTTAGGCTAATTAATTAGATGATTCTCACTTAATATTTTTGTTAGTTTTGAGCGATTTATAAGAATTTAATAGTGTTTTATGTTCTTTTATAGGTTTTGAAGGAAAACGATGCATAATGGCAAAGCGTAGGGCAAAGCAGACCAAAAATTGAGCAAAAGTGGATTCGGGATGAAATGGAGCCTAGACACCAACTATTGGGCGCCTAGGCGCTGCTACAAATGAAGTTTCACACAAAAAACCCGAGAGCATAGCGCCTAGGCGTCACAATTTAGGCACCTTGGCGCCATTTGGGAGGCCAGTATAGCGCCTAAGCGCTACTTCAAAGCCTAGGCACCGTATTCATGGCGCCTAGGCGCCAGTTTAGAAAAGCTTCCACGGGCAAGTATAGCGCCTAGGTGCTACAATCATAGCGCCTAGGCGCCGTAATGAAGCCTAGGAGCTAGAAAATCGAGCATATGCGCCATTGCGATTCCAATTCAAATTCTAGTGTAATTTCATTTCAAAATTACCCTTTTAAACCCTAGCCTATAAATAGAACATTATGAAGGGTTGGACCAAAAATTCTAGGAGGGAAAACTACAAACAAGAGGGGAGAACTCACTGCTTTGGAGAAGAAGAACGATGCGACCCGAAGACAGAAACCATCTTCGCATCCAAATAGAGTTCTTTTCCTGCACTCATCATGTTTAAGATATTATTTAGGATTGTTTTTAGTTTCATTAGGAACTAATTTTTTCTATTCTAGGGCTACGATGTAGCCGGATTATGAATGTTCACTTTGTTTAATTTAATTCAATTCCATGGTTATTCATTATCTATGCTGAGTATTTAATCTAATCTTAATGTTTATAAAAGTTTGCGCGCCTCTTGCATGATTTGTGATTTAATTTGAGGATGAGAAGCAATAATTAAATTAGACCATGATTGAATGCCATGAGATCATCATAGGATAGAGATATCTATGAGACTTGTGTAACACTATGAATTTCTTGTTCTTAATGAATCTCGGTAAGTTTAGAGTTTCTACAGAGATGTAGGAAATTTACTAACTAAGATAAATTATTAATGCTTGAGAAAGATTAATGACTACCTAAGAGAAATTCGTTATCGGCACAAGAGTAAACATTAGTTGATTAAGTTAGATAATTTGAGTAGGATTAATTTAGGTGAAATCAGATGCCCTAGTCTTTTATTGTTTAGATTTTCATTTATCTTTTTTTTTTTTTGTTATTTTTCTATTTTATATTTGATTGTTCAAATAATTTTAGAGTTAACTAATTTCGGTACTTAGCTAGATTAACACAATCTTCGTGGGAACGATACTCTACTCACTCTTTATTACTTGTTAATGATACGTGGACTTGTGTTAGAAAATCCACAACAAGTTTTTGGCGCCGTTGCCGGGGATTGTTGTTTAATTTAGTTAATATCGATACCAATTAGCTCTAGGATTACTTTGAACATTTTTTTTTATTTGTTTCATTTCGTTTTTATTTGTTCTAATTTTTTTTTTCTTTTAAGTTATTTGCTTCCCAGGGAACTTCATGATGTTTCATTAGAATATCCTTGCAAGTTTTGCCCAACAACATATGGAACCATTTTATACGGCTTGGGAGCGATTTAAAGATATGCTTGAGCGGTATCCACATCACAACTTGCCAAAATGGGCACTTCTCCAAATTTTTATTGAAGGATTGCATTTTGAAGCTAGAAATTGGGTGGAAAAAGGCGTAGTTTCTGACGGTCATTCTTTCTTTTCAAGAACTGTTGATGAAGCTTACTACTTATTGGAGGATATGGCAGCCTTTAATCATCATTGGCATTTGAATTCTTCAATGCATAATTTCTATTGGGAGAGGCACCAAAATCTTTCATGGAATATCCACCCCAACATGATGGAACAATCCTGTAGACAATATCAAGAAGAGAAGACACCTTTGGAAGTTGCTTTAGATAGTCTAAAGGCCACTCTTGAGGGAAGTCATGAAGTCTCCAACTCTAGGCGATATCTTGATGAACAAATCCGTTTAAAGAGCACAATTTTAGAGAGTCATCTAGAGGAGGAAGTTGCAACATTAAATCCTTGTAGTGACCATGAAATGATGAAGGATGTGGTTTTGTTTGATGACGATTGTGTGAAACCTCAGGAATTTAAGCCTCTAGAGGAAATAGAACCTCAAGATGAAGAACAAGAACCCTTTGAAGTTGTGTTAGCTCAACCATTTGCTAAGTTGGGATCTTGCTCAATCAACAATGATGTACACTTGCTAAATTAAGAGGACTCTATCCAAAACTTTCACATTTATGAAGACCAAATCACAAGCATGCTAATGGATAGCCAAAAGGAAAAGGAAGAGCAAATAGAAGGGTCATTAGAGGAATTCCTACATGAGGAGAAGCCACGAGGGGCGTTGGAAGATATAGAAACACATAAGACTATTGATTTGAGCTCATCAATGGTTCCAACATATAAGACACTAACCGATTCCTGTTGGCCATGTTCATCACCACCATCACATCTCACCATGTTCAAGCTTGAGCCATTAATGAAGTTCCCATCAAAAGCACATCATTTAAAGACATTTGTTGTTGGTGCAACGTGCGAATCACTTCTAAATCTTGCCAAGCTTGAGGGCATCTATAACCAAGACCCATATGTGGTGCCGTTTGACACTAACTATGGGCGAAAGCCGCTCTTTGACAAGCGCTTCTTTGAGAGTCAGGCTGATGACTGTAAAACCAGCACTTCTTTGGAGGCAACCCAAGCTCTCTATCTTTTTCAATTTTAGTTTTCATAATATTATTTAGTTTATTAGTTGTTTCTTTTAGTTTTAGTCTTTTTTTGCTACTTAATCATGATGTAAGTCTTATTTGTGGTGATTCTAGGTTTTTGGGGGACATCAAGGTGCTCAGCTTGCTAAAAAAAAAATTCAAAAACTGAATCCATTTCGGCAACCTAGCACAGATGATGAACCACATGGCCATGCATCTGAACATGAACTTGGACAATTTTTTCACAGTCTCTGCTTTCAATGAAGATAATGAAGAAAATAAGAATGAGGAGGAATAGGCTGCCGCAACCTTCAATTTAGGGAGTGTTCTTTCCTTTCTTATTTTTGTTTTCTTTTTACATTGAGGACAATATATTGTTCAAGTTCAGAGGTGGTGTGTTGCTTTATGTTTTTTTTTTTTTTTTGTGTCAATTAGTCATTATAGTTTAATTAGGTTTTAGTTTAGGTTTTTTTTTTCCTTTGCATTTGATAGTAATTAGGATAGTAAAGTTGTGTCGTTTGAGCACTGTTTAACTTGAATCATAGGAGGCCAATGATAAGACGATGGTTGAAATTGAATATGGCTTTTAGGGGATAATAATTATTGTTGGTCTATCCTTGTTTTTCTTGTGATTTTTTTTGCTATTTTGTGATTCTTTGAGCACTTTGAGCACTCACGCCTTACTCACTTAAGTAGTATACACTTAGAGGACTTTTATGTTGATTAAGTGATATTTTTTGATCTCAAATGAATGCTAGAACCTATTTGATAACCACTCGAGGCGAAATCCTAGGCTACACAACATTAAGGATATGATTTAGGCCATATTTGGACCGTTTGAGCCTTTCAAGCCTACCATTGACATCATTTAATCACTAGTTACCCCGTTGTGCCTTATTATCCATTTTCTTTGTTACCTACATAATTAGCCTAGCCTTTGATTAATTTTATCATACTTGGTCCCTCACTCATAAGCATGACTAGTTTGTCCAGGAAATTATTTGAAGGTAGTTGGTATGACAGAAGGATGGATGGGGTTTTGAAGAACTTATCAAGGAAATATGTTTTACTATCATTCATTTATGGGTGAAGTTTTGAGTATTGTCATCAAGAGATTATATAGTCATGTTTACAGCTTTGGGTATTGCTATCAGGGGATTGTGTATTTATGCTTATTCATTGTGATAAAAAAAAGAAAAAAAAAAGAAAAAAAACGCTGATATATACATCAAATAAATGTGAATGACAAAGGGAGTGCAACATAAGTTTGGGGGTGTACTTAGAAAGAAAAAAAAATGATGTTCTCATAAGGTCCTGAGACAAATTGTGTGTTTATGGGTGAATTTTGAGCTACATTATAATATCATTTATCTCACCTTTTTACCTTAGCCACACATTACAAGCCGAATAAAGTCCTAATGATCTTTGATGTTGCAATAGTCTACATTAGTGGAGAGTGGGTTTGAAAAATAGGCCTATGGAGTTCATAAATTTCACTAATCTAGAGATCTTTCAAAATAAGCTTGTTGATATAAACTAATCCGAGTGTAGGTACATAAGTGCTACAGGCATCACACACACACACTCAAGGAATTATGAGTATGGTAAACCTAAGATTTAAATTGATTTTTTTTACATGATCACAATGGTTAGAGTTTCCTTTGAGTCATAAACTTTTTGCAATCTTTGAGGCCAAGTATGATGAAAAATTAAATTGATGCTCGAACTGTGTCGTGCGTTAGTGTCAGTCCCGTCCTTTTGTCTTGTTCTTTGTTCTTTCTTTTTTTTGTGTCTTTTGCTCGAGGACTAGCAAAATCTTAAGTTTGGGGGTATTTGATAAGTTAGTTTTAGGCTAATTAATTAGATGATTCTCACTTAATATTTTTGTTAGTTTTGAGCGATTTATAAGAATTTAATAGTGTTTTATGTTCTTTTATAGGTTTTGAGGGAAAACGATGCATAATGGCAAAGCGCAGGGCAAAGCATACCAAAAATTGAGCAAAAGTGGATTCGGAATGAAATGGAGCCTAGATGCCAACTATTGGGCGCCTAGGCGCTGCTACAGATGAAGTTTCACACAAAAAACCCGAGAACATAGCACCTAGGCGTCACAATTTAGGCACCTTGGCGCCATTTGGGAGGCCAGTATAGCGCCTAAGCGCTATTTCGAAGCCTAATATGGCGCCTAGGCGCCAGTTCAGAAAAAGCTTCCACGGGCAAGTATAGCGCCTAGGCGCTACAATCATGGCGCCTAGGCGCCGTAATGAAGCCTAGGCGCCAGAAAATCGAGCCTAGGCGCCATTGCGATCCCAATTCAAATTCTAGTGTAATTTCGTTCCAAAATTGCCCTTTTAAACCCTAGCCTATAAATAGAACATTATGAAGGGTTGTAGCAAAAATTCTAGGAGGGAAAACTACAAACAAGAGAGGAGAACTCACTGCTTTGGAGAAGAAGAACGGTGCGACCCAGAGACGGAAACCATCTTCGCATCCAAATAGAGTTCTTTTCCTTCACTCATCATATTTAAGATATTATTTAGGATTGTTTTTAGTTTCATTAGGAACTAATTTTCTCTATTCTAGGGCTACGATGTAGCCGGATTATGAATATTCACTTTGTTTAATTTAATTCAATTCCATGTTTATTCATTATCTATGCTGAGTATTTAATCTAATCTTAATGTTTATAAAAGTTTGCGCACCTTTTGCATGATTTGTGATTTAATTTGAGGCTGAGAAGCGATAATTAAATTAGACCATGATTGAATGCCATGAGATCATCATAGAATAGAGATATCTATGAGACTTCTGTAACACTATGAATTTCTTGTTCTTAATGAATCTCGGTAAGTTTAGAGTTTCCACAGAGATGTAGGAAATTTACTAACTAAAATAAATTATTAATGCTTGAGAAAGATTAATGACTACCTAAGAGAAATTCATTATCGGCATAGGAGTAAACATCAGTTGATTAAGTTAGATAATTTGAGTAGGATTAATTTAGGTGAAATCGGATGCCCTAGTCTTTTATTGTTTAGATTTTCATTTATCTTTTTTTTGTTTTGTTATTTTTCTATTTTATATTTGATTGTTCAAATAATTTTAGAGTTAACTAATTTCGGTACTTAGCTAGATTAACACAATCTTCGTGGGAATGATACTCTACTCACTCTTTATTACTTGTTAACGATACGTGCACTTGCGTTAGAAAATCCACAACAAACGACTTTCTATCTTTTGCAACAATTTTTTGTCGTCGCAAAATTATTATTATTATTGACATGTATCAGATCCTTAGGGAGTAGCTATACGTTTACATCTCTTTCCTTTTTCTGGATATTCCAACCAAATTGTGGTTTTGAGATAGGTCCTCTTGCAATTTTTTTTAGTCCCCCCTTTCTTCCACTTATACTTTTCCACTTTGATTTGATTAATTAGTAAATAATATTAGACGAGCGTGTCCCTTACTGCAAAAGTGTGCGTATATATAGCGACAAAATAAATATATATATATATATATACATATATATATATATAAATTTAGATATAGCAACAAAAAATTTTCTGACGCCAACACAGTTGTGATTCTTCCTTTTATAGACGACACTTGGTCCCATTGCCCACGTTTGGTGATGGAATAATATATCATAAAGTTATACGAAGTTGGCCCAGACAAGATCTCCTCACAATATGAGAAAACATATCTTATTTTCTGTGCTTCAAAGATTTAAGTGTGAGCATATATCCTGATGGTCAATTATTTTTTTGGGAATAGTACGATCAAATGGTGACAATGCAAGAATCACTGATCGTTCCTTGTAATGATATGTGGAAAGAATTTTTTCGATTAATATATATATTTTCTAATTAATTAACAAGTGGATGGACTAGAGACCCCACCCACCTAATTTTTCGTCTTTACTGTTCAATTCCCCAAGCAACTGATTATATCAAGCAAGCACATAATCTCAAAGATCTTACGAGATTTTGATAAATTTTTATGACATCATTGACACGGCATAAATCGTCACTGTTGCCATTATTGATCTGTTTTCTCTAAGATGGTATACAAATTGAGGATTATACAGTTTTTGAATTTTGATTTAGTCAAATCCTTTCTGAACTATCAAGATTATTTTTGACTTTCAAAGCATTTCATTATGTGTCTCAGATTTAACAATTTGTCTCGAGTTAATTGTAACGCCCCGAAATTTATTTAACGTTAATGTAATGTAAATGATGAATTAGTGTGCCATAATTAACGTTTTAACATTAATTAAATTATTTGGTTGGATTTTGAATTTTTGGTTGTTTTGTTAATTTGATGAATCCAAATGATTTCTTATTGTTTTAAAATGATGTTTTGAGTTTTAAAACACAACAATTTGTAAAATGTTAAAAATACTCCGTTTTGCAAAACCGTAGGCGGTATATGGTTTTCGCACAGTAAAACCGCCCACTGATTTTCTCTATTTATTTCCTTCCTCTCTCTCTCTCATCTCATTCCCTCCCGTGACACTCTCTCTTTCTCAATTTCTCTCTCGGCAGCACTCTCTCTCTCTACATCTCTCTCAATTTTTTGAAACCAAATTCGAGTCCAAGCTTCGGGTTAGCAAGGAGGAGGCTCGGGGACGTAATTCGGCAACCGAGGACGAGGATTAAAGCTTCGATTCGAGGTTAGATTCAAAATTTCTAAACTTCTTACAAAATTTTTAATTTTGTGCATTTTTGAAATTTAGGGTTGTTTAAACTTAGAACAACTAGAATCTAAGCTTAAATTAAAGAAAAACAAATCGGATTCAAGATTTTTCATTTTTCTCCTCATTTTCTCATTTTCAGATTTTTGAGGATTTCGAGTTTAAATCTTGTTTAAATGAGTTCAAACATGTTCTAGTATGTTTTTCTATCAACTATGATTGTTTTTCATGCCTGGGATTTGAGAAAAACAGGTTAGAATCAAGATTTGAATTTTGGGGATCGAGAAACCCGTGGCTGGGATTTCTGGATTTTCCCAGTTCGGCGCCGAACTGTGTGTTCGGCAGGCCGGTGTTCTTCCGACCGGCAGGCCAAACCTGGGGAAGTGTTCGGCCGACCGAACTTTGCTTCCGGCAGGCCGAACTGTGCAGTTCGGCCGGCCGAAGCAAGGAGTCCGGCAGGCCAACCGAGGCATGGAAGATTTTGTGATTTTTTCATCGTTTTTACTGTTTTGAACCCTGATTTAAATCCCAACCTTATAGAATGATTTTAAAGGTACAAATGGCACACTAGGACATCATGAAATGGTTTAGTAACATAGAATGTCTCGAACTAGATATTGATCGACTTAGTTTGTATCTAGGATCGTTCGTGGTTCCGTGGAGCTAACGTATAGCGGACCGAGATTACGGTGTGGGGCACCGGCACGAGTATTGAGGTAGGACTTCTATCCTATTTTCTTGGTAGCCTGGTTTTGAAATGGTTTGGCTTTGAAAAGGATTTCTATCAAAATGTTTTCAACGGTTGTTTGGAAATGGTTTTATCGGTTATATTTTAATATACCGCGATTATGAAATGAATTTCATAATGAACGTAATTGACAACACTCGGTAATTGGGTTTTGAATGATAATGATAATAAACACAAAGGCATGATGCCATATTAGAGATCGGGTCATGTAGCGATCGACCTTGGGGGCAGGTCCCAAAACCCAGCTGGGCCACTACGGTGGTGATATCATGGTTTGCCTAGGTAAAAGAAAAATGGTATTTTTGATTGTACGAGTAAACTGTTCTGAGTCAGGACGGTTCTACTCAAATTATTTATTCAACTATTTATTTATTTAAGTCTTTTTTTGTGTAACTCCTAAACAATGATATGTTTCTTTGCATTAAATTATTTTATAAAACATAGTCCTACTGAGCCTTTCGCTCACGTTTTATTGTTTTAAATTTCCCCCTCTTGGTGGTTTCCCATTTAAGTATGGAGAGGATTCTTCGGACCGAACTCAGGAGCATTAAGAGGATTGAATTATATTTTGTATTATTTAAATCAAGGCATGTAAGATTTAACTTTATCTGTATCTGAACTGTGATTGTATTTATGATATTGTCAGAACCATGTGTGTGCACAAATTGTGGGTTGTGGAACCCATACTCGCGGTTCTTTATTAATTTTTATTACTTGCTTAATATTTATAAATTCTTTTATAAAAATGTGGTGGAAATCTTCTTGTTCCTTACTTAATTTGATCCTTAAACCATTGGTTTTAATTAAATTCTCTTGTAATTAATTTAAATAATTCGCCACGTCACCTCCCGTACTCCGGGGCATGACATTAATCCAGCGGTACATAAGCCTATTATGAAAGTAGAGCGATCATTTTCCAACTTTCTTTGTAGCATGAAGGTCGTGGTGATTGTGATCGAAATTTTGCCATTTTTTAGAGGAATTCTACTCTGTTGGTGCATTAAAAAGGAACAGTGATTCATGAACAAAAACAATCACTAATTTTTATTTGATGGGAGATTGGACTATTTGATAGAACTATTTGCATTTTGTGGATACTCTCCAAGAACTCACACTTTGATGGCTAACCCACTAAAAAAAAAAAAAAAAAAAGCCCCGTATTTACTGACGTCAATAATTCCAACGCCAACATTAAAATTTACCGATGCTATCTCAAAAAAAAAAAAAAAAACGTCGTTAAGTTTCTTTAGTCCTTTCTCTATAATATTGTGTTGACCAAGGCATCAAAAAGTTTCCTTATTATCCAAAAATAATTTTCCGACGCTAATAAAGTTAATTCTTAGAAAATTTTCCGACGCTATATAGGGCCAGAAAATTGATTCCTTAAAATAACATAATTCGGATAGAGAATAATAAATAAAATTAGATTCCCAGCAGCAATCATTTAAATTTTCTTTAAAAAAAGGGGAATCATTTAAGTTAAAAGAGTTATAAAATAAGAAACTCAAATCCTCTTTGCCCACTTTCTTTAAAATTTTCTCTTCTCTTTCTCCAGCTTTCTCAACTCGCTACTCATTCTTTGCAATTTTTCTATCTTTCTTTTTTTCAGTAAATTTTCCATCTTTCACGCCCATGTATACTCAAGTAAGTATTTTTTTTATTATTAAAATGCATTTTTATTTTCTTTTCACACTGTAATTCCTCTCTTATTCCTTTTTTAAATGTATTTGATGTTAATGAACAAGCATCTTTTCCTCAAATCTCGTTATCCTCTCTCTCTCTACCACCACCCCCACCGCCCCCCCCCCCCACCAAAAAAAAAAAAAAGAGAGAGAGAAAAAAATAAATCTTGTTATTTTTTCCCTTTTTAAGGAATTAGGGTTTCTAATATATACAAGTCATTGAATTAATGTATACAGTGGCAATATATTTAAAATTTAGTCGATATAAGCAAAAAAAAAAGGTATCCATTACCCAAAGAAAAAGATAAAGAAGAAAAGTCAATTATCAAAGACAAAAATAATAATAATAATAATAAAGCTACTGCAAGTTAAAAAAAAAAAATTGCGCTTCCATATAATATACGCTTAGGCGGTAACATAAATTGGGCAGCGGGATCCCTTAAAGAAAGCGGGTAAATCTCCTAGAACCCCAAAAAAAAGAGAGGGAAAGTTAAAAAAAATAAAAATAAAAATAAAAAAAATAAAAGTTTGGCCTAAGAGGTTAATTAGAGATTGTTCCTTATTCTTAATCTACTCCGTTCAAAACTCCAACTCTCCTTGCAACTTCCTCATTCTCGTGCATTCTTTTGTGTTGCCGCTCCTCTGCCACCGCCATTTTGTAGCCGCCGATCTGTTGCCGTCGTCATTGAGCATGCACGAGAACACGGTCATACTCATCTACTTGAGGTATACTGGTATTTTAGGTTTGATCCCTCTTATTCAGGATTCTATCTCTTTGGGTGCTCTTAAATCTCTAAAATTTGGTATCATGCACGTAATGTGCTCTACCCCTTTTAACTGTCTCCGAACAAACTCTTAGCCCTTGCGCTCTCTGGAGGGGGGAGGGAACAGCAAAAAAATTTTAAGGCACTTGGCATGAATAAATAATGTACCAATTGTTCCACGGAGTATTTGGTCACTGCTGTATGGCGCATATCTTTTTTTTGGGTAAAGTATAGTGCACGTGGTATAGTAAATATGATTACTTCTATTAGGGATATAAGATTGATTGATTTTTAAAGATTATTTAGTGATTGGAGTCTAATGAGTGGATGAATCTAGTATAGGGTTTATTATTGACTATTTGTAGTTTATTTACAGTAAGCTTTTAAAGTAACAATTTAATGACTTATTACCAAAACCTTAACTTGTCTTTTATAACGCATGGAATATACTCCATTTTTTTTTTCTTTTAACTGTGTTTGGTAATTATTTGAATCATCTCTTTGTTTTGTTCTTTTCTTTATGCTTTCATTGAGAATGAACAATTTTTATTTCGGATTTGTGGTAGCATGATGCCTATAAGACTATCGTTGTGGCTTTGATGTATTTTCTTTCTCTGAATTATTTTAGCTCTTTTGTGGTTTTATTTTGTTTATTTTAATTAATGCGCTTGCAATTGCTGTAAATCGAACAAGTTCTATGCATATGTGTGTGTGTTTTTGTAACTATAAACCTTTTTTTCTTTTTTTTTTTTTTAGAATAATACTCTGGCACTCAAAGATTTACAATCCCAATAGTCTTCTAAGTTAAGAGGGTATGCAAGCCTCATCCGGGATACATCAAAGGGAGGGCAAAGTTTTGAAAGGATCTTCTAGTTTTTGTGGTGGACAACTCAGAGAATAATAAAGGAGTCCAGTTGAAGAAAAAGATAGTATTTTGTGAGAGCCAAGTCAGCACATATTAGAACTAACTTGTTGCATGTACAGCCTACATTCAACAATTAACCACTTAACTGAGTATGCAATTTCTTGGAATATACTTTTCTCAATTTGGTGCAAATATTGTATTTCCTTTACCTCTACCACCGCAACAACTTTTGCAACAGGATGATGATGATACTTATCACCCTATGCTACCCAGAGACTTATGTTATTAGACTTATAGTTTAAAACTTAAAAATTTTATGTATGGATTTATATTCTAGACTTCTATTTTTATGTACTAGTGTGAATGTTGATAGTATGCTTGGAACTATTGTGTATATTTTTATAGTTAATTATTATTGATTATAAGACGTTTTTACTATATTTGTGATTTACTATCAATTTGTATTTAAAATAATAATCATAAGTTCAAAAAATAAATTAAAAATATTAATTAAAACCAAATTCATTTTCAAAAATAATTTAAATAATGTTAAAAATTTAAAAGCTGCCAACGTTAAACGGCACGAGCAATTCTGATTTTTAGGAAACCTACCTGAATCTAATGGCATGTGCAAGTTTTTATTTACTGTCGGCAAATTTTTACAAAATCCGCGTATGATATGCTTCTTTTAAGAACTTTATGATGCCAAAATGGCGTCAATAACGTTTATCTCACTTAGTAACCTGTTGACGGCATTGCTAAGTATATTTACTTACGGCAACTTAGTGATGCCCTTAGCGATGCTACAAAAACGTTAGAAAGCTAATCTCCTAATGCATTAGAATACTTTTTGACGTAATTAATATGTTGGTAATTACACTTTTTCTTGTAGTGACTTAAAGCGCTAGCTCACTTGCTTAGATGCTCCTATTCTTGCAACCTTCAAAGACCTATAATTTTCTCCTCTTTGGTTGCCCCTCCTTACCTTTAAACTCAAGAGATTTTGCCTAAAATCAGATTAATGGATGCCAACGGTTGTAACTGTCCTATATATTTCAATAACCCCTCACATGCCATGCTCTTTTTGTTAGGATGGATGCCCTAATTAAAGCATATGATGTTTTTGTATTGGATATTTTTAAATAAATAAAATAAATTTTTCATTATATTTGTGTAAGTATATTTTGAAGACTTTATGAATAACATCAAAATTCTATAATTATCTATATGAACTTAAATATTGTATATGAGCATTAAACACAGGAGGATTGTATTTAAGGATGATAATTAAAATAGTATGCGATATATAATTAATTATTCAATTAAAGTATAAAATCTTTAATTAAGCGTTATTAGTGCCAGTCATTTCTATTAAGAATGGAACAATCTTATTCTAACTGTTAATATAGTTAGTCATTAAATGAGCGCACTGTACATAATGAGATTATGTAAGACCAAAACATGATGTGATATAAAACGGCTAAATAATTTCTGTTAGAATATAGCAAGTTCTAATCACATCGAACGATGGTCATATATAAGATGATCTTAATCCTGAGTTATTGACACACTCATATAGTAACTATATAAAAATAGAGTTATTTTGTATTTAATTGCATATAATGTTGCTATATTGAAGGGATTTTAATTTCATTATATTTAATTTAATTTTATTCTAATTATATTTTATTTTTGTTATTGTTAATTTTATTTGATTTGATTTGTGTTGTTTTGTTTTTAATTTAATTTGAATTAATTTTATAGGATTTTAGCTTATTTTAATTTCTCCTCTAATTATTCATTTTTCTCTCCTTTATTGGTAAAATAAAAAAGGACAAATATGAAAATCTAGTGTCAAAATGGGGTAAGAAAGGTATAGAAAAATTCAAATTGAATTCGCATTAGACCAGTAATAAATCAAGATGTATTATCCTATTTTCTTATCTTTTTAGATGTCTCTTAATTAAATTTTAACATGTAAATAAATTACTTAATTACTTTTAATATTTAAATCTTATTTAATTACGTGGTTAGTTATAAAGTTTAAATGATATGTCAGCTAAATAATGATGGATAGCTAAGAGACAGAAATATAGATAGCATATCTGGACTCACCATCAATACATTCCAAAAAGCTCCCCCGCCTCCTATTCGCGTTGAAAACTATTGGATCAGCTTTTGAACCCCATCAGTAAGTGTATGTAATACACTCCCAACAGGTGTGCGTTTTCGACGATCAGTAGCAACCTCTCGCCACTTGCAGTGCTCCACGTGTCATATGGCATTAGTAACCCACGGTCCTCGATCCCGTGCGACTTAACCTATGCTTCTCCCGTAAAGCCTCGTTTCTGGTCCTCTCTCACTCAGTCTTATGTCGCACCCAACTCTAGCACCCAATAGAACTTCACCGCGTATTTGGACATGCAAAAGCCCTAAAGAACGTTTTCCTTTCTCATGGCTAGTGAGCTGATGGGAATAAAAGAGAAAGGATAACACCATTTCTTAGGAGAGAAAACTATACCCCATTTGTTTTAGGGCTAAAGCTGATTCCTAAAAAGCAAAATGAAAAAAAAAAAGAAGAAAAAAAAAGTAAATTTATAGCGTATAATTTTATTTTATTTTTTAGTTTTTGTATTTACTTTTATCTTTAGGTTTTAAATTTTTATTTTCATCAAAGCCCCATTGTAGAGCAATTTTAAAGCTACAAAAAGGAGTAAGAAAGAGCTTGAAGTTTGTGACATCTTTTTTTTTGTAATCTCTTTCTTATTTTTTTTTATTTTTGTGTATTCAAAGAGTGCCTGATTATTGGTTATTTTTTATTTTATTAATGAATTTTGATTTATTTTTGCTCTCTTGGATTGGTATTTGATTATTAAAAATTCTTTTTTACTATGTGTTTTATGCTCTCAGTGATTTGGCCAATCATTAAGAGATGTTGTTGGACTTTAATGAAATTGGAAGATGGATTTTGGGTGTTAATCAATAATAGGATAGCATATGCAATTTGGAATAGGAAAATATCCTTAGTACATCTGTAATCATTGCAATGTTTGAACTTAATAAATTTGTGTTAATTAGTTCCTCATAGGAATATAAGGGTTTAATTAACACAAATGTTCCTCCTGGTTTATCGGAGAAGGCGAGTAGGTAATTTCATGCATTCGGCTAACAATTCCATTAATTGAAACTAATCATTTTAGAGAGAAATTTAATTCAAATGCAGTTAATTAAGTAAAATTGGATCCTAGAGCTTTAGTTTTGTTTATTTTCTTTTAATTTTATTAGTTTTGTTTTATTTTCTTTTTAATCAACTATTCAAATAATTGTAGAGTTAATACAATTTCGGTAATTAATTACAATTAAACACTATCTCCTTAGGAACGATACTCTATTCATCATTATATTACTTGTTTGTGAGATATCGTACACTTGTAAATTTTCTAAAAAAACATCTTATTTATGGAATTATGTCTTTTAATTTACTAGATACGAATTTGAGAATCTAATTCTATTCCTAGTATTTTGAAGGCATAGTGAGGTAAGTAATCATGAATATTAATATTATAAGATGAAATCTATTCCTTTTTTAATACGAAGTAGATAAATAATTCTTTTGAGTATTAATTCGGGTCTTAAATAATATGAGTGCTCAAATTCATGATTAAATTCATAAATTTATTATTCATAAGAAATCATTGGCACTCAAGGATAAAGATGTAATTAGATAGGTTGATGGATTTTATCTAGCTTAAATTATGAATTATTTATAGAGAACCGATTTATATGCAATGACTATATCAAATAGACAACTTCAAATTATGAGTAATTATGTCTAAATTTCAAGAGTGCAATTCCAAGTTTTAAGTGGAATAATTTTGGAATTAATAAAAGAGTAATATATTAATTAAAGAGTTCAATTAATATATTCGTTTTATTTAAGTTTGAAATTATGGTCCATTTGTCCCTTGCCATCCTTTCAAACATGTTTATACAAGTGGAATTATTAGTTTGATTAATTAATTTAAAATTATAGAATTCTAAATTAATAATAATTCAAAATAAATTAATTATGAATTAATATGTATTATTAAATAATTAAATTATTTAATAATAACAACAAATTTTGAAAGACACACAGTGGATCCCACCCATAGTGTATGGTGGGTAACACCACAGGGGAAGGATTCCCTGTGCAATCTAAGTGTAACGCTTTGAAATTAATTAAGTGTTATTAGTATATAAAATGGTAAATTAGTGTGCCATGATGTATTTTGAAACTTAATTTTACTATTTTGTGATATTTTTAAATTAATATTATTTCTAATTATTTTTAATCATTTTTAATCACTCTTATTTTTATCTATATGTTATTTTAAATTTTGAAACAAAACAATTTGTCAAATACTAAATACATCCCTTTTGTAAAATTGTGGGTGGCACACAGTTTTTACGCAGTGAAACCATCCACTCCTCCTTTCTATTTATCTCTCTCACTCTCCCTCTCTTCCTCACTCTCTCACACTCTCCTTTTGTCACTCTTAGACTCTCTTGTTGGAAACAAAGTGCGCAGCGGAATTTTAAAAAATTTTTCATCAGAGTATTTTCCAAAACACAAGTTTGACATGTTATATGTATATATTAAATAGATCTTACTAACCTCAGTGTGCCGAAGAACCTCCGCGACCTGTGTAGAGAAGTAACGTTCCAGAAGAGCCTCAACCAACTGGTCTTCTTTGCTATTCTCTATCCACAACCGGAGTGAGTGTGGGCTCACACGTACAGCTCTTCCACCGGTGACTCTCCTTCCAACCAATAGAGAGAACCCAAAGCTAGTGTTCGTGATTTGTGAACAAAAGCTCTCAGGGAGTTTTCAGATGCTCACTAGAAGAGTATCACTCTTAATCTCTCAAATTGATCTGAGTAAATCATTAGACTCACTCCCTTTTTATACCTATTGGTCCTTGGGGTCAGTCCATATCAGATTAGGTCTCAAAAATTGAAACAGAATCAAGTTCGGATCAATATCTGATAAGATACGCGTGAAAAACGCGTAATCTTAACTGTCGCGGTCGGCATGCCGAACTGTGTGATAGGCAGGCCGAACTGGCCAGTTCGACAGGCCGAACTTTCTGATAGGCAGGCCGAACTGCCGAGAAAAAATCTCCGCGAATCTTTTATTTTCCACCCGAGATTCTAAAGGATAAAGTCTCAATTTTGATTCAAATAGCCCAATAGAAAAGATATCTGATCAAAACAAACTTTATCAAGATAATCTCTAAGAAAATAAATCAATTCACAATAATTCTACAAGTTTATCTTGTTCTAATTGTCCAAAATTAAAACAACCGATAAACAGACAAGAATTATCCGAACGCCATAATTCAACAAGTTCATCTTGAACTAATTTCTTACATAATTAATTCAACCGATAAACAGACATGAATTATTTGATTCTTATAAATTTTAAACCAATCTGATAAATCTGACATAAGTCACCAATTATTGGAAAAGCACGCCGTGTCGTTACAGGATTTTGTGAGATAGCAAAGGGGACCAAAATGGACCTATAAAGTTCAAGCTCATGATAATTATGAAACCCAATATCCTAGATATACATTTCACAATTATCAACTCCAACGCTACTCCACTAAAAGCTTGGAGCTACACTCTCGAACTTTATAGAATTACGAAGCTCGTGTAGCTAAGTCTCCATGACATATCATAGTGTATCGCATCCCCATATGATCATCCATAACCGGCTTAAGGACAAGTTCTGTCTTACCTTCCCGATTATTTTTATCTTACGTTCCATTGTCTCACCATTAGAAAACTTACCATCCAAAGATAGTATACCATTCGGTCACACCTATGTATCCAAATGGTTGAGCGCTCCAGTTTTTCAATTACAGGACAACGCATATAAGAGGATATCATTACTCCTAAAGAGGAGCTATGGATTCCATATCTATGAATAACAAGTCTACGCTACCAAGAGTCATGCCTCCAACGTATCGGCATGCATGCCACTATAGAGGCATGACTCGTGTGTGTGCATGTGTAAAATTCATTTTCCTTAAAAAATATAAACATTGTATTCTTTTCAAATGTTATACAACTAATTAATAATCATTCATTAGCTAAAAAAGGCAGAACAGGATGTTAATTTTAAATTGGACTTTTTCCTTATTTCCTGTATTATATATTGTCTACAAATGCTCTTTTTAAGCAAATAAATATTCTTTCATATTTAAAAAAAAAAAAAAAAAAAAAAAAGCGAATATATATTCTTCCAAAAGATTCGTACCAAATTCATAAGGAAGAGTACTAAGCATTCAGTGATAAGTTTCCGAACCAAAAAAAAAGTGTGTTCAGTAATAAGCTTTCATATAGAGGTGCACTACGGATGGTTTAGGCGGATATTGGAGTGTTTAGACGGTTTTGTTTCGTAACGATTTAAGAAAAATTCAAACCATAACTATCCAAAATGTAAGCGGTTTGGGCAGATTTTTTTACAGGCAATTCAGATGGTATATTAGGACGGTTTGGCATTTGTATCTATCTTTTTTTATAGACTTTTACTAATGTCTCAATGAATTTGATGTAAACAATAAAAAAAAAAAACTTGATATAATTATTATTAAATAAGCATTTACAAGTGCAATTTGAATTCTAAACTAAGTATGGAAAAATAAAATTAGAGTCCAAAATATATCATAATTCAAAAGCACAATCCTAGATATAAACTAACATCCAAATGTACAAAGCTTAATAAATAAATAAATAATCTATATTCTAAATTTCAATATCTAAACTTTAGAATTTAAAATTCAAAATTCAAAACGCTCCTATAAAAAAATAAAGATAAAAATACTAAAAAATAAGAATTAAAATTTTAAGCGCATAATGTTGAAAACTTAAAAGTCAAACATAAACCTATCATTTATTCTTTAAAATTTTAAAATTTATTGTACATATATATAATATTTAGATAGGCGGGACGGTTTAAAACCATGGTCTCAAACTTCAATCTATAACCATCCGTCAATAATAGCAGATTGAAACCGCCTCACCTGTCAAAAGAGCAGTTTTAACATATAAACACCTAAAGCGGGGTGGTGCAGTGTAAGGCAAATGGGTAGAGGGGTTATGGATATTTTCGTATAGCCCTACTTTCAAATATGTGGAGGATTAAAAAAAATATATCAATCAAAAAAGGATGGAGGAAGCTACTGATCTAATTTATCACGGCTGGTCTTTAAATTATTCTATCGACAATGTTTTCTTCTTTTTTTTCAATTATTTGGTGTTGGGTCTGTTTTACAAAAAGCTAGAAGACAAAATAGTTTTGGAATATTCGTATAATAGCGTGCTCACGTTCATGCACGGAAAAAACGCCAGTAATCATGCTTAAAACAGTTTTTTTTTCTTTCTTTTTTTTTTTTTTTTTTGTTTTTATGAGTTCTATCTTTTTAAACGCATGCTTATTAGTTCTATTTATAGTTGCTTGTTTTTTACACTATTATTAAACAAATGACTAATTTGTAATAAATTGTACAAGAATGGTACTTGGCTTGGTGATAATTCAGTTGTCTTCATGATATAGTGTTCTGATCTCTTCATATACTTTTTTTAAACGATAAATATTTTAGTCCAATCTCTCACGTAATTTATTAGCTATATTAAAGACACATTTTCCAAATAGAAACGAGAACGAAAGTAAGTAAATAATAAGTACGTGGATAATTAATTCTCTTCTTAGTGTTTTTTTCATCTGTTATATTGTGTAACGAGAAACAATCCATTTTATTAGTGTTTATTAAAAAATTATAATTTTATCAATATAATTATTAAAATGTCCTACAAAATAAATAATAATTGACTTATAACATAATAAGAACGTAATATAAGTAAATTTAGTATTTATTTCTTTTGAAAAATAATTAATATTATATATTCTCTTTATTTCATGCATTATGCGGAACTTTAATTATAAATTTTTTTAATAAATACATGATTAGAAAAGACGGAGAACAAACGCTCCTTATTTTTATCATATTTTGTGAAAAAGACACAATCGTCAAAAGTTAATTCTTTGTCTAATTAATTTGTTCTATTATAATTGATTGATACAAATAAAATTTTGCATCAATTTAATCTCTGAAAAACTTCTTTACTCTAGCTCCACTATGTTGGAGAAGAAGTTTGTTGGAAATTAAAACCGTTAATTCCAACAAAGGAATAGTTTAAAGCTCTTAACAGTTATAGTAAAAAAAAAAGTTATTACAATATAAAGCCCTTACGTGCTTTGATTTTCAAACCAATATTTTCAGTTTCAATTGCATTCTAAGAGTGCATTTGGTTGGACTATTCTTTAGACTTAATAGACTCAAATGTAAATTCGAGTATCATTTGGATACGTATTTGTTTCCCTCAAAATTTAAATCAAATGAGTATCAAAAATTTAAGTTTTTAGAGTTTTGACCCCCCTAAATTCTTGATACTTGGATATATTTGCTATAGTAAAAGCTAAAATTCTCTCTCCTATGCTTTAAAAAAAATCATAACTTCTTCATTTGATGTCTAATTGAGATGATTCTTTTTTTATTATGTTTCTAATGAGGAGGGAAATAAATTAATATCCACATTGTATATTTTTTTAAAATCATTGACATTAAGGTTTTTTTAGATTTTTTAATAAATTAAAAAAAATTTCACTACTTTTTCAAACATAAATTTTAATTTTATTTCATGTTTATATTAACACTTAAATGCACATCCAAACATAAATTTAAATGATAACTCAAATCAAATCATTAATTTAAATTTATTTACTAAACAAACCCTAAAACACCTGGCGGTTCCAATTGGTTATTTCATATTGGGAACATGGTTGCATGTGAATGACTGCTACATAATTTAGTAGTTGTCATCATTTCAGTCTGCCAAAAAAAAGGAAAAAAAAAAAAAAAAAAGCAGTAACCTTCTCTCTTCGAAAGGAATATTATTCCCTTTTGCCATTGCACATGAGTACTACTACTGAGTACTGATCTCATCAGTGAGCCGCAGGTGTGGATCCCAAATCCTGTAAAAACAGTCATCAAAAGACCCGTTAGCACAAGAAACTTTAATTTGTACTTAGATCTGCATTATTCCTGTATATACATTATGTTGATTCCTCAGTACTAGGGCCGGCAATACGGGTTGCGACACGACGACACGACACGAATCCGACACGATTTTTTGCGGGTTAGTGTCGGAAAATTTGACCACGGGTCATTTTAGTGTCGACCCGAAACTGACCCGTCAAAAAACGGGTCGTGTTCGGGTCAACCCGTCTGACACGAAAATGACCCGTTTCTAACCCGTATTTAATTAATTAGCTTTTAAAAAATTAATATTATTTCATATATAATATAAGCTCTTAAAATATCAAATCTTACCTCTCTTATCACTCATCTTCTTGTTGAAGTGGTATGAAACTCTTCTAATTTTATTTTTTTTAATATTTTATATATTAATGTGGGCGGGTTAGAGGCGGGTTGCAGGTCATAATCGGGTTACGGGTCAAAATCGGGTCACAGGTTATTATTTTTTGACACTGTGCATAAGAAACGGGTTGACACGGGTCGGGTTAGTGTCAACCCGTGTCAAAACGGGTCGGGTTAGGGTTGAGAATTCTCAACCCGTTCGGGTCACGGGTCGGGTTAGTGTCGACCTAATTTTGTAAAAATTAACTCCAACCCGACACGAACCCGACCCGCGAACACGTTTTGCCACCCCTACTCAGTACACTACAAACAAATATTCCAGAGATATTGATTTAATTGTAAAACTTTTTTCTTTTCAATAATACTAGTCAAAGAGTACTAGCTCCGCACATGCCTGTTAAGCATGTGAACAAAAATAAATAAATTAAAAATTAAAAAATTAAAAGAAAAAACAAAACGTTTAGGAAGAAAAAAAGTTTGAGAAGGCTAAAGGTTAAAAAAACCGTTTCAGAAGAAAAAAAAATGTTTCAATTGGAAAAAAACATTCAATTAAAAAAAACATGTTTTACAAAAATAAATGGCAAAACTTTTCGAGTTTCAACAGTTTTAAGAGTAGCATGTAAAACTCATTCTTTTTTTATATTTATGTTAAAGATTAAGTGAGAATCTTGATATAAGACTTGTTTCTTTAAAAGGTGTCAATATAATTGAGATATTTCAGTTAAACTTTGATAGTAGTTACTCACTCTATTTATTTAAACAAAGTTAAATTTTTCAAATTTTACGTGCTATTCAATTTTGATATATATAAACTTATAATTTTCAGCAGGATATAATTTAATATTCAGATAGACTAATAATCCGTGATCATTCCACCCAACCACAAAACGCTCCATCAAATAAAGATCATTGATCAATATGCTTTCAAGAATCATATTTTTGTTCTTTCCCACAGATTGAGAAACTTGTTTTGCCTAAAAACTTGACTTTACATTTGGTGATAATCATTTTAAAATAAGAGGCAGCCAGAAACTGGTGGGTTGGCGCATGCAAAGATGTTGGCGGCGGCCGGCGGTTTGAAGTGATTTTGAGGGGAAAAAAATGGGTCACGGCTTTGAAAAGGAAGGGTTTAAATTACTTTTTCTCGTGATGTCAACCTGCCATTAGATTCATCCTCTATACATGAGAAAATGTCTGGTTAGTGGGTCTCTAGTATTAAACACTCACTGTCGCATCCAAAGACTTTGATGTATCAATTGGATGGCTAAGCCTACATTGACATGACGTTTCACATTTAGCCCTGTTATAATCATACATAAAAACGAATATGTACTGTATGGTGGAGTTTGATTCATAAAGTAACAAAAATAGAAAGGGAAAACTGGCATTCAAAGGGGAAAAGAAATACTTTAGCACAATTTAATATAATTGACACCTTGTAAAGAGCTTATCCCACACCAAATCTTAATTTAATTTATTGATTTTTTAAAAAATAAATCAGTGATGTATATCCATCATAAAGAAAGATCGAAGACATCACAATTAAGTTGGTATTTTTTAAAAAACTTTATCGTAATTTATTTTACGATGAACCAGTAACTTTATCAATAAAATTACAAAATTCAAAATAAAAGAAAAACAAATATACACATGCTTAAAGGAATTATAAAAAGCTGATAAAGAGCAAGAGCAAACCCCAAAAAAAAAACTACGGTACATCTAGAAGAGCAGAACCAAAAAACCTGCTAAGTTAGAAACAAAAACAAAGGGGATCGAAAAACTACTCATTAGTCCACTGGAGACCTCATTAAAGTCTTGTAAGGAAAAATTTTAAAAAAAAAATCTAAATAAAGAAAAAGAGGGCATGATAAGAGCTGAAGCTTCTCCAGGAATAAAAGAAAAAGCAAAAAATCCAAAATAGCCAAGAATATCATCTAAATGTAAAAGTAGGCAGATTCAACACGTCACGATTCACTTCAGACTAACAAAAGGAAGGGACCAAATTTCACGATGTAAACGTGTTAAGGCCAACAAGAGAAGCCAAGTTTTGAGTAATTGTTCTCCTGAAAAATATGACACTCTGAAGGTTGAGTTTAAAAGACAAAATAAAACCCTCTCTCCATTTAGCTGTGAACTTATATACACATTTGAAGATTTGCGGTGTTTGATTGATTAGAACTACTTAACCAAACAGCCGGTTAGAAAGTAAAATCTCCACCATCTAAGAGGAGTCACATTGAAATTAAAATAAGTTCCAATATTTCCCTCAAAAAAAAAATGCTTGAACAACTCCCATCAATTTTGTCTCAAAGGAAATCCTATATGAAGGGAAAGAGCCAAAAAAAAAAAAAAAAAAAACCTTTTCAAGCGACTATAGGTTTCGAAAACAGATCAAGAAAAAAAATACAAAAAAATATAAGAGCAAAACCAACTCTAGGGTCAACTAAAATTAATAAGTTGGGCTTACAAATTCTAGTAAATTAAATATTGGCCGGTTTAGTCTAATTAAGAGATCTATTATTAAGAGATTAGATAACGGTAATAAGGATAACTTTTGGTAATGATACCCTACTATTTTCATACCCAATTGGCATTTTTCTATTTATGATGTTCAAACCACATTCAGATTCTATCATAACAAAAAAAAAAAAAAAAACACAAAATTAACGAACTTGAGAAAGATTTGATGGTTCCCAAATGTAAGAACTGGCAGGGTTTTTTTTTTTTCCGTAAAATATTGCATTCTTCTCTAAGCATTTGCGCAAAAATATTAGTTCTCCAACTTTCAAAATCTGTTTATTGACAATGATGATAATATATGTTGCAAAAATAGTTCAAGTAAAAGCAAAATAAGAAGAAAAAAGAGAATCTCAGACAATTTTGTTAGTGTTAGATGTGAAGCAGGCAGAGTTCCCTCTTGCAATGCATTATTTGAGCCATCAACAAATCAAAAAGATGCATGTCCAATTTTGTCAACCTCAATCTCTCTTTACCACTTTCCTTCATCCCAAAGTAGAATACTTTTTATTCTCTCTCTCTTCTTCTTTTCCTTCCTTTTCTTTTGGTTGAGAAGCAAATTACCCTATTGGCTTTCATCCTTTGTCTAGGATACATTAGGTCTTGACCTTAATTCCCGGATTGGAAGGAACAAAAAGAGGTCCTACCAGGTAATTCTTTGTAGCCAACAAGAGAGGTCCCTAATGCTAGCCATATTATATACATACATACACACACACACATATATATATCTTTATAGTTCTAGTGGCGATGGATTTCATCTCCTTCAATATCTAAGTGGTTCACATGGCATAGTCATGATTAGACTATGTTGGGTCCCCGATTATTGCAACAGTTTCTCAATTGGAGAATTAAGTCACTAGTAGATTCATGGATATCTAGCTAGACTTGGCATAGTGTTCAGTACTTATAATCATGCCAAGATAGAAATTAACTAGTCTCTCTTATAATAAAAGGGCCAATATTATCTATGCAAAAAGTATCTGGGAGCTTATCATATATATATATATATATATATATATATATATATATATCAACCAGTCAACTCAACATCTTTTAGAATTAGGAAACCATCACAATGAAGGGTCGCCTCACAATAGGGAACAACATTAACCTAAACCAACAAAAGGCCAATCCGACCATATATATTGCCTAATAACTTAGGAGTCATCCTATTGTATCTTTTGGTCACTTATAGTCATGAGTAACTTTATCATTCACATGCAATTATTAACCAAGAATACCAACTTTACAGTTCTTATTACGTAAGGTAGAAGCATAATATTCAATATGAATATCATTTCACATAAACGAGAATAGCAAAATATCATAACAGGGTGAGTTCCAAAGGAGCCAAAACTAATTCGTACAAGTTTTATATAGGTTCTATATATATAGAAATATATATATAGCTCCTATTTTGGAATTAGTTAAGAATTTTTGAAATTTCTTCCTTATAGTGTACCCTACCATCTATTGTTATTAATTACAAATCTGGTTGAAAATGGAAAACTTTAAACCAGAATTTGGGTTTGGGGTAGGTCAAGCTCCTGTAAGTCTCTCTGCCAAAAATATATGAGAGGTTCTTATTAGATGCCATGAAAGAAACAATTTGATGTTGGTCGGACCAGCTTGTGGAGGGAAAGTACTCAGAGGTATTTCGCTGCAAAAATTAATAGAGACAAGCTTATGTGATCTTTAACAAACAAGGGTCACTTTAAAGGCGAATTGGGCAGTGTTCAGTCTTTCAAAATAGCACAAAAAACAAAGTTACTGTGTTTCACTGAATCTCAGTGGCTTTATCAAACAAAAAAGATTTAAAAAAAAAAAAGAATTGTGTAAAAAGAATATAGATTAGGAGATATGGGAAAATAGTGGCAATAATTTATATTGGGAATTCCATGCTTTTTATTCCTGATGTCTTAAATTTCGAAATAGAAAAGACCAATCAGTCCACGTGAATGGCCCCACATTCTTCTCCAATTGTCTAAGAATGCAGCTTCCAACTTAGTACAACCACGTTCGTAAGCATTGCTCAGGTAGTACGGATTTTTGTTTGTTCTTACTTCTTCGGGAAGTATTTGGGCTACTTATTGGCTAGGCCCATAATTGACACAATGAATTCTGGGCTTAGTTACAACTCAATATGGGTTTTTAAGTACTCTGAAGAAAACAGAAAGGATACTTTTCTAAATACCGTCTTTTAGAATTATTTTTTGTAAAATACATATATGTTTATTTATAATACAATTTAACATATCATTTGATATTGTAGTATATTTTTTTTTTAAATATAGCATGAATAAATACAACTTTTAAAAGTAAGACATGCAATATAATTTTTTTGAAGAGAAATGTAGGAGTGCCCCTCGAGGAATTATTATAAACGTCATTTTTAATATTTACTTTTTATAAATGTTATAAATGTTTAATTGTAGCATATCTTAACATACAATATGAATAATAGTGTGGTATAAACTTTTTCAAATATGGCATAGATAAACATAACTTTTAAAAGTATGACATAACATGTAATATTGTCAAATTTGGATTTTTTTTTAAGGTGAAATTTTTATAAATGAAATCTTTTGAAGCTTACAATATTATAAATGTTACATATGTCTTAAATTTATTATATCATAAAAAAATTTGATATATGAGAGAGAAAGAGGAAGAAAAAGTTGAGAGAGTACTAGAATTTGTCTATTTGCTACGGGAAAAAAGATTTGAACAACTAACACTTATTATTTTTAAGAAAGTAATTAGTAGTGTGATACAATTTTTTAAAATATTATTTTTATGACATGAATAAACATATTTTTTTTAAAGTATGGCATAACATATAACTTTTTAATGTTTTTTGAAGACCAACTTTTATAAGAACGTTAGAACACACATATTTCTACATTAGTACGATATTATCCACTGTAGGCCTAAGCCCTTATGGATTTTCTTTGGAGCTTGATTTACAGCGAAGACTTGTGAACGTCCAAACATTTTCTAGATCAACCGGGGACAAATAGGGTAGCTTCCTCTATGCTTGGCGGAAGACTCGAATTAAAAGAATTAGAAACTGTGGAACCCTAGTACTTCCAAATCCATGCCTCTATCTAGAGGATCACTCGAAGCCACTCTTCTCTACCATGTAGGGAGTGCACACCTTACTTGAAGCACGAAAGCATCGCCTACCTTGAGAGTTCAACATGGATCTTCTGAGGCCTATGACCTTCCTTTGTTCGGCATCTGAGGATTTCACCCACATGGCTCAGTCTAGGGCCTGTCTCCGATAGGACTTGAAAGGACATTAGAACACACATATCTCCATATTAGTATGATATTGTCCACTTTGGGCCTAAGCCCTCATGGATTTGCTTTTGGTCTTTACCCAAAAGACCTCATACTAATAGAGATATCTTACATTCTTATAAACGCATGATCATCTGTCATGCCCTGTGGTACGGGAGGTGACGTAATGGATTAATTAGGTTAATTAAACTAAATTTTTTATTAAAATCACCAATTAGATGATTTGGATTATTTTGAAAAACATGATAATTTTAAAAAAAATTCTAAAATGTTTATCGTTATTTTGAAACAGTAACAAATAAAATAAAATATTAAAGATAATTAAACATAAGCTAGGCTTCATCGGACCCACATCAGTGCACACACATGGTATCGATAATAAAAAAAATACAATCATAGTCTAATAAAAAAGATAGATATTTAAATTACACATGCCTTGAATTAAATTAAGCAATAACCCAAAATAGTATTCCTATGACTCACTTGTTGCCCTATTGCCTCCATGTCGATCCTAAGCTATAATCCACTTAGGAAAAAGGGCTTTTAAAAAGATAAAGATAATGTGAGCAGAATGCTCATAGGACTAAAGGTTCGAAGAATGTTTAATTGAATATAATATTCTACTATAGACAAGAGTTATTAAAATAATAAATTGAAATTCGTTAAACTCATACTTACTATCTTGCTCTTTTTCATACAAATCTAATATAAGGTTGAGCTTTGAAAACATTAAATCAAGGTTAAATCCGTTGTAACATAAGAATTATAAAACACCATAAATAGACTTAAAAATTTTATTCTTGCCATTAATCCATTAGTCATCCGTAAATTTTACTTATTATTTAGTTTCTGCCAAAGCATCATAATCACCACCGTAGTGACCCAACTGGGTTTTAGGACCTGTCCTTAAAGTTGCACTCTCCATGACCCGATCTCTGTGGATAGCATCATGCTCTTTTATTTCCTTCCGGATGGTGTTAATAACGTGTCCAGTATTATGTTATTATTTAGGTTTCACCTTACCGAGTATTCTCATTTATATTTATTATTTGATTTATTATGATTATTCATTTTTCATCAAGTAATGTAATCACTAAGTAACCCATCTCAAATTATCTCTTGAAACTTATTTTGAAAGACATCACTTTGAAAGAGGTTATTTTGTAGAAAACAATTTGAAAGAATCCTTTGAGGCCAAAAACATTAAAATCATGCTACCAAAGGAAGGGGTTGAAGTCCTACCTAGAATCTTGCACCATATCTTGGTACCGCAGTCCCAGCCCGCTATACGTCAGCTCCACGGAACCACACACAACCTTAAATGTAAGTTAAGTCCATCAATATCTAGCTTAGGATATTCTACATTACTTAGCTATTTCACGGTGTCTTAATGTGCCATTGAAGTACATAGAGCCAATCTATAAAGTAAAAAACTTCATCTAGGTCAAAATAGTGAAAACAAGTAAAAAACGGTCATTTCTCATAAACTTCGGTCGGCCTGCCAAACTGTCCATACCGGCCTACTGAACTTTCTCAGGTTCGGCCTACCGATAATATGAATCCAGCCTGCCAATACTCAAGATTGGCCTGCCGAGCTGGGAATTCCAGAAGTTCTAGATTTCGAGTCTTTGCCTCTTGAGCTCGAAATCTCATTCTAAACCTGTTTTTTCAATTTTCAGACATAGAAAACATTCATAGATGATCGAAAAACATTATAGAATGCAATTAAACAAGTTTAAACAAGATTTACATAGAAAATCTCAAAGGAATCCAAAAATACAAAAAATAGAAAAAATGTGATCCAATCTGTTCTTCATGAAATCAAGCCTAGATTCGAGTTGTTTTGAGTCCCATTAACTTAGATTAAAGGTTTTTTAAGCTATAGAAACTCATATTACAGCATTTTAAAGAAATTAAAAATTTTGGAAAAAGTTTTGAGAATTTAGAAAATAACAAACTAACCTCAAATCTAAGCTTGAAATTAAGTTTGTGGAAGCTCAATCTTGCTCCTTAGCTTCCAATCTAGCTGAAGATCCAAGCTTGAGCTCAATTTTGAATCAAAATTTAAGAGGGAAAGAGAGAGGGTGACGGGCAGAGAGAAAAGAGAGAGAGAGTATGCTAAGAGTGAAAGAGGGAGAGATTGAGAGAGTGAGGAGAGAAAAGGGAGAGAGAGAAATAAATAGAGGGAGGGAGAGTAAAACTAAAAAGGAAAACCATGTACGTCCATAGTTTTACAAAAATGACGTATTTAGCCTTTGACAAATTGTTTTCTTTTAAAAATTCAAAATGGGAAATGTAAATAATAAAACAATTAAAGAAATTTGAAATTCAAATTGATTGGGAAATCTTCACAAAATAATTAGATTAAAGCAAATTACAAATTTGACACACTAATTCACCATTTCGCACACTAATCATACTTAATTAAGTTTCAGGGTGTTACATCCTCCCCATGTGTAGCCAACATAAGACCTTGGCTGCTTTCTTAACAACTCTCTCATTCAAAATACTATATCACAATGTGGTGTTGTGTGATACTTCTAACCACGACACCATGTTGATCCGTCTTTCTGTACTCTTAACATGGAGTCGATATTTGCCAAATCTTAACACTACAACATGGAAGGCTTTTCATGTTGGCTTTGACTTCATAATCGGTCAAAAAATCAATGAAGAATGTCCCAATGTCGTAAGTAAGGTATTCAATGTTTGGTAGGGACTGACTATGTTTTTCCACATCGGTTTCACAGTTTTTGATGGGGGCGGTTCAACAGTGAATACAAAGTTCTAAAGTCAAAACAAACTCAAAAAAATAACTAAAAAGAGAAATTGAAAACTCAAAAAACAACTACTGGTGGCAACAGCAGTAAGGACGGTTCACAACAAGAGTTTACCTTTAATAAAGAGGAGGTGGCGAATCCGGCTAGGTGGTGGCAGCAACTGCAATTTGGTAGTAGGGATTCCATCATTGACGGTCAGTGGCAACGAGGACTTTTGCTAAATTCTTCTTTTCTAAACTTAACAAACTGACACTACAACCTTTTCAATTTGATGACACAAGTAATAAACTTGATTATAATGATCCACAATGTCTAAAAATAGAAAATATTAAAGAAAAATGAATCCCAAAGCTTTCTTACAGACAAAAATAGTGGTTTTGATCAATAGAACTGAGAGGAAGAAGTAGTAAAGTGTTGTGGGCTTTTTCGTGTTGCAGAACTGTTAAAGGAGTCTGGGATGGTGAATTTTAACGTCATAAAAACTCTATTTTATGGGCTTTTTATGTTGGTTTTGGGCAACTGACGTTGAAAGCAGAACCATTGACAGGCATAGAAAGTAGCTATTCTTATTCCATCAATGTTCTAGTGCGGCAAGCTGCCATCAAGAACAGATAAAGAACAAAAGGTTGGAATGTTCAAATGGAGACCATTCATCATTCAACCTTATTTATAAGGAGATAGATATTTGGAGGGAAGACTGTGATCATGATTTTGTGTTTGTGTGTTTAGTTGGTGAGAATAGGAGAGTGTATAGAAGGTAGTAGAGATTTTTGTGGAAATTTGTTTTTTTGTGTTTGGATAATTTGATAATCCAATTAAGTCATCAACTAATTCTTATAACAAAAAAAAAAAAAGAGTATCTGCTAATTTTTCATACTAAGAATATTTGATTTGGCAATCTTGTATTTTTTTGTTTTAGTTGATCCCACAAGTTAATTTAATAGATTATCTATAGTAGGTACATTGATTTCGAATTTAATCCGACAAACAAATTACTAACGGTACCAAATTAATCTGACGATTAAAGCCAAAGACACTGGATGATCTATGTTGACAAAGATGACATAATCCGATACATCACTAGTAGTAATTTATTAGATTATTATAAAGACCAATACTAGTCGTCGTCAACTGCTAGTGGATACGGTTGACAATGGTGATATAATCTACGAGATTATTGATAGCATCGGTAATCTAGTCGATTAATCCACCAACCAAGGGGTGTCATTTTCACAGAATATATTGTGCAAACCTTTTATTGGTCAATTGGAGAGACGTAATTCTAGCCCCTCCTACATTGGAGATGCAGAATTTAACCCAAGAGAGTCCTATGTGGCATTTCACTATTTTGAACAAAATGAATCAAAAATGGCACCTTGCTGCATTCATACATGTAGCACATACACCCTCCCCTCCGTTTTAGGGGAAATGTTGGATTCCACCTTATATTTTTTTAGGAACACAATGCTTATCCTATGCCTATTTGCAAATCATGTTCAAAGCATTCTTTAACACGTATATGTTCAGCATCGACACAAACTGGTAAAAAATAAGTATAGATGTCGGACTTTAGACGGTGCCGCTTGTCGGGCGACGTCTAAACTAGCCATAGACGTTACCCATTTGCTTAGCGGCATCTCTTTAGATTGTGTGCTGCGTTATACATTGTCTAAAGCACAAGTGACATCTAAGGACACCAATATTCGTTGCCTAACTTAATGGGCGATATCTAACCTCTATTTTTATTAATTAATTAGTTTGTTTATTTTTCTTATTTAAGCTACTTAAACAAAAGAGTTATTAACACTAATGGTTCTTTAAATTTTAATATCTCTCTCATTTTGCCCATTAAATTTTAAAAATCATCACTTTATCCCTTAAATATCAAAACTCTCCACTTTGTCCCTTGAATTTTAAAAGTCGCCATTTTGCCCCCCCTGAATTTCAAAACTCTTTACTTTGCCCCCTAAATTTTAAAAGTCATCATTTTGCCCCTAAACTTTTAAACCTCCTCACTTTGTCTCTTATATTTCTAATTTTTTATTCAAATAGACGAAAGTAAGCCTAAGTGATTCGTATGTAGGTCGCCTGTAAGGACAAAAATGAGATTTTATATATCATTCTTAAGTTTTGTTTCACGTTTACACTTGACGCTTTTGTTTTTATCTGAACTCTAATTTAGAAAGGGTTTGCTTTTGTATTTTTTTCTCATTTTTAATACATAACTCATTAAAATGTCAATATTATTCATCGATATCTGAATTTCAATATTAAATTGTATAAGTTATGCTTAAAAATGAGAAGATATCCGTAAACAATATTAAGAAAAAACGTGCATGTAGATTCTTTCCGAAATGAGAGCAGCTAAAAAATGTTAAATGAGAGTATAAACGTAAAATAAAACTAAAATTAAGAAAATCAATTTTTTGTCCTTACAAGTGACTCATGTACCAATCATGTGGGCTTAATTCTATTTATTTGAACGAAAAAATAGAAAAATATGAAACAAAATAAGAAGTTTTAAAATAAGGACAAAATAATAATTTTTAAAATTTAAAGAACAAAATGAGAAATTTTAAAAATTTAAAAAATAAAATAATAATTTTTAAATTTCAAAAGATAAAGTAAAAGAGACACTAGAGTTTAAGATCCTTTAGTGTTAACCCTAACGCGTATTTTAATAGAAGTGAAAATCTTCACGCGAACAGTTTTTTATCGTGCCTCCTTCGCTGCCCACTCAATGGCGAGCCGTCTCGGCCACCACACCAACAAGCAATTCTATTGAGGTTCATCGTGCTATTGGAGATGCAGTTGTGGACCGTGGAAGGGAGTTCACCCAAGCCACTAAGCTTCAAACACGTGTGTATGCTCCATTTGCTTTTTTCATTTCCTCTTCACGGTCTTCGCTTGTTGAAATTTGATTGCTTCACTGGATTAATTTGTAATTCATTAGGAATCTATCGAATTGAATGCCCTGCCACTTTTTTAAATTTTCTTTTTGTTGTTCTCTTGGGTTGATGTTAGGTCTGAAGCTATTCTAAGTTAGGTAAAGGAAAGGAGGGGAAGAATCGATGAATTTGCAAGAGAGAATTTGTTACTTTTAAATAAGAAAAGGGCGTAAAAGAAAGAAAGCTCAGAGTAAATGATAGGGCAAAAACTACTGCCTGATTGTTGTATTCAATATATGGGAATATATACATCATCAAGTGATTGTGTGGTCCTATGTAGTACAGCTAGCTGGCATTACAAAAAGAATAATGGTGATCCCTAAGGTGTGGTGCTAGAGGTGAGAAAAGACAACAAAAAAAAAAGACAACCTTATTTGATAGGTGTCCTAGGAAGCCTTTATATAAGGAATTGTGGACACTATACACTAATCACTTAATTAGCATTAGCATTCCTTAACACCCCCCTACAAGCTGAACATGGCTGGTGAAACAACGTTGAGCTTGGTTCGGAGCTTGTTGAAGAATCGTGCTGAGAGGGGTTTGGTGAGAATGTCTGCTATTTGATCTGTGGCCGGTATGTGATGAACATCAAGTGCCTAGGCGGGGAACTTTCATGAACAAAATACAGATCATGCTCTATGTGCTTTGTCTTGCAGTGGAGAACTAGATTTGCGCTAAGGGAGACAGTGCTGAGGTTATCACACCATACAACAGGAGGTCAAGTTTGTTGAATTCTCAGCTCTTTGAGCAGTGACTAGATCCGAACAAGCGCCGAGGTTGTGCTAGCAAGACTTCAGTACTTTGCTTTAGTATTTGAACGAGAGATTGTAGGTTGCTTTTGGAGCTCCATGAATAGGATAGTTGCCTAAGAACACACAAAATCTAGAGGTGGACTTACGATCATTGGGATTTGTGGCCTAATCTGTGTCACAAAAGGCCTACAGGAACAAGTTGGGAGATCGTGGCAAGTGAATTCCATAGCTAGACATGCCATGTAATATCCGAGGATTCTTTTGACGGCTCGCCAGTGAGTATTTAAGGGACAATGCATGAACTGGCACACTTTGTTCTCGCTATAAGCAATATCCAGACGAGTTACAGTCAAATACTGTAGAGCTCTAACAACACTTCGATAAAGAGTTGGATTCTCCAAAGTATCCCCCTCACGAAATGACAGTTTGAGGCCTCCTATCATAGGGGCAGGTAAGGAATTGGCAGAGGACATATGAACTCTTTGTAACAAATCTTGGATATATTTGCCTTAAGCGAGCAAAGAGGTATGAGTGACTTCAACACCAAGGAAGTAAGATAATGAGCCAAGATCCTTGAAGGAAAACAAATGGTTGAGAAGAGTGACAAGCTTTGATATTTTAGATTGATTGGTGCCTGTGACTAAAATATCGTCAACTTAAATGAGAGTGAAGAGTGTAGAGGTTGGTGTGAACTTGAAGAATAAAAAAATTATCTGCTCTTGAGGTAGAGAAGCCAAGCTGTTCAAGTATGGACTTCAATTTTTCAAAACAAGCTTGGGGAGCTTATTTGAGGCCATAGAGTGCCTTATGAAGCCTGCAAACAAGTGGTCCATCACGGGAAAATTGCTCATAGCTCGGTAATTGTTCCATATAAACAGTTTCCTAAAGGACACCATTAAGAAAAGCATTGTTGACATCAACTCGTCGAATTGGCCAACCTCTGACAAGAGCAATTGTAAGAATAACTCAAATGGTGACTGGCTTTATGACAGGGTTAAAAGTCTCCAAAAATAAAAGCCAATGGATTGAGGGTAGCCTTTGGCGACTTAACGAGCCTTGTATCTATCCATTGTTCCATCAGGATTATGTTTGATTTTATACCCACGCTTGCAGCTAACTATTTGACGATCCTTAGGTTTGGGAACCAATGTCCAGGTCTGATTGTTCTTAAGTGCTGTATATTCAACATCCATTGTCGTTTTCTAATTATCATACTTCAAGGCATCGTGAACTGAGGTTGGTTCAATATGAGCTAAATCTATGGCAATATATCCTTTTGGTTTGAAAGTACCCGCCTTACTCGGGTAAGCATGGGATGCTTACTTTGCACACACCCAGTACCTGTGCTACTAATAACATGTTGAGACTTAAAGACCGAGGAATAAAAGGGAGAAGACTGATACGAGGGGCTTTGTTTTGAGATGGGACTATGCAAGGACACAGGAGAAGGAAAAGTTAAAATTAATTTAGAAAGACTGTATGGTTCAGGAGGTGCAATTTGTGAAGTGGTTTCACTTGTAGAAGTGGACTATGACATATCAGGATCTACACAAGAGAAAACAGGACATGGAGTGGCAATGAGAGATTGATCACTTTGAGAATTAGAAGCAGGTGGGGATTTAGAAAATGGGAAGTGAGATTCATCAAAGACCACATGGCGTGAGATATAGACTCGACCATCAGGACTTAGGGATTTGTAAATAACCTTTGCGATGATTGTTATATCCTAGAAAAGTGCAAGGAGTACGTAACCTTTTAGAACCTTTATATATCTTTGAAAACGGTATATCTATCTCATAACGCTGATCCGCATAACTTAATTTCATAAACTAAGTGAACCGATAGATGTATCATGATATCAAAAAAGGACCATGGAAAATTCTTCTTAAGCATGCACAAGGTTTGTACCAATTCTGATTGTAGCAAATTTAGTATAAGTAGATCAATTATCTTTGAGCATGTTGAACTACAAAACAAGCAAAACTTGGTAATTACAAATCTTACATCCTTAACTAGAAATTCACGCAATGCAAGTGATAGTAATTGTTACATCAATACATGACAATCATGTGTTTTCATGTTAATAAATTTCAAATCCTTCTTCAACACCAACTTTTTAAAGTTTGAAAAATAATTGTCTAGCACTTTCAACAAAGCACGCTATTCACAAATCTTTATTTTTTTCTCCTCTTGATAACATATATTTCACTGAAGTTAAGTAAGTGCATCTCCTTTTTTAGGGAAACAAATTAAGCCTAATGTCCATCTTTATAAAATCTAACTGTGCTTTTTCACAATCTTTAGGTTTGCTCGGAATGTCAACCGACGTATCGCCTATTGTTTACAAACATCTTTCTCAATATGCATAGCATCTAAGCAATGACACAAACATAAAGTGTCTTTCAATATAGAAGTTTGTAAAAGATTGATCTCTTCTTCGAAGTTCCATGTATCGATGGCTCGTCCTTACCTTGCTTTCTCTTCCCTAATATTACTTCAATATCTTTTACCATTTCAAATACTTGTTTACCCGTCAAATGCTGAGAAGTGTCTCTTTCTTCTATGTTACTATCAAAAGCTTTCCTTTGTCTACGGCAACGATGATTTGTTGATAACAATATTCTATGGCTAAGAAAAATAGTTTTTTTACTATTCTTCGACTGTTTGTAAGATATTTTTTTCTCATACAATAGGACAACTAATAGAACCCTTTATTGAATAATTAGATAGATTTTCATATGTGAGGAAATTGGCCATTGTCCATACCAACATTGCATGGAGTGTAAACGTCTCTTCTTTGGTAAGCATCTCTAACTTCAAACTCATTTTCCCACAAGCTCTTTTGGTCATCAACTAACAGTGCCAAGTACAAATCAATGTCATTCCTAGTTGTTAAGGACCCAAAATCAATAGAGTCAACATCAAGAACTTATATTTCATATATATTTTTGGAGAGAGATTGTAGTTGACAAGTATCATAGGCCAAGTGCTAATACCATGTGGGTTCATTACATCTTGATAAATCAAAACGTAGATCTCTTCTGCACTAAATATAGGATAGTCAGCATCAAAATTCTTCCATTATAGTGAATCTGTTGAATGTCTAAGCATACCATCATCAACCCATTTGTCATGATGCCAAGTCAATTCTTGGCATGCTTCGCATTTTTGAATAAACTCCTCAAACACGATACCTGTAGAATGTATGACACTTTTATCGTCATTCTTTTCTTACCATTAGATGGCTCATTTCCTTTCTTCCACCTTGACTCTTTACAAACTAGGCATTCATTTAAGTCCTCATACTCCTTCCTATAAAGAATGCAACCATTTTTACAAACATGTATTTTCTTATATTCCATTCCCAAAATGCTCAAAGTTTTCTAAACCTCAAAAACTATAGTCATATTTATTATCCTTCAATAGAAGCTCTCTTAAAAATTCTAAAAGATTTGTGAAATTAGAATTTGTCTACCCATCTGACGCCTTCAAATTCCATAATATAAATAAAGCGGACAAGTATGTGAATTTTGTTCACCCCTCCTATGTAGACGTCTTCGCATCATTTATCATTGTCTCAAATAGCTCTAGACGGTGTAAAAAGTATTATTCTAAATCATTTACCATGTCAAACATATTATTACCCATAATATCCTCAACAGTAGGTTCTTTTCCTTTATATTCGAAGCTGCATTAGAAAAATACTTGCCATGTAAATGTCATGTTTAGTAACCATAAATAATCCCATATCGAAATAAATATCCTTTAACAATTTCAATAAAATGATATCTATCATTTCCACATTGAACATAAGGGCCCTGAATTTTATCACCTAAAGTATGAGTTTTAGCAAATAACAAAAATTCTTTTATGCCATTCTCATATTGTTTATTAATCTATTATCCCACGTCCTTTTTCTATCCATTTTGCAAATCCTAGGTCAAAATATCAAATTCAATTAAGCCTTATAAAACCTTAATCATATAATTTTAAATTACAATCAATTTCGCACACAAATTTCAAGTCACTCATCATAAAATCATAATAATCTTTTAATTAATCAATACATAAAACCATAAATCCAAAAATTTCAACCCCAAATATTACCTCTAAATCCATAAAAAAGGTCAAACAAACTAAAAAAGCTTATCAAAAATATCAAAAACTATAAATATGTAATTAAATCATTTACAAACAATAAGACGAAGAGAGATGGAGATATGAAATGGTAGTGGAATGTCATTTTTTGGAGGTTCAAGTTGTTTTTGGAGTTTTTTGTTTTTCTTTTTGTTCTACATCGAGTGGTGATGGTAGGGTTTTTTTTAATAAGATCTTGCATGATGTTTTTTTTTTTTAATATCATTTAAAGTGGTTTTAAAAATGAAAAATAAAAAACTTACATGACGGTTTTTGCTCAAAATCATCGTGTAATCTTTTCCTTTCCATAACAGTTTCTTTCAAAAACGGTAGTAAATTGTTGTTGAAATTAAAAAATTGCATTAACAATTGGCGTATGTTGACATATAGCGATAGCTTTTGTAATTGTCGTGGAGTTTCTAGATTCCATGACAGTTTTGATGTTTTTTGTTCGTGCTGTGTTTTGTACCCCTAACATGACGGTTTTCAAAAAATTATCATCAAATAAGCGTCATGTAATTAGAAATTTTTAGTAGTGAATTAGTTATACCCAAGTCTGACATTTATGTTCTCATAAAAAAAGTTTGACATTTATCTATATTCATATTTCAAACTCAAAATACCAAAAAAAATACTCATTCCAAACTTTTAAAAAATATCTTTTATTTTTTAAAACAATATGTATTTAAAAAAATTGTACTACACTACTATTTATAAAACTTGTTTAAGTTGTTTCACACTTAAATATATCCGGCATTTGGAAAAAAATAAGTTTCAAAACATGAATTTATCGAAATTATAAAAAAAAAAAACTATACCGCTATGTAATCTTTAAAATCTGGGCTCCTAAATTTTAAAAGTGAATTAGGAAAATATAATAGTGACGTAGTTTAGCTCAAAATTTAAATTTCGCTTCACTTCTGAAAAACGTTCATGGCTCTCTGCTACCGATGTTTCTTTATTGGACTTATCAACCCTTAACCAAAGAATCAAGCATGTTGCATATCACTTTTTTTATACATAAAATGACTCAATAAATACATACGGTGAATCAAAACAGTGCACTGTTGATATACAATAGATTAAGCAAAATAAATATAAAACAAAAACACAATAAATGTTCATGAAAGACTTGCTGCAAATTCCCAAAAAAGAGAATTAAGCCACAATTGGAAACTTGAACAGAATTGGATGAAAAATAAAGCTAAATTAGAAGGCCTACTTGAGCATCTTAATATACCCAACAGTGGAAGAGTTAACACCTTAGACAAAGTATAAATCTCAGGAACAACCAAACACCTAGAAGACTTCTCATCATAGAAAAACCCACGGCACCCACAATCCTTGTCACACTTCTTACACTCAACCACCTTCATGGGACCATCTCCTTCCTTACACCAATTAAGAAAATGAGCCAAATCACTTACTTTGAAGTAATCCACTTTTTCCGTGCCCCCACCCCGCCCGCCCCCGCCACATTTTCCAAGAGATGGTGGAGCACGGCTCTTGGTCCACTTTAGTCCCTTAGGGCTTGGACATGCGACGCATTGGTTGTTGTCGCAAACCCCAAGCTCCCCACATTTTATCGGTAACCTACACTCACTTTTGCTATTCTCAATCTCTATCCCAAAGAGCTCGAAGCTCACCTCCCACGCGTCCCAATCAACGTGTTCATAGTAGCATAGGCTTTGAGATTGCCATCCGATTCCAACCTAATCATGGAATATGTGCTATGATATTTAGGCCTTACAATATGTACTCTTCATGGCTAATAGCTGACTCGTTCATGCAGTACCTAAGGCCCAAAACAAAAGAATAGGCCTTTTCTGTCTCGTGTTGGCTATATAAGGTTAAACCCAACAAGGGTTTTACCTCTTGGAACGAACAAAAAATGACTCGGGTTTGTAATATAAACCAAGGCCTCTTTAGAGTTAGGCCTAGAGAGGTGCAAGGCAAAAGAAGTTTCCTCCAACACAAAGCTATAAGACTCTTTTGAACCGTCAATGTCAGACACTCGAGTAATGAGAATATTGTTTTGACGAAAGGGTTTCAACACTTGACCCAACAAAAGCGTGTCTGTTGGATAGTCAAAGCACTGCCAAACAACCAAGTTGTTTTCGTCATGTAGAACTAGGTTACTGTTGGGTAGCAGGTTTAGGCCCTCCACGCTCTTGTTGGCTGTGGCAGTTTGCCAGGCAACGGTGCCGTCATCATCAGAGAGGACGAGGTTGCCATCGGGGCGGAAGCTGGGTGTGGCATTCCCTCAGAGAGTTTGGCGCGATTGGCCTCCCAGGCCCAACGCGTGATGGACTCAGAGCGGTGGTCACCCATTTGGAGACCAAGGAAGAAGGCATTGGGAGTAGTGTTGTAGAAGCAGAGGGCAAAGGAAAATTTGGAGATGGGACTCGGTAATTAGGTCCGTACTCGACTGTGTACTCTCCAAACTCGCCTGTGCTTGTGTACGTGAATATTTGGTTGGGAGGAACAATCTCATGGCTCAAATGAGGGATGATTATCATTAAAATTGCAAGGAAGAACAATCTCATGGAAGGCATTGTGTGATTTTAAGAGCATTATTTAGAGAACATTGTATTTTGTACTAATTACTCTCAAATAGCTACTTCATCACTTAATAACATTAGCTAAAAGAAAGCAGATTCTCATATACTTTGAAACATTTATATTGCAGTCGTTTTCAATTTGTTGACCAAATGTTAAATAAGCTTTCCAAATTGTAATTTTTTGTTGAAAAAATTGCAATTTGGAGTACATCAGTAATATCTAATTTGACGATACATGGGATACCATGATGTTCAATTCATATACATTGCGTCCAGCCATATTATACAGTGCAGAAATCATGTTACTAATGAGCTGCTGGTGGCATTTAGCTTGTTGATGTCTCGTGGGATATTTGGAGAGTTCAAGTTTCATCTTCTGGCTCTTTTTAATGGTCAAGAGTATCGTTAGAATTTCTAATGATCAAGAGGTTCCTAGGGTACTTTTCTATAATTTTATTATTATTTTTACATGGTCTCACGATGCTTTATTAACCCATTGCACCGTTTTCTTCACTCACAGAAATGCCAAATTTATTAAGTTTTTGGGGAAAGTTGGCGGTGCGTTAATATAATATGTTAATTAATTGTCTACCTATTCTAGATGCAACCCACCTTTAAGTGACAATTGGATTCAAATACACTCTTTCTAAGGAGTTTAGTACTGTTTAAAATTCATTTGATCCTATACATATCTAAAGGCTCTCTCTCTCTCTCTCTCTAGGGAACACATAGCACACTCTTCTAGTTTCGAAAAGTTAATGCAAAGGAAATCCTATAAATAAAGCTTATAATGTTATCAACCCTTAAATTTGATTTGTGACATTCACATGTTATAATGTTATTGACATTCACATGATCAGTCTACATTCACTGATTCTCTTTTGAATTCTTTTGAAACCAATAAATTGTGAAAAGATTAATGTGTCAACATTTAGATCATGTCCGTGTCCCAATTTAGTTTTCAGATTGAACAAAATGGGCCACAGTTTTAATTTCTATATATATTTGTTTAGTTCGAGATGGATATTAAGCCAGTTTTAACATTTGTTAGCCAAAAATAGGAAACAAAAGAAAAAGAAAAGAAAAGAAAAGAAAAGGCATTAAGAGCTTTGTGTCATTTTGTTTTTAAACTTTTAATTTTGACAAATTATTCTTTGAATAACTTTAATTTTTTTCTTTTATTATTTTATTTCCTGACATTACAATCGACAGCTGAGGACTGAAATCATCACACCTAATTACCTTGTAGCTCAAATTTTTTGCACTACTAATAGTTGCATTAAATGCAAAATAATCTATCCACTGTTTTACCCTTAAAAAAATAGAACATTATACATTTGACATAACTATTATTGTAATAAAACAAGTTACTATGCAATTAGGATATGATTATTTCGAAACATTTTGGAGGTCATTTTCCAATTTTAATATCAGGGATTAAAATTTAGAAAGTAATGTGTTAAAATTAAAAATTCAAATATCAAAGTAACACAATTCTCATGAAAAAAAAAGTAACAAGTTTCGATAGGTTGTGAAATCTAATTTAATGCCTTGACGAATTATTACTCTGCCTCTAATTACAGGGATCAACCTAGTAAAATTATTGACCGAACTTTCATATTAAAGGCAGCTTGGAACTTTCACACCTGTAAAATTTGGTTGCCTTAGTTTTGCTATATATAAATGGGGTTTTAAGTCGAGGTCCATTAGAGAGGTTAGGAAAAGAAACAAAACAAAACAAAAAACAAAGAGTTGAATGGTATGAGATTTTTTCTCTTGCCAACTTTTTATTCGTCATAGTGAATTTTCTTCAATGGATGAAAGTGGACATAACTTTCACGTTGAGACTAAACCACTATAACTTTTATGTGCTCATTTTTTGTTTTTTTTTAATTATTCTCGTGTTTTGTTTTCTCTTAGTAGAAAAGGGCTACTAATCGGTGCAAGTTTAAATTTTGTCAATGCCATTTTAAGAAACCATCATGTAAGGCTTCATTTCCACGACGGTTTTTTGAGAAAACCATCATTATAAAAGGCCTCAAATGTTATAGATTGGTGCATAAATGGATGTTCCATGACAGTAAACAACTGTCGTAAAAACTTAATTTGAAACCGTGACGGAGGTTTCACAACAGTTAAATCATCGTGAAAGTTTTCCATGATGATTTAAAACTGTTGTGGAAGGCCATGTTTGTAATAATGTATGCAGCGGAATTTTAAAAATTTATATTCAATCAACAAATATCTAACTTATGTTGTTATTAACAATAAATTAAATATAACTTATTGTACTATTTACAGACTGAAAACAACACTTCTGACTAAACAATTGTTCAAAGCAATCTCTACTATCCAATCTTCAATGTTATTCTTTTCCTTCAGACCATTGTGTATGTGGATACGACTTAGCAAATCTCCACCACAATTCAAGTGTGTAGAGAACAAATGATAGGAGAATTAGCACCAGGCAATCTAAAAATAAATAAGATCTAATGTCTCTATTTATAAAAGTGGTAGGATGAGTCAAAAATCTATTAAGAACCCATAAGATAAATTCCTCCCTCTCCCTCCTTGAAATTGACATGTACGAAATTATAAGCCAACTTTGGGGCTGTTTGGCTCCCTTTTCAAAAAGGGATTTCCCATTTTCAAAAATTGTAAAAATGAAAAAGATTTCTAAACTATGTTTGGTAGTGTTTTAGGCTCAAAATTTTTTGAAAACGATTATGAAAATTTGAGAAAAAAAGAGCAAAAATGAAAACAAAAAAAAAACTTGTTTTCATTTTTCTAATCTCTCTCTTTATCTATCTATCTCTCTCTCTCTCTCCCCCCTCAACATAGAACCCTGCCCCCTCCTCATCCTCCTCCTCCGCCCACCCCACAGGCAACCCAAGTGACCCACCCAGCCCGTCAGCGAAGGGGGGTGCAAGGTTTGGTTGGTCGACGTGGGTGGACCAGTCGGTGTCAGGAGGGGGGGGCGGGGCTTGGCTGGTCAGCGTGGGTAGGCCGATCGGCTTCAGGAGGGGGGCCGTGGTTGGTCTACATGGGTAGGCCGATCGGCGTCAGGAGGGGGGGCGTTGGGCTTGGTTGGTCCGCGTCAGGGGTGGGTTGGTCGGCGTGGGTGGGCCGGTCACTGGCGTCTCTCTTCATCGGAGGAGAGGAAGATGAAAGAGACTCTTCCTTTTGTTGATGTTAATAATTAGTTTTTTAAAATTAAATTTAGGCTTTATTTATATTAATAATTTTTTCATTAAAAAATAATTGTTTTTAAAAACATACCACTATATACAACCAAACACAATTTTAAAACACAGTCCCAGTATATTTTTGAAAATATTCTCATTTTTAACTTTTTTTAAAATAAAATAAAAACACTACCAAACGGCCCCTTTGTATTTCATCCAACACTTCATCAAGAAGTCTAGAAGTCCAACTAATCACAATGTAGGAAATTTGTGATTTTCTACATCATCTAAAATAATTCCACTTCAAACAATTCTAATTTAAATTAGAAATATTTCAATATTTAAATAATTATCTAATTTACAATTGTGAATAAATATCCTTCATTGAAATACAACTAAAATTTAAATATTCATTATTCAAATGCTAAATTTAAATTATTTAATTATTCAAAAATCTTAATTACCAATTTGAATAATTATTTTTTAGGATTAATAAATAATTAATTCACCTGAAAATAGCAAAGTATGTGACGCAAACTATAATGTGCCATGCACCCACTTCCAATACCGAATTGAACTTTGTCCCATGCATCCCATGAGGTCTAGTGGCCCAACTTGCATATTATTTTCTCTTTTTAATGATAATATACATTTGTCTGATCTATTATAAAAGAATTAATGAGCTAGCATTGAAACCTAATAGATAAATATTATCAAGCTCTGAAAATAGCAATTAAATTTGTTGTTCTACACCAGACCTTCTTGAACTTTGTGAGTTTGGCGAATTGGCCTCAAAACTAAAAATTTTAGCAATCCAGTCCCCAAACTTCAAAATCTGTTACACAGCTGCTAAAATTGAGAACTGGGTTAGGTTGTTGGATGAAATTATCCATGTGCCACGCGCGCACCTGACTTAGCTGATCCTTTTACCCCCATATATGGTCCCATTCTTGATCAAAAAAATGAACTTCAAATTTGGAATCTTTGACTAGGGCTTTGGCTTTGGTAACATGAGTAGCATGAAAAGCACAAACTCAACTAGAAATAGGATTGTCTTCTGCCAGTGTAGGAAGTCGATGCGACTGTTAACGGCATGGACAGACATGAACTTTGAGAGGAGACTTGGAAATTGTGAGAATTGGTGAAGATTGAACTTTTTTTGTTTGTTTTTTCTTTTTCTTTTTTTTCAGGCTTTGAAGGGAAAAATCTGGTTGAGTAGTGTATATTATGTTTTTTTTTTTTTTTTCACCTTTTCTTTTCTTTTTGCTGAATATGTAAATCATTGTTTTCTTATTGTGCGTTGAAGAAGATGGGCTTAAGGAAGACCTTTTTCATATTTTTTTCCCTACCATCAGTAGTTTCAGAAGTTATAAGAGCGACTTCTTTTTTATAATCCTTTTAAGTAAATATGTAAGGGGAAGTAAGTTAGCATAAGTCGTTTTATATTTGGGTCATTTAAATTGCGTTTGTAACATGTTGAAGTAAATGTCTAAAGTCATGAACCTCTTGTGGTTCTGGCAAGAGGTTCTGGTTTTGGAAAAACATCAAAACAGTTGCATTTTGTCTAATTAATTTTATTTCTCAGGGAAATAGTTGCAGATTTTTTCAGTGGCATGACCCACCAATGTGCCCATTTAAAAGTAGCATTAGGAACTGAAGGAAAGGCGCCGTGTAGGGGGAAAAAATATTGGTTATTCTTATTCATTGGTGGTCTAGTGGTTGTTAGTCGAAGGCTTGGTTTTTGTTGATGTTCTTGTTTGAGGGAAAAGAAACTGAGGAATGGGTCGTTTTGCAGTGGTCTTTGATGTTAAATGCTTTCGTGGAAAAAATTGAGTTTTAATTTGTTTTTAACCAACTTTTCGGTTAAAAATAGTGCAAAGCTCTCACGTATTACAATACAAAAAAAAATTTGCTACAGCGTAAAGCTCTCACACGCTACAGTTTTTACAGTTTTAACCAATAGTTCTAGCCACTATGCTAAACATTCTTGTTTTGTAATTGTCATTACCCACTTTTGTCGTGAATCAACGGACTTGTTGCAATGCATATATTATGTGCTCTAATGAAATATGATATATTTTAGCGGCCTGTGTCTTATTCCGATAATGTTCTTACTTGTTTTGTTGTTTCAAATTCATGATAAGCTAGAGAGAGAGAGAGAGAGAGTGAAGATCGCACATCAAAATGACAGTTTTGGAAAATGTTTCATTCGCCAATGTAGTCATTAGAGAGTGTGTGGATAAATTCATTACTGTTGATCATCATTTTTAGTACAACATCAATGAATTTACCTTAAAGTCATGGCTTTACAAAAGATGAATATAGTTCCTATGCCTTTACAAATAAAGTAATGCTATATAAAATATACCTCTTAAACAACCAAACCATGTTTTTTGTGCCTTTATTATTTGTGCAAGGCTATACACAGAATTAAGACATTGTTACGTCTAGTCTTGGTAACAAAAACGAAGACTATCAGTTGAATAAACTTGTCTATTAAGCCAATCAAAATTATATGAGAGAACATATTATATTAACCAGCTACACTTGCATCGTCATGGGTGTTAGGAATTAATTCACCAAAAAAAAAAAAAAACATGAATTTATGTTCAAGGAAAAAAATATATAAATATTCTTTTCCACGAATACATATCTAATCTTGGGGCAGCTGTTTTAAAAAAGGCTCAATTAATTTTTTCTAGTTCAAGATACCATAAATGGCCGTACAATGTTCAATTTACCTTTATTTAAAAAAATTAATAATTAATTCATTTACCACATAAATGGTAAATTACATATTTATTCATAAATTAAATATACAATATATATATATCCCTCATGTTAATTAATTTATTTATGAAAAAAGGAGAAATTTATATTTACCCTCAAAGTAAATAGTTTGCTGATATCTGAAGAATAGAAAATTAAATATTCTCTTTTCAATAAGTAAATGAATGATTGACTCCAAAGAAATTAAAAAAAAAAATTATATTTCTACGTATATGAAATGAACCCTAATCTTATTATTTCTCCCCCACTTTCCTAATTAGGGCCACCATCACCATCCCTTTTTCAATCCTTATCATTCATGAGGCGAAGCACCTTGTAACAATACCAAGGCTTCAACCTTCAACCTCATTATTGAAAACGGGGAAGGGGATACAAAAAAGGGGGGAAAATCATTGCAGGAAAAGGATATTTTGACAATAACATTTTTCATCGTTAAAAGTCTAAAAAATTGTCATGTATGAAGGAACAACAAAATCGTCACTAGAAGTTAATGGCTAAAAGAATTTAGCGATGGCAGTATATCAACGCTATAAGGTCTATTGTTTATGGTTTTTGCTAAAAGACTTTCTTTTAGCAAGGGCAAGTACTTTTGGCATAATAATTAGACATGTCCCATTAAAAAAACTTTAAAAATGGTTTTTTTTTTTTTTTTTTTTACTAATGGACGATTGAAATTTCCATTCTTTATTAATATAATTTTGAGAAGTTTAATCTTATTAATTTTTTAATTTATCTTTGCATCACTTTCTCAGAAATTTGTTATTCTTAAGTTGATATGTAATTGGAGAATAGTGAGGTAAAATCTTACATATAGAGCTCTTAAAATTTTCACAAAAGGAGGAGGGATTATCTTTTTGTTATTTACCTTAGCATGGGCCAGGGTCCACTTCTGGGTTTTAAACTCACGACTTGTGCATCATATATTCAATACAACATAATTTTGACATGGTCTACTATTCACAAACATTCAATCTGAATGAGTTTTTTTAGTGGCAATTTGGCTAAATGGTGAAAACCATGCACTATAAACTCGGTTATGAACAATATAAAGCTTTTATATGCTACAATAACAATAAAAAAATTGTTATAATGTAAAACTTTTACATGCTACAATAAAAATAGTTCTAACCAATTGTTTCTACCACTTTTTCAAACATTCTCTTGGTTACGTTTATTGTGAAGTACATTCATTCGAAATTGATTAATGTGGTCCAAATATATATTTATGATATTGGGACCCTTGGGCCTCAACATGATATGATGTTGTTTCTTTCCCGTGCAGAAGATCATGACTAACAAATGTCGTACGCCCAATTCTTGCAAATTTATTGGTTTGGTAGGTCTTCTGTATAGGACAACATTTCCAGCTAAAATCCTTTTCTTTCTTTCTAATATTAAGTTTTTTTTTTTAACCTCGTTTAATTTTCACTAAAAATATATATTACGGTCGTGGATGGATCTTTTTCTCATGTTAAATTAAGATAAAAACTCTACTGAGAAAAAGAAAAAAGAAGCCTTTTACTTTACGTCTTTATTATTATTGACGGTGCATGTTTTTAAATATTAAATTTAATAAAATCACGTTAAAAAATAATAAAAAAAAACACAAAACTAATAGAGATTGTCTTAAACAAATCGTTATTCCCACGGTAGAATTCTTTAAGAAATAAAAAATAAAAATAAAAAAAGGCACAACAAATTCGGTCCGAAGTAAATGTTACAACTTGAGCTAAAAACATAGATCCCAATAGTGATGAGTGGACCAATTGTTTCTAAATATGAGCGGCCTCCCTTAAATTTTCTGTCCAAAAAAGTCTATATTTTAGTGAAAAAAAAAAAACGTCATTTGTCTAATTGAAATTTTTTTTTTGCCCTTTTTCAAATTTCCGCATTCGGGGTGCTTTGTTCTTTGAAACATCAAATCAATCGGCATTTGGAATAGTAGTAATCGTCCTATTCTGATTTGGAGACTTTGTCCACAAGCAGCTTTCATCATAACTGGTTGAAGGGACAATTGATATACAATTTGACATATATATGGTATGGGTGACCACTTCCGTTTGGGAAGGAATTATGCCCGGATGGATAACTAGATATGGATCAAAATTACTATTTCCCTACAATGATCGAAAAGACTATATAAATCACTCACATTGATTTTATTTAACTAAAACCAATAAATTTTGGATCAATTAATTAGAAAGAGTAAGGCTTTAGCTCTTAGACAAAATTAGATTAAAGAAAGCCCGTTGTCCCCTAGAACTATCCATGTTAGCAAAGAATCTTTACTTAGGAGTGAAAAATAGGGCAGAAATGGATGCTGATTTGTAATCATGGTGGCTATCTTTCTAGAGTGCAAGGTCAAAAATATGTCTGTTGGTTAAATTACAACTATTTATGTCAAGAGACAAACTAAATCACCTCAAGCCCACAAAGAGTCCAGGTATTTTTAACGAAGGTTAAATCAAATTTAAAATAGTCTAAGCACTTCTTATAAAACTCGAATTTAGATTTTTTATCTACTAAACAATTTGAGAGCAAGTTCAATTAGACATGGTGTTTGGTGCTTATTTTGAAGTACGAAGAATCCACGAAATTAGCAGCTAAAAATGCTGGAAGTAAAAGCTAACTCCCTTGATTTATGGAATCTGGGTGTGTTGGCCCCTCATCATTTTTTAATTTGATTTTCAACCTTGGAGTTTGTGCCACATAAAGCCTTTGTGGGTCACCTCACAGGGCGCTGGTGATGAGCTCTCTCCACACTCCCCCATGTCAGCTCAAGTACTTTAGAGGGTCTTCTCTTGATTTATTATGGAAGAGAGAGAGAGCTTGGATCTCATCAACATATATTTTATCAAACTTTCCGCACAAACGAATAAATAAACCAAATATTTATAAAGCAGCACTAGGAACGGGTTTTGTGTTCTTTTTGGTAAGATTTTAATGCTTTAATGATTTAGTAGATGCCTGTAGCCCAAGGGAATGGTAGCAGCAAGTTAGTCTCATAATGAACTTGGTCTACCGTTCCTTTCATTTGGTCGATTTAATTAGCTACCAAAACCATGTCAATTTCTCCTCTTTCTTTGTTTTTGTTTGATGGCCCGTAGAGTTGGATCTTTTTAAAATCCCATCAAAATAAAAATTTGTATTAAACCAACCGAACCTAATACAAAATATTTTTCATACCCTTCACAAAATTCTCTCTTTTTTTTTATTTTTAAAGATACCAAAACCCACTCTTCAAGACTTTGAAACCGTACCTTTTGACGCAGTTGTGTCGAGCAGCAACGTGGAAACCCCGCCATTAAAAGGCCGTATTGGGGAAGATTACAGCAGTTTGCCGGGGCGGTATTGACTTGGGTTCACCATTTACCTCCGGTTAAGTAATATGAGGTTTGGTATGTGTAGATATATATATATATATATATATATATATATATATATTTATTACAATTCTTCTAGGTCATCCCATTAATGTAACAAAAAAAAAAAAAAAAAAACATAACATGTAAATGAATATTATAAAGACATAATATCAAGAAATGTACTTTGAAAAATGTAACAAAAAATACGTTACGTATCTACAATAAGGTCAATTTTACATTCAATGTTTGACAATATACTTTATAATGGTCATGTAATTCCTCTCTATTTTTTGAGATTACATTCAATAAAAGTCATGTTACACGCTTTACTTCTACATGTTATCATAAAAAAACCATATATACGTACATATGTGCGTATGTGTGTCTCTTACAGGGCTAAAGTTTTGGTACGTAATTGATTTGGTGCTAGAAGTACTATGGGTAAAATCTTGCCGTGAAGTATTTACTTAAAGAAATCTTCTACTATAGAACTTAGTTTCAGGGTTCGTAAAATTTTGTTGTTAAAAGGGTTTTTTTTTTTTTTTTTGAATTTGAGATAAGGGATTCTACACCTTTTGGTAGAGTTGGATGGGAAGTAACGATATGCTATGTTGCAACTATTATGGTTAAAAGTTTTAGACGCATCGAAAAGTTTTAACTAAATACATATTAATTATAACATTGTGATTAAAATTAACATTAATTAGACAAAATGTTAGGACTAAAAATTTAATGATAAGATGTTACAACTAAAAGCTCAATCACTTAGAGATACTATAATTTTGATATCTTCTTTTACAATTTTTTTCGCAATAATATAACCTTGGACTTTGGAATCTACAATTTCACAGGATTAGTCAAGCATATATTAGTAAAATATATAACACAAGAAGGAATATGACATGTTACCGACTTTCTTGGTATTTGGTTGAAGTGAAAGCTAACTAAGATTATGATTTGCTGATCCAAGGTCAAACCACACAAAGACTCCAAGAAAGGGTTTCGGAGTCAACTCAGCGGATCACCGGATCACTGACGGAAAAGGGTGGCGTTATCTTTCTGTACTTGTGCTGTTGGAGAGGAATCTAATGAGGTAATCTTTTGGCCCATTTGTATAATTTCAGTTTACTTATATTATTTAGTTATTTCACAGTAGAATACCCTTATTGCACTCAGCCAATCACGACTCTTCACTAGTGGGGATGATAAGGGTACGATCCAAACTGTTTCAAGGACTTTATTTTATTTTTTACGGTCGGCTCTTTTTCGGTGAATTTAATTGTGAGGCGTGTGACTACTCATTATTATTCTTTTGGGCATGACTAAACTGGCCTCCACCGGATAAGAAATTGTATGCATTGAACCAACCTTATTTGCGTCAAAAGACTAACTAACAGGTTTGTTAGTTTAAATTATGTTGATTTTAACTTCTTATAATTTAAACTGTATAGTTTAAATAGTAATTTGAACTGAAATTTAGATGAGCCTTGAAGTGTTAATTTGAACAGAAAATTTGAATCGAATTTGCGTTTATATAAGAATTGATATATTTAGGGTCCGTTTGAAAAATAGAATTGAATTAGTGATTTAATTTGAGTTAGTGTGATTTAAATTAAGATTTGAGTTATTGATTTGAATTGTTATTCGAATTGACGTTTGGATATGCATTTAAGTTTTAATCTGAGTATGGAATAAAATTGAAATTTGTGTTTGAAGATGTAGTGAAGATAGTTTTTGATTTATTAATAAATTTAATAAAGTCTTAATGTTAATGATATTAAAAAATATGCAATATGGATCTTGATTTATTCCTCTCTTCATTAGGAATACAGTGAAAAAAAATCATCTCAATTGGATATCAAATAAATAAGTTATGATTTTTTTACTCAAATATAGGAGAGAGAATTTTAGTTTTTACTGTAGCAAAGATATCTTAGTATCAAAAGTTTAAGGGGATGAGAACTTTGAAAACTTAGTTCTTGATATTCAGGGCTCGTTTGTTTCGTAGTTTAAATCAGGGTTCGAATCATTTTGCTACAGTATTTTCTCCCACAAAATTTAAATCTTCATTCAAATACTCGAACCAAACGAGCCCTCAAATTATTCGGATTTTGGGGGAAACAAACGCGTATTCGAAGAATTCTTGATACTCGAATCCAAATTTGAATCCATTGAGTTCAAAGAATACATGAAACAAACATATTTTTAGTTTGAAGAATGAAAATTTTACTTAAATAAAAATAAATATGAAATATATAAAAAAATTTATTTAATTAAAAATAAATAGCTGAAAAATAAACAACCATATGTCATTCCCTACACGCTGCAGGTCTATAATGCAAACTATAAGCTTGTTTGGGAGGGCTTTTTAAAAGTTGTTTTTGGCTTTCTGAATCTAAAAGTTGTTTTTGAAAGTGTTTGGATGATTTGTTAGAAGTGCTTTTGTTCTCCAAATGTGCTTTTTGTTAAATCTATAAAATATGGCTTTTTAAAAAAGTATTTTTGAAATAGGCTTTAAAATTTATATCAAAATATTAATAATACATTATAAACTTAAATATAATATTTTTTGTAACGCTCTTTTGAAAATATAATTCAAAACACTTGCTAAATCTCTTCTCATGGCAAGTTGTAAAAAGTGGCAGAAAAAAAATTAAAAATAAGAGGTTTACTATTACTACTTTATCCTTGATGAATTGCGCTTCTTTTTCCCCTTAATACGACCAGACTAGCAGTTGATGCTTGGATTTTTTTTTTTCTTTAATAGTTTTTGTCTAGACATTAAGGGAAAAAAAATTAGAAATAATCCGATAAAATGGAACTATGTGGTTTTGCTCATACATATTATGCACTGCTAATCATGTTTTTTAATAATCTGGAGCTCATCAATTTGTTGTTTGAGAAACATATGAATAATTCCTTCATAGGAATTGAAAAATAATAAAAAAAAAACTCCGTTAGTAGTGGTTATCTCTAAACAGATAAAATTTTAATCAAATTTTGGTAGATACACATTTTTATAAATTTTTTATTTGCTGGAAATTTTCATTGACTTGATTACAATAGAGTATGATATTTATAAACTAATAATATCACTAAAAAGGGTATTTGGCGTAGGGTGATTACACCACTAACTCAGTTATGAACAGTGTAAAGCTTTTCACTTGCTACAGTAAAAACAGTTCTAACCAATAGTTCCCACCACCATACCAAACACCGTATAAGACTTCTCTTATGTATTTATATAAGCGTATATATTTAAAAACAAATAAATATGTGTATTATTATAATATAAGATGGATTAGTCGTAACCAGTAAATTCATAAGTTTTAAATAATATATCAGTATTAAACCAAAAAAAATGCCAGAACAGTTTTTTGTTACCAAAACTTGGTACACGTATCTCCTTTTTGCGTATTTTTATTTGAAAATGTTGGTGGATCTTGTTTATGTTTGTAGTCAAATTTCCTTGTATGTTATGATTATTTATGTTAGTAGTATTTGTAACTCTCTCTTTTTAAATAAAATTTTTCCCTTCCCAAAAAAAAAAAATGAAAGAAGAATGAAAAAATCCCTCTATTTGCTAGTACCTTCCATCTGTCAATTTGACAAAAACCACTTCAAAGGCATTACTTTTCAATTTTACTCTAAGAAGCGTTAAAATATACTACTTTTAAAGAATATAAAAACATAAATGGTTATAAGTATATTAGATTAAAATTAGGCAAACATGTGTTATCTGTGGATATTTAGCCTTTTTGACTAAGAGAAATGACATGAATCAAATGAATGAAAAAATAGTATACCACCTAATTTACTCTCGGGAATTAATCTTCCATGTCCCAATTGTTGGCTGGACTACAAACCTCCTCATCAATATCTAAGGATGGCGTAGTTATCTATAGATACGAGTACCCGCGACAGATACCTTGTCCCTAATAGGACGAGAATGAAGGATACTATATGGGATGGGGATTAGTATAGGGGTTAAAATCAACCCCCGAGTCGAGGGCGGGGCTGGGGTGAGGAAACTTCCCCCTCCCCTACCCGATCATATATACTTTTATTGTAATCTTTTACATATATAGATGCATTTATATAGATATACTTTTACATATTTATATATGTATTTATATAAAATGGACTTTACATGATGATATGAAAAGAATATTCAAAGAAAAAAAATAATGTTGTTAGTATTTAAAATATAAAATGGAGTTTACATGATGAGAGTTTTTTAACTTTTTAAGATTGATTTTATTTAGTATTTTGATTTAATAATATTTTAAATTGTATTTAGTAAAATTAGGAAGATAATTTTGGTTTTTTAAAAAGTTTAGTCTCTTCAAGGGGTATTTTGTATATGATTTTGAAAACACATGAGATGTTTTAAGTATTTTTATAATAAGTATAACACCCGAGCATTTTTAGTATATTAAAAAATACAATAATTTAAGGATTATTGTTTAATCCAATTCTCATGATAAAGTCCATAAAAGCAAAAAACGAAAATTTAAAGATAAGTTGGAAAGCTTAAATGTTGAAAAATGTATTGCAACAAATGTTGAAACAAAAATACAGTTTAAAAAAAATATTGTATAATAATATGAAAAATTATACAGTATTAGAATAATGCAGTGTAAGAAAATACACTGATAAAGTTATGTAGCATGAAAATTACACCGTAAAAGTAACGCAGTGTAGGAATTAGACTGTTTAAGGTTAAGTAGTATAAAAATTAGATTGTTTAAGTTAAACAGTATAGAGATAATACTGTTGGAGAATATGGATGAATAAGGAATGCCGTAATAGTATAGAGAACATACCAGCAGTATAAGAAACATACTGTCAGTATAAAATTTAGACTGTATAAAGTTAAGCCTTATAAGATTACATTATGTGATGGATAAAATAAGTATGAGAGGTTGTGCGACCTCATGAATTAAATGGAAAAGAATATTGGCAGTATAGGAAGAACACTGTTAGCATAAACTTGTATTTAGACTGTATAAAGTTAAGCCTTATAAGATTACATTATGTGATGGATGAAAATAAGTATAAGAGGTTGTGCGACCTCATGAATTGAATAGAAAAGAATATTGACAGTATAGGAAGAACACTGTTAGCATAAACTTGTATTGTGTAAAAAGTTTTTTTTGTGGGACCTACCATGACACCAAAGTGAATGGAAATTTGCCACCTAGTCCCTTGGGTGGCCCAATCATATGAAGCCAAGTTAAGCAAAAAATGATGTCAAGTGATGAGTAATGTTGGTAGTCATCAAATATGGTGGAAATTCTAAAAATACCCCTAGGTGTGGCCAATCAAATGTTGCCAAGAATAAACCTACTTTTTACTCTTAATGATGGTTTAGGGGTGAGTTTGCATGATGACTCACCATTTTATGGAAAAAAAAAGATCCATTTCCTTTCTTTATAAAGCCTAAGTGACAAGGAAAAAGGAAGAAAGAAAAAAAGAAAGAAAAAATTGCTCCATTTTCCTTCTTATGGAAACCGACTAGTATTCTTTCCATGATTTTTCAAGCACAAACCTCTAAAATCATGTTTTGAAGCACAGTTAAGGGTATGGAAGGAGATTTAAGAGTTTCAAGGTAAAAATCCAAGTTTTACCTGTTGTGCTTAAGGGTTTTTATTCATGATTTGGGTGAGATTTTTATGGGGTTGCTATGAATGCTGTCAAAGGTTTTGAGAAGGTTTTCGAGCATTTCAAAGGAGGAGTTAAAGTTTGAAAGTCTATAGGTAAAATCCTAGCTTTACAAGTAAAGCTATGTTAAAGTTTATGTTTTTTTATGCATACTATGTGTTTGATGAAATATTTTGGACTATGACATGATTAATTAGTGTTCTTAGCAAGTGATGATGAGATTGGATGATAGGAAATATGATGTTAAGCTTTAAAAGGAAAGGTTTGAAAAACTTTGTTAAAATTACAAAGTTTAGTTAGCTTTCAAGAAATGACGATTTAGAGGGCCTTAGAGGCCAATTTATGTTCCAACTAAGGACTGGAATTTTCCAACACAGAGAGGGTGATAACTTTTGTAAACAAAGTTTTGTAAAATTCTAAAAATGACGAAACTGTAAAGTTTTCCAAAGGCTCGGTAGATTTGAAAATCAACTAAAAAGTCCACGTAAATGTTAGAATTTCAAGAAAGTTAAAACACAAAAGTTGTAGAACTCATCGAAACTGTTAGGACAATACAGGTGGTTTATTAAAATTCTGCTCAGTTGAGGAGTTATGATTTTACGAAATTTTGAGCACCAAATTTCAAGAAATGGAGACGTTATGAAATGTTTGGAATTTGACCATGGAACTTTGGAAAGTTTTATTCCTTGGGAAAAACTAAACGTTTGGGTATAACGTGGTCGTTTTTTGTTCCAAGGTTAAAAATGTAAATATCTTTGTATTGTGAGCCAAAACCGTAAAATTATGTAAAAACTAGGTTTTCACCAAGGAACATTAGGTTCTTGGATTTTCTATGGGCAGTGAGTAACCACAGAGATTATGTTTTTAAAGGATTCAAAGTTTAGTCAAGGAAAGAATGAAAGAAAACGTTAAGGGCAAAATCATCATTTTATGAAAATGGCCAAAATGGAGCCGAAACGCCCGATGTCAGAAAATATTCCTTAGTGGGAATTTTTTCATAATATTTAGGTAATGGAATGGTAAAGTTAAGCAATGAGTTTTATAAATTACAAAATTGACGAAAAACTCATTAACGGTAAAATCGTCATTTTTAGGAAAATGGTCAAAGTGGAGTCGAACACTCTGAATTAACAAAACGATCTTAAATGGAAAATGTTCCGTAATGCATTAAATAACAAAACTGCCACATGAGATAAGGAATTTAATAAGGGATGTTTAAATAAAATAAAGGTAACCTGGCATGTTACAAAGTAAAGTAAAAAAAGAGGTAACCTGATGGATCACAAAGTTAAGTAAAAAGATTGATAACCCAATGAGTTACGGGGTTAAGTAAAAGGTACAGTAACCAGGTGGGTTATAAAGTTAAAAGCAACGGGGTACAAGGTAAAGACAAGGGTAAACCGATAGGGTACCAAGTTAAGTTAAAAGAAAAGAACGGTTAATGTTTAAGTTTTATAATCAATCAAGTATATTGATAAAAAGAAAGTTAACTAATAAGTCGGGTGTCATATTATCAGGACATAGAGGCCAACTAATGAAAGGAAAAGGAAGGAAATAGAAACGTTAGAGCTAAGTCCATATAAGTTTCAAGCCCCACCTACAGCATGAAGTAGATAATTTTCAAATGCTTATACATATGTTTGCCAATGTGTTTGTAATTGTTATGCAAGTTGTTTTTAAAAGTACATTTGCATTTGTTATGCAAAAGATTTTAAAGTTCAAAACAACATTTGCAATGAAATTGCAATTGTTATGTGACACATGTTATTCTCCTAACGGGTATTAAGGTAATTAAATTAATTTTTAGTGTGCCAATCAAAAATTTGTTTCATTTAAAATCCATTTCACAATATTTATTTCTATCTATTTTTAAATTTTTTAAAAATTCTCCTATACTTATTTAGTATGTTTATTGAAAAGCCTTGGAACTTCTAATAAATTTCAAAAATGTCATTTTAGCATTATGGGGGCTAAAGTCTCTAGAGGAGACATGAGGATATCTTTTCCAACTACTCTTGACCCTCATTTTCTCTATCTCTTCCGTGACATGCTCTAACATATCTCCTCCATAATTGCTTCTATCACTTCTCTTTAAAGACTTCATCTTTTCTTCCTTTTTCTTCCACGGTTCTCACACTCTTCTTCTCATTTCTTTGTTGAAGCAAAATACTTAGAGAACTTTTTCAAGACAGCCATAAAAATCAGCCACCATCACCTCCATTTGAGCAAGAATTTTAGCCATATCGAAGTCAAAGAACTTGTTTTGAAGCCATTTTAAGCTTCCAACTAGCCATAATCCGATGTTAGAATCTTATGAACAAATTTAATCTTTCATTTATAAATTTTTTTTATATACTCAAGGATTGTTCAAATTTGCATTCTTAAACCTAATTATATGTTTTGTCGCTATTTTGGAGCATATGTATAAAGTCTAAGTGTATATGCCGTAGACAAAAAATTTATATTGTTAAACTTTGTAATACCTCTATGGGCAGTGGCTCTTTCTTAAAATTCTGGGATTAAATGAAGATGAATTTTGTAAATTGGTTTGAATATTTAAAAAGTAGACATCCTAAGCTTTCTAACAAGCTATCATAAGCCTAAATCGGAGTTGTATTTTATTTTCTATGAATTTTTTAATTTTTGGATTAGAAACTAATAAACCTGCCGGTTTGCCATGGTATACCAACTGCTAACTTGAACCAAGAACCCATCTTTGCTCACCACCTAATTCCTTAATGTCTTGCAACCTTTTCAATATTATCCTAAGTGATTGATGAATCTTATTAGGGACTAAAACATATAGATTACTTGTTTACATTTTATATTGTGTTAAGACAAAAATTGTTTACTGTGGTATTCAAAAGATATTTACATAAAAGCTTTAATGGGACATTAGTAAGATGGATTCACACATAATTTATTTATGAATATGGTTGTATGTTGTGCTTTAGTTTTAGTTGTCCTTATGCATGCCTTAGGATCAAGGGTGTAACACCCGAGAATTTTTAATGCATTAAAAATGCATTAAGTTAAAGATTATATTAAGACAAAGTACAATTTAAAGAAAAATACTGTATAAAAACATGAAAAATTATACAGTATTAGAGCAATTCAGTATAAGAATTGGATTGTGTGGACCATAATTTCTTTTATAAAAGTATAAAAAGAAAAGAAAAAAAAAGGAAAAAATTAGAAAAATCTCACATAATTAAGCTCTTTCTCTCTCTACTTTCTCTCTCTAGAATTTTTTCTCTCTCCTCAAATCTCATTCGAGATTCTGGCGTTTATTTTCGACACCTCCCACATCAATGGAAAGCTCTTGACAAGCTGAGTCCAACGAGGTGTCGTGCCACTCAAAAAGCCGCCGGAGGAAGCCTCACTTGCCGCCCAAAGTGGTGGAGAAACCCATTTCTTCCCAACATGATTTCTCCACCGTCCGACCACCAATCAACGTGATATTGGTGTCTATGGACTCAGCATGAGGAGAGGAGCAAGATGGTACCATTTTTCAGCTCGATTTTGGCTGGAAAAGCTTCGCCAGAGCTGCCCCGTCTCCACCGTCACGCCGCCACTTGGAGCCGCTGTTCGCGGTGGTGTTGAGGTACACCGCCGTCGCCATTTCGTTCAGAGAGCGACAGGGAGTAAAACCCCTCGCTTAATTTCGCGACCCAGCCGCCGTTCATCGGAGTTCCAAGAGCACTGCCATAGGCCTCCATGGGAGCCATGGTGTCTGCACCTCCCGACCTTGTTCCCCAAAATAGGCAGCGGCTCTATGCTCAGAGAGGGATGGGGAACATTTTCCCCCTCCCAATTTCATGAGACGTCGTTGGATTGATGGAGAACGGCTTCCGTCATCTACCGCCGCCGTGAGCACTTTGGGTTCACCATCCCCGATGCTTTCGTGCCAAATTGATGGCACAAAAACACTCAGAGGAGGTCGGGGAAAAAAAACCCCAGGCCAATTTTGGGCTACCGTCGCCAGACGACCGAGATCGGAGTTGCCTTCCCCACCGTCGATGGCAACTTCGATTAGCTTAGATGGAGGCCGAATTCGATGAAATTGACCCCACCAATCAACTTAGGAGGTTCAAATCAGGGGGGGTACGCTCGAGCTCAACCCCCAACAGAGCCAATCGCCGTCGGTCAACGGCGGTCAACAGCCGATCAACACCAAATTGGGATTTTGTGATCCAGACCTCCGATCAAATATCTGAGACCGCCTCTTGACTCGTTTCGGTACTCTAAACACGATGGTGACCTCCGTTTGAGCAAATTCTACTCCGGTGAAAATCATCTGGTACTGACTGCACGTAAATCGAGGCGATTCAAACAGCAGTAACGGAGTCCAGAATGACATTTTTGAGAACGTATGATCTCTAGGAAGCATTCCTAGCTATTCATGGTCGCTCGAGGAGCACTACAGAGGATGCTTCGCATACTGTAGATACAACGAGGTATAACTAGACCTGCTTAGCTTGGAGTCCAAGTAAGTAGGAATCTTACCTATAGTATGAACCGTTTTAAAATAAATTGTTTTAGATGCTTTCATAAAAATTTATGAAATGCATGATCAATGATTGTTACACTGTTTTATGTGAGAATGGGTTTTATAAGGTTATGAGGGTGACGAAAAACCCGTTAAAGGTAAAATCGTTATTATTAAGGAAACGGCTAGAACGGAGTCGAACACTCCGATTTAGCATAACGTTCTTAGACATAAAATGTTCCGTAATATGTTAAGTAATGAAATCGTCAGTAAGACGGGAGATTTAATAAGGGATGTTTAAGTAAACGAGAGGTAAACCGATGGGTTACAAAGTTAAAAGGAAAAGTAACCCCGGTGGGTTACAAAGCTAAGTGAAGGAAAGGTAAACCAATGGTTTATAAGGTTAAGTAAAGACAACGGTAAACAAAAGTATACTAGTCAAGTTAAAAGGAAAGAATGGTTAATGTTTACGTTTTATTATCAATCGAGTGGATTGATAATAAAGAAAGTTAGCTAATAAGTCAGCTGTCGTTTGATCAGGACACAGAGGCTGACTAATGGAAGGAAAAGGAACAGAATAGAGAACGCTAGAGCATAATTCGGTAAGTTTTAAATCTCACCTACAACATGAAGTAAATGATTTTTAAATGCTTATTTATATAATTTGCAAATGAGTTTGCAATTATTATGCAAGTTTCTTTTAAAGTATGTTTGCATTTATTATGCAAAAAGTTTTAAAGTTCAAAAAAAAAGATTTGCAATGAATTTGCAATTGTTATGTTTAAAGTCTATTTGCATATTGATATGCATAACATTTTTAAAAGTTCAAGTTATGATTTTCAAATTATTTAAAGTATGTTTTGTATTATGATAATGCATAATGTTTTATAGTGTAAGTTATAAGTTTCATGATGCATTTGTTATGCAATAAGTTGCATTTGTTATGTGCAATAAGTTTTAGAATAAAAGTTATAATTTGCAAAATACGATTTCATTATATGTTGCATTTGTTATGCAATAAGTGTTAGAATACAAGTTATGATTTGCAAAATATGTTTGCGTTTTATGATGTATTTATTAAGCAATATGTTGCATTTGTTATGCAGTATGTTTTATAGTATAAGCTATGAATTCCAAGTGTGTTTACATATGATGTGATTGCATTTGAAATGCTCACTAAAGTTAATAAGAAGGTAACGTAAAGATAAAAGGAAAGTGTCGTACCAGCCTCTTTGTTATAAGGTAATGAAAGTAAAATTAAAGTTTGACCTCCTAGATGTGAGGTACAAGACCTCAATGTTTAATGGTCTCAAGTCTTCAACAAAGGAAGCATCACGTTTATGATCTCATAAAATAAGAAAGTAAGATAAGAAAAGTTAAGGAAGGAAAATAGAAAGTTAAAGTAAGAAAAGAATGTTCATAAAATGCTCATAATTGAAGTTAATAATTGAGCATAAATTGAGTCATGCATTCTGATGTTGCTTGAATGCCTTTTATGAAATATTTATATGTTATGTTATGGAAAACATTCAGAGAAATGTTTTATGATAAATATTTATGAAAAACATTTTCATGTTTTCAAGAAAAGATTTATAAATGACGTTTTAAGAAAAACGTTCAAGAAATGTTTTACGAAAAATGTTTATGCAAAACGTTTCAGAAATGTTTTATGGAAATCGTTTATGAAAAACGTTTTCAGAAATGTTTATGGAAAAGGAAGGTTGTTATGAGAAAAGTTTTAAAGCACGACTAAATCATTTGTGAGTTTATGTTTGAACTTACTGAGTGAAAGCTCATTAAAAGTTTTTCACGCTGTAGGTAATTTATTGGTGACCAATAAGACCCGCTAGAAGAGCAGGGTGCTGCGGAGGACAGATGCGAAAATTTGGGTATGGATACCATCACTGTTTGCTTCCGCTATGCAAAGAAAAGGTTTTCCATTGTTTAATGTTGTGTTTTCAAAGTTTAAAGAAAATCAGAGTTCTAAGAATTGTATTCAAAGTTTTAAGATACAGTTTACGAACTGTTTTATGTAATTATAAAGTAAAGTTTTGAGCTATGATTTAATAAATGTTTCTTATTAAGTTTTAAGAAACAATTTGAAATAATTTTAAGGGCAAATGTTGAGTGATGTTTCAACTTGAAATGCGACAGAGGTCGCATCAATTTTAAAGAAAGTTTAAAAAAAAATATTTCAGTATTTATCTTACTAAGTAAGTAAGATTACTGTTTATGAAACGATGTTTAAAAAAGTAAAGTGACTGCCTGAAAAGGTGGGTCGTCACAAAGGGAGTGTGGAGCTAACGTTAATTAATTCAAGGATTAAAAGATTGTTGATAAGCTTGAAAGGTATGGATTCTATTACTCATCTTTTGTAAGGTTTTGGTAAATTAAAATTTTGGTTGTTTTATGATGCAAGATATATATATGGTATTTTGAATGTATATGATTATATCCATATTATGATGATGTAGAACTCGTTTTGTATTATTTAACGCATGTTGTAAATTGAGAAGCATGGTTAAAAAAACTGACTCTATAAATAACGATTTAATATAAAGGAATGACGAGACGTGAAGAGGGCGACGGTTACGTCCTTGGGCACGAATACCCTAAAAGGTAAAATAGGAGGAAGGTGATGACGCTTCCTTGGGTTAAAAGTCTCAGAATACACTGTATAGGAATCGACTTGGTTAGGACTCGGGGCTTGATGTCCCCTCACCGGAACACCCTTGGAATGTTTAGAGAGTAATCAAGTGCGCCCATTTAGGTTTCGATGAGTTGAGTGATGCTCTATTGAACATGAATACCTAGGGATAATGATGAACTGTAATATTTGTATATATATATATATATATAACTTGGTAATGATTAACTATGGTATCCACGAAATATGATTTTAATAAATCTCATAATCTGGATAATGATGAGTATTAACTAACCATGCATGTTTTAATGTGGTAATAATAAAAACCTAAAGGTGAGTAATGGTTTTCCTTACTGAGCATATTGTCGCTCATTCCCTTATATTTTCATCTTTTTATGACTCATTAAGTGTGAGGTGGCTACGAGAAAAATAGTTAAGGAAGTGATGTAGCTATATTACATTGGGACTGCTTCAATTGCTAAGAATGTTCTTCATGATAATGTAAGCATCAATTGTTACTTTTTGTGATTGTATTAAAATGCATTGAGGGTTGAAATAATGATGACAACAGTTTATATTATTAAATTTAAGGTGCTACATTAAATGATGACAACAGTTTTCATTTCATCTTTTTATGACTCATTAACTCTTATATAGGGCCATTACATGTTATGTTTCAAGTATATTTGCATTTGATATGCCTAACGTTTTTAAAAGTTCAAGTTATGATTTTCAATGTATTTAAAGTATGCTTGCTTATGAAATGAACAATGTTTTAAAGAGTACAAGTTATGATTTGTAAGTGTGTTTGCATATTATATGTTAGCATTTGATATGGTCACTAAAATTAAAAAGAAGGTAAAATAAAGATAAAAGAAAGTGTTGTACCAGCTTCCTTGTTGTGAGGTACTAAAAGCAAAGTTAAAGTTATGACCTCTTTGATGTGAGGTACACAAGTAAAGTTAAAGTTATTACCTCTGTGTTCGAAGGTCACAAGTCTTCTACAAGGGAAGCATCATGTTTATGATCTCATGATTAATGATGTTGGTACGACCACTAAAGTTCATAAGAAGAGGGAAAGTTAAGGAACAAAGATAAAAAAGTTAAAGATAAAGAGTGATCATAAGATGCTCATAAATTGAGAGTTCATAATTGAGAATAAATAGAATTATGCATTATGAATTTGCTTGTATTTCTTATTATGAAGTGTTTATGTGAAATGATTATGGAAAACATTCTAAGAAATGTTTTAAGTTAAATGTTTATGAAAAACATTTTTATGTTTACGAGAAAAGGTTTATGAAGGACTTTTTAAGATAAACGTTTAAGGAATGTTTTATGAAAAACGTTTCAGAAATGTTTAAAAAAAACGTTAATGAAAAACGTTTTAAGAAAAAGGTTTTTATTAGAAAAGCTTTTAAAGCATGTGAAGATTATTTGTGAGATTTCGTTTAAACTTACGGAGCGAAAGCTCATTAAAAGTCCTTTCATGCTGTGGGTAGTCTTACAGGTGACCAATAGGACCTGTTTGATGAGCTTGGTGCTACAGAGGACAGATGCGAAGATTTGAGTATGGATACCACTACAGTAAGTTTCCTCTATACAAAGAAAATGTTTTCCACTATTTGATATCGTGTTTTCAAAGTTTTAAGAAATATTTTCAAAGTTTTAAGAAATATTTTCAAAGTTTTAAGTCGTAAAAAAATGTTTCATATAATTAAAGAAAAAAATTTATTCAGTATTTTTCTTACTAAGTAAGTAAAATTAATATTTAAGTAATAATGTTTAAGAAAGTCAAGTGATTGCCTAAACATACAGGTCGTCACAATAAGAAAGGTAAAAGCAGTATTTTAACAAAACATGGAAGTGTTATGGTTATTTTATCATACCATTAATAAAATAGCGAATTCTCTTTTCATCGTGAGCGAGTAGACATGTGGAGGGGAGTTCGCCTCCTTGTGTGTGTGTGTGTGGTTTTTTTTTTTCTATTTTATAAATTTATTTAATATAAATTTTTTATTTTTTGAATTTTGAAATTTTCCATTCTTTTCTTCTTCTTCTTTTTTTTTAGTCCCCCTCATTAAAATAAATTTTCTTGTATATGAGATTACCTAAACATTTTGTTTATAGTTAAATTTTTTGTCAACGATGACCCTTAATAAATTTTTTTAATTGTTTATAGTTAAAATAATTTCTTCTTAGATGTGTTCTAGGCTAAATATTTCTGTCATGCAAACCTCTTAAATACTTTTCTTTATATATCCAATAGATAATTACAATTTAATTTTTCCTAGTAAAAACTTTTTTCCCTTTTAAATGTGCTCTACAACATTTTTTTTTCCACTCAATAAATTATTTGGGGAGTAAAATAAACGAGCAATACTAAATTTTAGAATAAACGTCAAATCTCCGTAAAAAAAAAAAGAGAGTAAAGAATACTCGTTTGCTCATCACTGATATTATATACCCACACTGTTTTCCCCCGTCCTCCCGTTTTTCAGGTCCAAAGCTATTATAATTCTGTTTTTATATTGTTTATGAGGCTAGAAGGTCGATATAAAGTCCCTTAAAAAAAGGGTCATATGAACATCATTAAAGTTCATTAAATACCATTATTTTTATAACGAGAAAATCTTGTTAAGTGTCATTCCTCTGCTTATTTTCAATCACATAATTCCAAAAATCCTAATCTAAAAAGTAAAAACATATAAAACTGGAAAAAAGAGAGATAAAAATTCCAAATTATCCAATTTCCTTTGGTTTTATTGGGTTGCTGTAGTTTTCCCATTAAACAGACAAATTCCCAAAAGTTATGGGCGCCACGTGCCCCAGCGCTGCCAACCTCGGAGCCACACGAACCAAAAGCTAAACAGGACCCTTGAGTAATTCCTAGAGAACATAGAGGGCAATGCAGTAATTTCGATGACCAAAAACACCGAAATCTCTCGCTGTACCAAAACCCAACAATGATTTTCTTTCCTCTGAGGAATGGCTTGCAGAGTTGGCAATGTCCCCCTGTCCTCCCGAGCGCACACACGCAGACGTCCCCTCCTCGGCGGTTAAGCTGCTCCAGTCCACCTACTCTTTCTCTCTCTAAAAGTACCACAACTCTCTCTCTCTCTAACTTTCTCTCTCCTGATTCCTCCTCATTTATTGTCTCTCTCATTTGTTCATTCAATTCATTCGTGCATCTGTATAGTCATCTCAATCCTAGAGAGAGAAAGAGAAGATGCCTTTGGTGAGGTTCCAGGTGAGGAACGAGTTCGGCCTGGGACAGCCGGAGCTCTCCAACCGCGCCAACAACGAAGATCCCAAGGCCGTTCTCGACGGCGTCGCCGTCGCCGGCCTCGTCGGGATCTTGCGCCAACTGGGCGATCTTGCTGAGTATGTTTTCGCTTTCATTCTCGCTCTCGAACACTTCTGTTGGAAATGATTTCTTTTGTTTTTCGTGTGTTGATTTTGCGTTTTCGTTCTGTTGTCTGTTCGTGTTTCGACTTCAAAACCTTGCATTCGCTCGTTTTGCTGTTCAGATTTTTGGAGAATTACCTTATTGAGCTTACGTTTCGAGTGAAATTTCTTCCTGTTGTTTGTGATTAGTGGTTACGTCTTTTTATTTTTATTTTTTTTTGTGTGTGGAAACCTTGAAGCAAAAGTGAACCTCGATTTGAACGTTTGTTTGATGGTTTTAGATTAAATTTTCGGTTTCAAATTAAAATTTTACTTGTAAAGAAAATAAAATCCGTAATTTAGAGAGTGTTTAACTCAAGCTGAGCTGATTTTCTAGTGATTAAGGAAGTACTGACAGCAGAATTATCCAAGAAGATATTTTACACATAAAGACAGATTTTTATGGGGAAATCTTGAAGTGAACCTCGATTTGAACTTTTTTTTTGGGTTTTAAGATTAAATTTTCCGTTTCAAATTTAGACTTTACTTAAAAAGAAAGTGAAAATTCTAATTTAGATAGTTTTTGTTTAATGCAAGCCTGTAATTGGGGGAGTACTGACGATATATGTAATTGTGTGTGTGTGTGTATAGGTTAGATATTTCACACAAAAGACAGATTTTGACATAAAACAAATTGCAGTTGAGAATCAACATCATCAAGTACATAGAAATGCTGTTTTACGGGGAAATCTTCTTTCTATATATACATTCATCAATGGAAAAAGGGAGCCTTAATGAGGCCATTAGTTCGGAATGGTTGACAATTCAGTGATTTTGGCGTGAGGTGGTTGTATCTGAGAAAGAGGAAGTTCCTTAAGTTGGTTGAACGGCAAGCAAGTGAAGCTATTCCTTTTTTTGTCTTACAGGCTTGCATCTCAAAACGTCAGCCCTGTTCTACCCCAAATGTTTTCCAACAGGAAACTCCTATCCTCTCTTAAACCTTTCTTCTCCAGATTTTTCACTTTTGATACTACATCTATTTTCATGCTTTGGAGTTTAGGGGTATTCTTTTGTCATTTGACTAGAACGGAACAAGTGTTTGGTATTAGATCATCCTTCTGTGAGACCTCTGTCTCATAGTAATTCTTGTGTGGAAAGCCATTCAATACAAGTTTAGTTTTGGTGTATCCTACATAGAAAAAGAGAGGGCTATGTTATCCTTTAAGGCAGGATCTAGTTTTGTTTGCACATGGGTAAGTTATCAGCAAACAACTGTCTCATACCCGATCTTCACTTGTAGGTTTGCTGCAGAGGTTTTTCATGGCTTGCAGGAGCAGGTGATGACTACATCTTCTAGAAGCCATAAACTGATGGTCCGTGTAAAACACATTGAAGCCGCGCTTCCTCCCCTTGAGAAGGTTGTACTGGCACAAACGAGCCACATACATTTTGCTTACACAGCTGGTATGGCTTTCCTAAAAATTTATAACTGATTCCTTAGAAAAATTCTACTTTGGCTATAGTTCGGCTATGTTTGATGCTGAAATGTAGTCTGGCTATGTTCTTAGTTCTAACTATATGATTTCTATTTTTCCTCTACTCTTGTTTTTTCTTTCATTTGTGAGAAATTACTGTTTAGCTAAGACTTCACTGTTCCACATTAACCTTACAGTCAATTCAAGTCGTTTATGGAAGCAGTTTCTTTGCAGGTTCGGAGTGGCATCCTCGTATACGGAATGAAAGAAACCATTTCATCAACAATGACTTGCCACATTTTGTTATGGATTCATATGAAGAGTGCCGTGGTCCACCGCGTTTGCACCTGCTTGACAAGTATAATAAGTTCTCTATTTTCTTGAACTTCTAAGTTATTGTCTATTTTCAAGATTAAATATAGGAAGAGGGTGAAGTTAGTTATCCTTGCACAGTCTGGAATTTTATGCTTTATCGTTCAGATTTGATACCGGTGGGCCGGGATCTTGTTTAAAGCGATATTCAGATCCAACCTTCTTTAAGAGAGTATCAGCTACTTCTGATGAAGCAAATTCTGACAACGTCCAAAGAGATAGGAAGGCACGAAGAAGCAAGGTATGGGCTTAGACCTTGAAGAAGCTTACAAGGAAATTTTAACGTGTCAGAAACATATATTAGCAATGATTACTCTTAGCAGGTTGTGTCCTCTTCAGCCTCTTTTTCAATATGCATTTGGAACAAATAGAACCCATCACCTTGCTTCAAACAAATTTCATCAGTTTCTATATCATCTATTGTTGACAATTAGCCTGACTCTTTCTTTATGCATATGCTGCCACGATACACTCGCTGACTGGAATCTTGGAAAATAATCACATCTCGCACGAACTTCTTTGAATTAGATGAGATCTTAGTTTACTGTTGTCCATTCTGATGTTTGATTAAAGAAAATACTACTTTTACGCTGTCATCTTGAATTCTCGCTCATTTAAAATGTTGGAATGTGCAGAAAAAACGTTCGTCAAAACAGAACGGAGATGTATCACGTGGTGCATCAGTGTCCAATTCTCGTAATTACAGGTAACTAATATGTGTCTATAAATTGGGACATTCTATGGTAGCGCAACATTACTATTAGACTTGGAACAAACTAATATTTGTAACTGAAATATGCTATACTCAGTGACCACTGGATAAGAAGATGTAATTGTATATAACTAAGTGTATCAGCTTTCATATTTGTTTATTGTTTCCTATAGTATTATTTATGAATAAAGAGGGCTCAATTACAAGTTTTCTTGAAAATTTTAGAGGTTGGTATAGTACCAAATATGTCTATTTCAATGCCGTAGAATGATCCATATGATTTGCTTTTAACTTTTATTTTTCATCTTTGATTTGAAACTAAGAATTTTATGACTTCTGACCATGCAGCATGAAGTTTATTCCTCCTATTGTCAATGGACAAAGTTCTCCTCCTCAAACTGCTTCCACGGTTAATAAGGCTTTTAATTATGATCCTGGAGACCATCTAAATTCTTTTGATTCAAGAACGGAATCAGGATATATTGAATGTGTTTTCCATCCAAGTCCTTCGGCGCAACCTGAAGGACAAGAATCCAAGGATTCGCCTTGTTTTCACTTGGCACAGCATAATGATACTCTTGATTCAGTTTTTCCTGATGAACAAGTTGGGTTTGTAGATGATAGTTTTCCCCAAAGTTCATTGCAAGAGCAAATGACCTCAGGTTCATCATGTGTAACATGGGATGAGAAGGTGGAAATTATGGAGCCTAAGAGACAAGACAGTGGCATGGATGAAGCTCTGGATGTGCATCATAATGAGTCTGACGTAGGTGCACATGGTTGTGGAGCTGGGAACATTGGAATTGTTGATCAAACGGAAATGCTTGACGATGAAAACATACAGGAATCAGTCTCCAGCCAGAATGGAATTGATGAAATCGATAGTGAACCAGACAATTATATGGATGCCCTTAACACAATTGAATCCGAATCTGAAAATGATCTTGATTATCAGACAAAGCAAGAGGTGGAACATTTTGCCTCAATTTCCAGTAATGGAGGAATGGCCAGGATGAATGAGCTTATTGTGCATTGTTCAGATCATCATCCTACATCTCAATCTGACGCTGATTGCTTTGTTTCTACTACTATTGAAGTTCTCCCCGACTCACCTGGCTCAGTTTCTTCAGAGAATTGTGTCTGTGAAGAGACGCCCACATCTGACATTTCCTCAAAGAAAGAATTACCTTCTTCAGAGAGCTGTGTACGTGCTGAGATCACTGCATCTGACATTTCCTCAAACAAAGAATTACCTTCTTCAGAGACTTATGTCCATGAAGAGATGTCTGCATCTGACATTTCCTCAAACAAAGAATTACCTTCTGATCTTCCCTGCTCATTTTCCTTGGGTACTCATGCCCATGAGCAAATTTCTCAATCAGCTTGGGATTCTTCTTTAGATCATCCTGCAATTAACACTAGAAATACAGATATTCTCGATGGCTTTAAAATAGAATCTGTTATTGGTGACCCATCGCTGACTGCAACCAGAGCCACTGATACACAAGATCCATTAAGGGATAAGACTGTAAGCACTTTCTGCGAATCTCAAGAATCTCCAGCTGACATATCCAGGAATGGTTCAATAAGGTTTTGGACTAATGGTGGTCTTTTAGGACTTGAGCCATCAAAACCTCCTGATTTGACAATGGCAAGTCCCATAAGACCGTATTGCATTAACAGTGGTCAAACTAATACAGTTGATCCATTGAACAAAGCAGCCGAGAAGATCCATAATGAAACGGGTTCTAGTTTGCAATGCTCCAAAATATGTCTTGATGATGAAGAAGTTGGAATATCTACTGAGAAAACATCTCAAGGATTTTCAGTAGACCATTGTGATTCCACACATGAAAACGGTTGCGATTTTCATATCCAAGGAAGTGACCTCAATGAAACGAGCATGCTCGGAACTGGAAAAGTGCTTCCAGTTGCTCCAAATGTCAACTCCACTTCTAATGAATCCACTCAAGAGAATGATGAAAATTCATCTCTGGTTTTTGGACTCAGCCGCAGATTACTTTCAAATAGTTTTGGTAGAAAGGTATCTGATGTCAGTGAGGTCAAGTTTGAACGATCCCATTCAATGAATGACAATGTATCGGGGCAAAGGAGTGAGCAGCTTAGAGTTGCTCGTGAAAAAGTTTCTGAAAAAGCCGCCCAAGAGCAGTTTTTACATCGACGTATCATAGATTCACCTACTGCTTCTCCACCACTTCAACATATGAAAATCTCTTTCCACCCTGTAGACGGTTTTGAAACTTCCAAACTGAAGCTAAAATTTTCCGATGGAACACAAAACATCGAGAGCACAAGAGACATGTTTCCTTCATTTCAATTGATCCCAGAGCCTGCTGTTCCTCTGCATGATTATGGCGCTGATTCTGATGATGACACCTTTTGTAGATCATCTCCATCCGTGTCAGGTAATTGTCTCAGCCATCACTCAGATACAGATTCAGAACAGTGGGAATGTGGAGAAACTAGTGAAGGAAACGATCACGAAGTATATGATGCTTTATGTGGGATATCATCAATGGAGCTTGTTTCAAGCTCCCTTGAACTTAGTGGAATGCCCAATAATGGCATCTGCTTTGATGGTGTAATTAAAAGTGAGAACTCTGCGATTGATGCAGATTCTTCGCTCTGCAATTCTATACTTGATCTTCCAAGTTTTGATGCTGTGAAACCTGCACTACAGCAAGAAACAAAAGAAGATTCTGATCCAAAACATCTCCTTGTTTCTAGACCTACGGATTCTTCCCCAACGCCACCACCTCTTCCTCCCATGGAATGGCGGGTTTCAAAACCTCACTCGGATGTGGCAGAACACAAACCAGATGCTGCATCTGAAGATTTTAAGCTTGCATTGAGTGCAAAATTGATTGGTTCTAATATCTCCCAGCAACGTAAACCAGCTCCAGCGGGCTCACAACAAACTAACAAGGAGCGCACGGTTAAACCAAAAAGCAAGGTATCGTGGTAGATTAGTTCAAAGTATCTCCTTTTCTTCTTGTGGAAATTTACAACTTATAACAAGTATTCAATAAATTAATATACTTGAAAGTGAGAACCGAGCAACCGTGCAAGTAGAAATCATGGAATTCTTTATTCAGCAGGAGGACCAGAAGAAGTTGGACAGGCAGAAAGAAGTAAATCATGCTCAAAATGGCAAGGGGACAGATGAAAGGGAAGACTTCTTACAACAAATCAGATCAAAGGTGAGTAGACAAGTTTTCGGTTGTGGTTGCTCATTTTTCAATTTCATAAACTATGTGAGTGTACTCGTTTTCAATTGTTGGTTTCATTTTATAGTCAAGGACATTTGGACGTTATACTACATAGATTTGATAGAATAAAATTTTGCTGATTTGTTTTGGACGTTATACTACATAGATTTGATAAAATAAAATTTTGCTGATTTGTGTTCTGTAATTACTGTTATACCAGTCGTTCAATCTCAGACCTATTACCACAACAAAGTCAACTATAACACCTCTTCCTGGACCCGCTTCTAGCATCAAAGTCACTGCAATTTTGGAGAAAGCAAATGCAATTCGCCAGGTTCTCAACTATCCTCTTTTCTTTTTCTTGCTTTTCTCTCCCAGTTATTTATTCTCTTTTTCATCCATCAACCAATAACTAATTAACTTTAAAAATAAATAAAATTGTCAGGCTGTTGGGAGTGATACTGGCGAAGACGATGATTATTGGAGCGACACGTCAGACAGCCGGTTGTGTTAGTCCCAATTGAAACGATCCTCTTGTTCCTTTTAAGTCTGCAAAGCTGGTAACTCTGTGTAATATGTATGTGAATAACGCAAGTTTCTTTGTATATTAAGCGTAGGGCTAATCTTGTCGCCTCATTGCAGTCATTTTGGCCTCTTTTTTGATGTAGTTAAATTTGTTGATTATTGTACAACTTGAGATAAGAAGCTAGTTGAGCAAGAAAGCAGTGAGGCGATTATTTACACACAATTCGATGAATTCTACTCCTGCTTTTATGGTACTCTTTTTCTTTTTTTTTTAAATGTCTTTGCATGCTTCCTACTTTGCCCAGTTTAGGTGGTTTTGACGCAGCAAATGCAGCTTATTACACGCGAAAGGAAATAAAAGTTTAGATAAACAATTAGCAAGCAGGGTCTCGGTCTTTCTTTGAGAACACAAGTAAGCTGTTGACTAATTATTATTACAACTTTTCTTCCCATAATTCCGCTACTGGTCATTTCCCTTCATTGTTTTGTTTTTTTGAAAGAAAAGAACTGATAAGTACAGAGGTTCTTACGTGGGCATCTTGGGATTAAAGCAATAGGCTATGGATGCATTGAAAATGGGTTTGCTTGCAGCGTTTTTACACTTTTTCATTAGTCAATGCTTTCACAATGAACGCTAACAATAAAATATTAGGTTATAAGGATCACTATTTCTTGGAATCTTTCTAGATAACTAAAACTAATTAAATTATTTAATTATTATTTGCAATGAGCTATATATGTATATATATATGTCAAGGTCCACGTTTTGGTTGTGTCTATTTGCTTTGTAACCAAGAATTTAGGAGAAAAAGAGCATTCTATGACTAAAGAATGCTTGAGATCAGTGTTGACCTATTACTGCTGGCCTCGATCGTTCTGCCAGTCTGGTTTCAAAATCGTTTTAAAAATATTCGAAAACCTATGCCGAGCTTTTTTTTTTTTTCATAATTATATGGCCCGTGTTTTTAGATGAAAGCTAATTTCTTTTTGCAAGTTGCAGCCTTTGCCAATTTGTTTGAGTCCAGCAGAAAAACTCGATCCGATCATCTATTCAAACGGATTGTCAATTCGAATTAAAATAAAACACTATAATAGTTTAAATTTTATAAGAGAAAATATTATAACAAAACCGGTTTGAAATAAAATTTTCTTTGTTCAAACAGGCAAATCAAACATTGCTTTAAGAGTGAACAGCATTTTATACATATTTAAATAAAATCAGTCTCTCTGAGATATGCACTAAATAATTTTTTCAAATTAATAATCGACAAAATACCTTAGGCTGGTGAATTAGTTAATTACTATACTAGAATTCATAATATATTAGTCGTAGAGGCAAATACGTATTTCCTTTTCCCCAGTGAAATGTGTGGACCTAAAGATTTTGATTTATGTGATTTCTTAGTCGCATCAATATCAGACTAAATATTTGGCTTTGTTAGCTACTGTAGATAACAATTTAACTCATCCTAATTTCTACAAAACACTCTCGTTCTTGACATAAGGATTTTCTAATTTAAAATACCAAAATTATGAATTGTCAAATAAATGCGCATCAAAAATAGGATTGGAATTAATAAAATTGATTCCTGACCATAATTTGATTAATTAATTAAATATCTACCGTTATTAGGAATCTGTAATGAACGATAAATACATATATATATATATATACACACACACACATATTTAAATATATTATATATACATGGTCGTGGGTTACATTTATTAACCATGTGATATAAATCAAACCATTGTAGTGAATTAAGTAATTGATCAAAAAATGTATAATAATTAATGAGGTTAAATTTTTATCATGTTGTATCATTAATTGTTAATAAAAAACCATATCCATTAGAAATGTATGTGTTTTTCATCTCGTGATTGATTCTCGAATCTTGACCAAGTTTATTGAATATCTCCACACCTAAATTTGTAGCATAGTCAAGTGGCAACGGGCTTTTCTTTAAAAACAAGTAGCCCGCAAGGAATTTTCAGTGCAGAAACAGGGAAGTGACGATACAGTACATATTTGAAAACTTATATATATATATATATATATATATATATATGCATTTAAATTTGTAGCATAGTCAAGTGGCAACGGGCTTTTCTTTAAAAACAAGTAGCCCGCAAGGAATTTTCAGTGCAGAAACAGGGAAGTGACGATACAGTACATATTTGAAAACTTATATATATATATATATATAAAGGAAGTTTCGCATTTTGTCCTTTGCTTCTTTTTGGAATAACAAATTAATGTTAAAAATAAAATAATGTTCCCTTAGCAAACTTATAATGCATGCATCTAGAACAGGCCAAAACCCTATCCCAATACTATCTGATCTACTACTTTATATATACACATATACACACACACAAAAGTATATGTAATTAATATCGGTTTTTGGCCGGCAATGCAAAAGCTTTCAAGTTGCATTCTACTGATTAGATTATTAACAACTTCAATATTGACACATAAAAATATAATTAAGAAAAGAAGACTAGAAGACTTTCTTTCTCGCTCTTTTTTCATTTAGTTAGAGCAACTTGCTCTCGAGTAAGCCACATAAAAGAAACATGCTTTACTAAGTCTTCCCAACTCCACCTAAGTTTATCTTCTTTTTTTTATTTTTCCTCTATAATATAAAAAAAATCCATCTATGTCCATCTTTAAACTTTGGATAATATAATAAGTAAAGAATTTGATTAGGGCGCTTTATAAGGAGTGGAAATAGTCATATAAATGCAAAAGAATAAAGAATCGTGTAACATATATATAGACGCATAAAAAGTTTTTTTTTTTTTTTTTTTCTATACTCTATCAAGAAGTCATTTCAGTGCAGAAGAATTTGCAACGAAAGGAAGAATGTATTATAAACTGTTGAAATTAAGTACTTTCAAATCGGATCGGAAATTCCAATTATATTCTGCACGATTCTCCCACACAAAAGAAGGCATTTTTTCCTCTGTTAAGCTGCTCTTAAAAATAGGCGCTCCATAATTAAAAAAAAAGAAAAAAGAAAAGGAAAAAAAAAAGAAGGAAAGGAAAAGGAAAAGAAAAAGAAGAAACCAAATCAACTTTTTTTTTTTTCTAACTTTATAATATTCTTTTGAATTTTTTAATAATTAAAAAGAGACTTTCCTAGCATCAGAAAGAAAAAGTGGATTTCCAAGTAAAAAGAAAGGAAAATGCTACTTTGTCTGCATTATACAATTCGAAAAAGGTGTTCCATATGGGGTTCCTTTCACATTTAAAAAAAGAAAAAGGAAAAAAAGAAAAAAAATAAATAAATTAGGGATTCCTTTACGAAAGAAATTCTATATATTATCAAACTCTATTTTCTATTCCTATTGCAAACTGAAAGCAACTGGGACCACAAAACCCACAATTTCAATTCTGAAAAGAAAGCAACAAAGTTAATCATCAAGTCCATTGAAACCTGAAAAGAAGGCTTTGAAACAAAAGGTTTTTAGTTCCATTACAAGCATCCACAACTTTCATGGATCAATTTTTTTTTATTTTTCCCTTTTAAAGTGCGCTTTCCATAAAGTTTGATTTATAATCCCCATAGTTTTCTTTTCTTCTTCTTCTTTTTTTTTTTTAAATTTTTCTGTCTTCTACAAAATCATTATTTATTATGCAACTGATCATGCATCACTTGCAAGGAGGCAAACTCGCTCAGTGGTGGAATCTGATTGGACAAAACTGATTCAATACCATGTGGATTAACACTTCTTCCTTGTGAAGCTGTTGTACTACTTGTATATACACACACACACACACATATATATATTTTCATCAAAATAAACCATGAAAAAGAGAGATCAAATCAAGTACCGTTCTTTATTAGGTGACGTCGTATCATATAACTATATATATATATGCATAAATTTTTGAAAAAAAAAATGCATAAATTTTAAATATATATGTGTTTTTTTGTTTATAAAATGTATATGTAATTAAGTGTGTGTGAAAAATATGTAGATGTCTTTGTCCATATTGCTCTTGGAATGTGCAACGGAATCTGGTCTCTGTAATGGAAGTCTTGTAGCATGAACTTAATCCTTAATTTTTAAATTAAAACTTGATATAATTCTCAAGGTTAAATTAAAGGATGAAAAGGAACTTATTGCTATGAATCTAATCACGATAAGTACTTAAGAAAACAATTGATAATAGTAAATCAAGGTGAGAATTCTTTTCCCAGCAAAAAAAAAAAAAGAAGTAAAACTGAATCGATTCTAAATCTATCATATATTCGATTTTTTATAAAAAAAATCATAAAAAGTTGATATGTTATCTGCATATGCTATGCTGTAAATCAATGCATATATGCACACTTTAATTATGTTAGCAACTTGTTAAGTGGTATTAAAAGCATGCAAATAAATAAGTTGGATTGGAATTGGAAGAGCACTTTCCCCTATAAATTTCATGCCTTTTTAGACCAATTTAAAACTCTTTTTTTCTTTCTGCTTTTCCCTTTTTCTTTTGGCTAACATAAAGTTGTATTAGAGCTTCCCCGGTTGGGGTTATATGCACGATTGTGGAAAATGCAATCCATAAAAAGTTATATTGCCCAATTGCGTAGACAATATCCCTAAAAGCAAAACAACAAGAATGCTTTTATCTTTATCTTTATCTTTATCCCTTATTTATTTATTATTATTATTATTTTATTTATTTTTTTTACTTTTTCGGCCATAGGATATGTACACAAGAAACTTCAATTTTTAGAACAAGCTTTCGCCCTTTATTTATGCTCCTATCATCTTTGACACTTTGCAAAGCTACCTACCTGGATTGGGACCCACTTTTAGACTTGTTTTAGTTTTATAATATACAAACACTATGATGACGTGGAGTAATGATGTGTACAAAAAGCTCACCCACAGCTTTTCCACGCCACCTAACTGGCTCTCTCTTCTTTCTTCACTTGTCACATGGATTTTTCTTCTTATTTTTTTTTCCTTTTTGCCACCTTAATTTTTCTTTTTTAAAAAGCACTTTTTAATCTCTCCTCTCCTCTATTGTTTATATATACACAAGCACTTCACAGCAGCTCTCGTTGAACCATATAGAAAGGAAAAAAAAAAAAACAGAGAAAGTCTCTCTCTCTCTCTCTCTCTATTTGGTTTTGTTTCAATAATATTCCTTACCCCAATATACATACATATATATATCTAATTTATAATTGTACGTGTGTGAACTTGAGAAAGTTTCCATGGCTGATCACGGTCGGATCAACGGCGAAGATGTGCCCGGAATTAAGCTCTTGGGACAACAATCACTTTGCAAAACAGCAGGCAATTAGTGAAAGAGGAGCCCAACAAGAAAGCCGATCAGACGGTGGAGATGAAAAGGCCAGAAAAGATCATACCTTGCCCTAGATGCAAGAGCATGGAGACCAAGTTTTGTTACTTCAACAACTACAACGTTAACCAACCTAGACACTTTTGTAAGGGCTGTCAGAGGTACTGGACGGCAGGTGGGGCCCTCCGAAACGTCCCAGTCGGCGCCGGCAGACGGAAAACCAAGCCGCCTTGCCGCGGTTTACTGGCCGGCTTGCCGGAGGGTTGCCTCTATGAGGCTTCTGAGGTAGTGCACCAGTTTGACTTGGATGGTGTGGTAGAAGAGAGTGGCACGTGGCGGCTTCTCAGGGCGGTTTCCGCCATGTTTTCCAGGTGGCGAAGCGGCGGCGGAGCAGTTAAGGTTGTCAGACGTGTGCTTAATTTGATCATTTTCTTTTCTCTTCTTTTTTTCCCCTTCTTCTCTATCTAGCTAGCTAGTATAAAACAAGATTTTTGGCGTTAAAAGAAAAAAAAGGGGAGATAAATTGTGTGGTGTTAATTATGTATGTATTGCCAATGGTGTATATAGAAACATGGGACTAATTATTGGTCTTGTTTTCATGTTGAGAAGAATATTAGTTCTACTCTTGTGGATCACCAAAAAAAAAGTTGAAATTAATGTGGGAAAAGAAATGACCTTGTTTCATGTAACATATTTTCCATAGATTAGGAAAAAAGAAAAAAACTCAATTATTTAGAGGAAGTCTTAGGACGTTTAATCTTATATTGCAGAACAACATGTTGCAGACTTACCATGAAAATGATTGCCGTCCAAAAGCATATGCTAGAGCATTGACCTGATCTTTCGGTCTCGTGGAAAAATGGGCTTTGGCTAAATACAGATCCGATTTCTGTCCAATTTTTACCATATTTTTGAGGACAAGAAACGCGCATTCATGGAAGAGAATATTATTGACTACGGATCAAGTATTGGACAGAGATGACCTGAGAGACCAAAGGTACAATCAAACAAAACGTCCGATTGATCTGTAGTGCAACAGCGATTATAAACCGTCCGATTGATCGATCAATCATGTTGTGCTTGTTAAACGAAATCCCATGTATGTGTGTGTGTGTGTGTGTGTCTGTATATATACACATATGGTTGGACAAACCCATCTATCCAAATGTTCACAATGATTGATTATGCGTCCACTATATGAATGTTTTCTAGTTTCCTCTGTGTGTGTGGTGTTTTTTTAATGAAAGAAAATTACGATCTGTGGGTTTAGAAAATGTTATTAGAGATAGCGTAATATGTACGGGAGAAATGGAGTGTGTGTGTGTTTTTTTTTTTTTTTAAATTTAGGGCTTTTAACATATACAGTAAAAATTTGGGTGTTAAAGTTGAAATATAATACAATTTTCAGAATAGTTAAAATAAATATCCTTTAAATAATTATTATGCATAAAATGCGACAGCATATGAAATTTTTACTATTTTTATAACATTTTAAAAATTTTGTTAAACTTTAACTTTATCGTAATAATTTTGCCACGTGTAGTGCATTTTTCTAAAAAAGTTAATTGTTATTCCTTATATAAAGAATGCATTGTAAGTTTGTAAGTGAATAAGAGAAGTTGCAATTTCTTTTTCCCCAATAGTTATTGGACTGTAGTCTTTGACAAGATAGTTGACGTAACCATATTGTCATCTAGTTTCTTTTCCTTTCACGGGTCGGAGACCAATTATTTGAGCACGATTATAAAAATTACACTACATGACAGATTCATAATAGTAGAGTTGAAATATAATTTTTTTTTTAAAATATTTGAAGAATGACAAAATTACATACAATAGTAATAATTATATATATATATCACATTTAATATTTTTTTAAAAAAATTCAATTTTCATTATTTGTGAAATGTTTTATATTTTTTACTATATTTTCACCATGACGAGCGAAATTTTATAACATGCGTTACTTTCCCTTATTAATTTGCATATATAAAGAAGAAAATACAAAGTCAAAAAATATAGAATATTGATTCATTCACAGCGGTGTAATCTTTTGAAACTATAAATTCATCGACCAGAGAGAAACAATTATATAACTTTAGTGGGGATTGGAAAAGACGTAGTTGTTGATCGCATCATTGAAAGATGAAAATAGTGGATGGCGAGAGAGCAAATAATTGTTCACCTACCGAGCTAAAAAGCAGCATATAATTTTCTAAGGTAAAAAGCTTTTTGGAAGCCAAATAAAAAAAAATAGAAATTATACAAATCAATATCACATCACCACCATTATTATTCTACGAAAGAGATAGTACTATTTATCTTTTATTTCCTAATTAATTTTCTTTTTTCTAATGCAACAGAAAGCCGAACAATTGATCCATTGTTATTGATGTCGTAAGAGATAGAAACTTACATTTATAAATATTACCATCAAATTCACGATGAATAAAGATTAATAAGATCATGTTTTTTTTTTGTACTTCGTTTCATTAATTTCTTATCGTACAACGTAATTAATTTAATATCGTGATCAGCAAGGCAGTCATGATTAAATCAAGTCAATGAAACAAACTTGGGAAAACCCAAAAAAAAAAAAAAAGAGGCAGAAGAAGAAAAGAAAAGAAAAGAGCAGAACAAAATTAAAACATGTAAAACTATTTTCAGGAGAGAATTATCATATAAGAATTACTACCATACAGTAGTCTATAATGTCTTAATGATTGCTAGTAACTCTGACTCCTTGGTAGCTAAAACTAATTACAGTACTTGCAATTGTACTTGGGTACCCTTATAAAAATTGTACTTTGGCCAGTTCCAACAAAACCTAGGCAGCAGTAAAATTCTGTATTAGAATTATTTACTTGAAATAATCATAACAAGAGAGGGTAAGTGTCGGTAATATTGAAATCCCTATATATATATATATATATGCACTTCTAGGTCGAAGCTCAACTACTTGCTTGCTTGCTTGGTGATCTTCATCCTGATCTTGGACGTAGCCTGAAAAAGCTGATCAAGAAAAGGAAAATTAATTACCAATTAGTGTGACAAACAAGATATATAAGTAAAAAAAAGGATATTAGTATTTAAAATCGAATACTGCTTTGATAAAAGTTCCCAAATAAAGGTTATACATGCACAGGAAAGCCACAAGATAACAGTTGAAAAAAGGACTCATATCATAAATCTATTTTCTATATAATCATGTAAAGACATTATAAGAACAATATTGGAACGTGCAATTCCAAATCAACTTGACAACTAGATATGTGTAATCAATTCGGTGATATGGACCAAATAATAGAACTAACTAGATATATTTTTGTGCCTATACTTTTCATTTATATTAACAAACTTTGATCAACGAAATAATTCAATTCTCTCATTGCCAAGACTACCTAGCTATAGAGAATTAAGTACACGGTTTTACATTGTTTTAATAATTCTTTATATATTCCATCCTAGTATTTAAATTAGAAGCTGCTCAAGTACTACATATAAAGATACGATTTCTTAGTCCAAAACTCGCAATAAAAAAAATTCCAACCAGTAGGAAAATTATTTAGCTGCAAATATAGTATTAAGAATTACAGAAGGATATCTTAAGAAGAGACATTTATAAAATGAAATATTAAATTGTCAAAACCAAAACATGTCCCACAAAACGAGTAGTCATATGCAAGAAAATCCATAATTTAGATGAGCGGCCCCAATATTGTACAAGACTATTTAGAGAAGTTCTTGTCGTATAGTAGATTGAAACTTGACATTCTTTAAATATTTTCTACCCATAGAATCACAATTTTCACGCCAAAACTAAAAAATAAAAAATAAAAATCCAAATTTGATCGCAAATAATGTAACGATGATTGGCGAGAAAAAAAATTATTACAGAAACTCTGACTCTAGTATAACAAGAAGAGAAAAATATTATAAATTCTCATAAACCAAAACATGTCCCACAAAACAAGTACTCGTATGCAAGAAAATTAAAAAATTAACAGAAATTTAGATTACCCCGCCCAATATCCATACAAGACGATTACCGAACTTTCTTCTTCTTCTTTTAAAAGTATTCTATCTAACGAGCACAGTACCATTTTACATGCACTTCTATTTAGTTAATTTGTCGAATAGTTGCCCTTTCTAATTAGTACTATCCATAGAGTTACAATTTCACGCCAAAAAAAAAAAAAATCCATTTTTATTTTGATATTTTGACCCCGCAGAGAGTGTATCTACTGCAGGCAAGAAAAGTCAACAGAAAATTTCTAACGAGAAAATCAATGACAAGGAGAGATCAAGTATAAATTTAGCACCATAAGTTTCAAGAAGCAGAGACAAATATTACATAAAATTCCCAAATTAAGGAGAAAAAATGGCTCTAAATTAACACGAACCTAAAAAACGTACAGACTATACATATAGCGTAATTCATTATTATAATACCATATACACACGAACATATATTCAATCAAGATTCAAGACGACAAGAGAGTGGCTGTCGTACAGACTTTACATTCAGCGATGTACCATAACACATTCAAGATTCCAGAAAACGACAAAGAAAATGGAGGTCGTTTAAGAATTAAAACTGCATACGCGCGCGAAGGGACCGGGTTGACCCACTGGTAGTCTCGCCAATCGAGGTGGTTCCTGAGCCTGACAAAGGGGAAAGTTTACTTGTCGCCGACGGAGGGGACGCGGCCGACCCCACCAGGCGCTGTCGGCGAAGGCGTCGACCTTCTGGGAAAGGGCGCAGTCGGTGGAGGGTCTGCTTTGCGAGGGAGGGACGGGCCTCACGAAGTCGTTGAGGATGAGCCCGTTTTCCGGCCTCTGCATTCGTTGTCGGCGTACCGGGTATGGCACTGGACCGGCTGAGGGTCCCGGCCAACGACCGCCATGGCACACCTCCACCGTTCGTTCTGCCGGAACGTCATTGTTAAATCTTGCATGCGTTTCGATGAATGTTGTATGAGAGAGAAAGAGACAATGAGAGAGGAAGAGGCAATGAGAGAGAAAGAGAGGATGGAGAAAGGGTTTATTGGTTTAATTCTGAGAGATTTTTGTGGTTGTTTCTATCATTTATAATAACAAAAAATTAGAGAAACGGAAGCAAATCGGAATCAAATGTTACCTCCTGTCGTTGTCTTTTGTTCCATAGACTGTGCAACTTCAGGCCGACATGAATGGTATCGTTCAATGCTGTGTTTTGGACTTTTTTGCACTGACAATCGTCACTAGATGGTGTATTCATGTTAAAATGAATTGTATGCTCAGGGATCAAAAAACAAGAAGGTTTTATTAATAACCGTGGCTATCACATGGTTATTAAGCGGTTGAAGGCAGTTATTTTTGTCCGAAAACTGCACACGGCCTTTTGCAGTTGATGGCGGTTATCGTTCAAATCAACGTGGTATTTGAAAGGGTGGTGGGAACCGTTTACTTTTATTGTAGTATGTGAGAGTTTATACTGTAGAATTTTTTTATTGTTATTGTAGCATGTGAGAGCTTTATACTGTTCATAACTAAGTTTGTGGTGGAATCATTGTTCCCACCACTTAGCCAAACAGCCGATTAAACGTTCTATACACCAGTTGAGAACGTGGCAATCCCAAGTTCTAACAATTTTTGCTTCTAGGGCTAGTGGTAATAATGGCTATCTATACATAATGGGAAATGTATATAAATCATGGGAAGTTTTTTTTTTTTTCAGTTTTTTTTGAGGAAGCCCTTTACTTATTTCTATATCGACTATAGAACATAAACGTATATTCCCTCTCGTTGTGTGCTATTTTAGGTGTAGGATGTTCATGTGGGTAAACATATAGAAAGGCTTTTCTCAAAAAAGGAAAAAAAAAAAATACAAAAATGAACAAATCTAAAAATTTGGTTTATTGCCCAATTCCATATTAGGCAAATGTAGCGGTGCCAATTGATAATTTGGCATTGGGGCATTAATACATCGTGCCAAAATATTAATATATGGTTGAATGTTATATGATAATTTTTCCTTAAAATTAAAAAGATGAGGAGTCAAAATTGAAATATACAAAAAGAAAGCTCTTGGTGCAAATTTTAGTGTTGTGAGAATTTATTCAATAACGCCCTTATTTTTTTCCCTACATTTTTTCTTTCATTTTATTTGAAGTCTTTCCGATCACAGGCCTGAAACATTGGAAACAGAATAATCTGCCTGCCGTCAAGATAATCTATTCATATGCACAATTAAATACCCCATACTTCCCTAAAAAACCTATATTACTAGCAAATAATAATCGTAGTAGTAGTAATAAAAATAATAATAATGCCTTCAAAAAAAAAATAAAATAAGCCTTATATCGAAATAAAAGGAGCTTCACATGTATACACATATTATTATATATCAAATCATGACCTTTTTCATTAAAAAACAGAAAAAAAAAACACTAT